>CM076580.1:1713780778-1714127034 GCA_034641835.2 Pinus albicaulis
TATCAAATATTTTAATATGTTATGTCAAAAATGGGTTTTACGCTTCCTTGGTATGTGCAGCAGCAGGTTTTTGCGACTTTAACGATGGAAACGAGTTGTATTTTATACTTTTTCGGACTCGGTAAATACACGAAAAAGTCACTTTGGAGTCATCTTTCAGCTCTTTTCTGACTCTCTAAACATGAAAAGATTACCGAGGCCCTTGTCGTTTCGATCTCATTAAATTGGACACGAATTGACATCTACCCAGTATACGTTTACCCCTTTTTCGGGCTGGGATGGATTGATTACGAAAAAGGAATACCCTAGCCTATCGCGACTAGGAGGTTTTCTCAGATATTGTTTTCTACCTTTTCGGATCTGAGGAACTATTTACGAAAAGGGACCTATGGAGTTTACTTTTCTACTGTCTTTTCAAACTCTCTAAACATGAAAAGACGCCGAGTTCTCCCTTTGTCAGACTCGTTAAACCCTGATGACATCGGATCTAGTCGAAATGACGTTCTCCGAGTTCCTCCTTCCTAGGACTCGTTAAATGCACTAGGATGGATTTGCCCGAAGGGCGGACTTATATTACAAGCATATGCTATCCCCTTCAAGCTTGTTATAAAAAATAATTGGGGTACTCGCCAGAAATGGTGGGGGAAAAATGGAACCATCTTCGTTGTCGTCGGCAGTATGTCGCTCTTGAACATGGCACTTGTCTGCATTCGTGTCGGGTTGGGGACATCTCATCTCGTTTCTTCACTTTGCCTCCATGGGTTTGGATAATCCCTTTTGACCTCTCATCTTCTCATTGCCTCGTCACCATGACCTCTGATCCGTTGATGTCAAATACTGCCAAGTCCACTGTCGTGCCGTTTATATGTTCAAGAGAAGTTGGCCTCTGCAAATATCAACCTTCCTCTGATTCTCATACGATCCCGATTCACAACAAAAACATCATGTTCCTCTGTCTCGTGTCGATGATGTGGGAAACATTATGGCCCACCTTCGATCAAGGTCACTTCCTGTCGACTTCAACTCATTATCCAAGAAGTTGATCTAGAGACTCCTTTATGGTACCTTGGAGCCTGCATGCCTCAATGGCAGGTTCGTCGCATTCGACGTGGGGTTTTCATCATTGGCCTCCGATCGAGTGATTCTGCGGGTGTTCGACACCAACTCATTGATTCACACGCCGTAGATTGTACCTGTAGTACCTTGAGGACCATTGTCATTATTGGTGGTTCCTCTCGCGTCTGTTAACAACTTTCATCATTGGCTAGTAATCAGACGATGTTCCTGCATGTTCGACTTCAGCTCACATATTCACATGCTCGAACTTGTACTTTGTTTAGGTCGAGATGGAGCGCAAGACCCTGGATTGTGTCTGTTGTAATCCAGGCTGCGATTGTGGATTATTATCATTATGTATATGACTCATTGATTGGATGGCTGCGACCATACCTGAGTCTATTTATTTGATCCTCGTTGGATGGCTGCGCCCATACCCTGGATCCGGATTATAGTGTACTCTGTTTCGGATGGCTGCGCCCATACCACATATACATCATGTACTTGAGATATCAGTTGTATTTTTCTGCGCAGGTTTTCCGATGGCGGGGCTTCAGTTGAACATGTTCTCGTAAAGCATTTCACCCCCCTCTCTCTCGGGCCTCATACTTTAGGGGGCATCTGTTACACAGTAATTTGTCACCGTCCCTACCATTCCCCGTCCCGCACAATGGAGGACCCATTTTGTGACCTGTGAACATTTTTATGCCTTGAAATCATCATCAATGCATTCCTCTAAGCATGAGCTTCAATTTCCCTAAAGACATCTCCTTGCAAAAAATCATGAAAACATCTCCTTTTGCATTGGCGCGGGCAGACAGTTCATCACTCGTGCCAATGGGGAAAATCCTACAAAGAGGCCGCGCCAACTGGCGCTCTGTCCCAGAGCAGTAGTCGCGCCAGCCAATTTAAGGAGTGTTTTTTTAAATAAAGATGGCGGAAGTTGTGTTTCAACAAACTCAGAAACCATTGCCTATCTTGAGTTGGGAGGTTTGGCCGCGGGAGTTCTATGGAAGGGAAGTGGTTTGCCACCTCCCATGGAACCTTCCTTGTTGATAGGGCCAATCCCACAATAATAGGGATCCCAACTCTCTCCTTCCCCATCTATAAAAGCCTGCTCAATTCCATGGCAAGCTAGTCTTGAAGTGCCTAAGCTTTGAATCTCCAAATTCCCAAGAGCCTTTGTGCCGTAAGAGCCCTCTTTCTTCCCTTAAGGCCGACTCAAGTAAGGAGACTATCGTCGAGAGACTCTGGAGAGGTTTGCCCTTTCCCTGGCGAGCTTTGCGAGACGTGAACGACTGGAGACCCATCCGAAGGAGACTGCGACGTCAGAACATTGGTTGTACTCTCTTTCGATTGTTATTTAATGAATGATTACGGTTATGGTTCCACTCTGTTTTCACTTATGTTAATAATGAGTTATATCCTTTTTGACTGATATATAGTTGCGCATTCTGGATTTTATGCTTGTATTCGTGTTGTTTCTTGCATGTGCAGGTGTCCATCCGCGAAGATCGTGGGAGGATCGTGATCTGCCGAGGCTGAGGAACGGGAATGCTTTCTTCTACGGATCATAGCATTGGATTCCAGGTAGGCCTCCATCTTTGGTCTTTTATTCGTAACTAGGAACTTGCGCTGTAACATTTGATGATTGTTGCTAGACCCCTGCTGGGCTAGTAGGGATCGCCTCTGTCCGCAGAGGGGATTTACATCCTCAATGTACCAAATCTATGCAAAGAGGCATTATCAAGATAATCTTCCTAGACACTGCTACGCAATTTGTCATCGTCCTTTACCATTCTCATTCCGCACACGTTCAAACCCATTTTGTGACCTGTGAACATTGTCATGCCTTGAAAACATCATCAATGCATTCCTCTAAGCATGAGCTTCATTTTCCCTAAAGACATCTCCTTGAAAAAATCATGAAAAACATCTCTTTTGCATTGGCGCGGGCAGACAGTTCAGCACTCGCGCCAATGGGGAAAATCCTGCAAAGAGGCCGCGCCAACTGGCGCTCTGTCCCAGAGCAGTAGTCGCGCCAGCCAATTTAAGGAGTGTTTTTTTAAATAAAGATGGCGGAAGTTGAGTTTCAACAAACTCAGAAACCATTGCCTATCTTGAGTTGGGAGGTTTGGCTGCGGGAGTTCTATGGAAGGGAAGTGGTTTTTCCACCTCCCATGGAACCTTCCTTGTTGATAGGGCCAATCCCACAATAATAGGGATCCCAACTCCCTCCTTCCCCATCTATAAAAGTCTGCTCAATTCCATGGCAAGCTAGTCTTGAAGTGCCTAAGCTTTGAATCTCCAAATTCCCAAGAGCCTTTGTGCTGTAAGAGCCCTCTTTCTTCCCTTAAGGCCGACTCAAGTAAGGAGACTATCGTCAAGAGACTCTGGAGAGGTTTTCCCTTTCCCTGGCGAGCTTTGCGAGACGTGAACGACTGGAGACCCATCCGAAGGAGACCACGACGTCAGAACATTGGTTGTACTCTCTTTCGATTGTTATTTAATGAATGATTACAGTTATGGTTCCACTCTGTTTTCACTTATGTTAATAACGAGTTATATCCTTTCTGACTGATATATAGTTGCGTATTCTGGATTTTATGCTTGTATTCGTGTTGTTTCTTGCATGTGCAGGTGTCCATCCGCAGAGATCGTGGGAGGATCGTGATCTGCTGAGGCTGAGGAACGGGAACGCTCTCTTCTACGGATCATAGCATTGGATTCCAGGTAGGCCTCCATCTTTGGTCTTTTATTCGTAACTAGGAATTTGCGCTGTAACATTTGATGATTGTTGCTAGACCCCTGCTGGGCTAGTAGGGATTGCCTCTGTCCGCAGAGGGGATTTACCTCCTCAACAATTTGGCGACTCCACTGGGGATCGTCTAGATTTCACTGTCTCGTTTAGATTGTCTCGTTTTGATTATTTTATGATTTTCCTTGCTTGGTTAGCCTTCTGGGTTGGGTTCTTTTGCTGTTTTTTGCTTCTTGGTTTGCTTAGTTTACATTGATCTGCTTCTGGAGTAGTTCTTTCTTGTTTTTGGCTGAGAAACTCAACTGGCGCGCTTTTTAGCCCAAAAGTCGCGCCAATTGGCACATGTTGCTTTTGTATAGCCTGCGCCAATTGTTTTCTGGCGCCAGTTGCAGCCTTACAGTCGCGCCACTCCTGTAGGGTTTTTGAGTTTGCTCAGTTTTGAGCTCTCTGGGTCTGGTCAGTGCTTTTCTTCTTGATTTTTCGACTACCTGAGTGTGTTGGAGTCCTGTTTGACTGGGAATTTGCCTTCGTCCTTTGGTTGTTTGCTTTTATCTATCGATTTCACGTTTTAAGCCGTAGGGCATCTAGTGGCTTTGTGTATCAAGCCCTCCTTGGGAGTTTTGGTGTTTCGTTTGTCCAGTCGACTTTCTGATTGCTCCTCCGCATCCTCTTAGTAGTTGTTCACTGTTTTGTTGCGATTTTTGGGTGATTGCTCATTCCTTCATTCAAATTTCGTTTGGTCTTGCTTTGGGCCTAGATCACACGGTCCATTGGAGCCTTTGAGTCTTTTTCTTGGTTTTGAGAGACTTTGGTCGATTTGGGATCCGATTGTTTGTGTCATTGAGTGAAATTCGTTTGTTTTGCTCTCTCAATATCGTTTCTCAAGTTGCTTCTCTTTTATTTTCAGTTTGTTTAGTGCATCTAGCTATCAAACATTGAAAATTACAAAAAAAATCTCTTTTGCTTTTGGTTGATTAGTGCAAATTGAAATTTTTCGATTTTACTAGTAATTAGTGATTGGAATGAAAAATTTTCAATTTCATTAGTTGCATTAAAGATCTCATTGTTTGTCTTCCGATCATTTTGTTTGTGTAAAGGCTCTCAACTCTTCTGTAGCTAGTTTTTATCGAACGAAATGGTGTACTGTGGCATGTAGCTTCGCATTTAGGAGTTTTTGAAACAATACATTCGTTAGGGCCTGAAAACTGAAACCTAATTGAAGATCAACTTTAAAATCTATTCAATTAACCTAAGGCAACATTGAAATCTAACGAAACATATTTAGAGGTCTAGGCTAGAGACGTGTTCCGACGTCTTTAAACCTAGTAGCTGTCGTTCGCCTTTTGGCTTTAGACAGCACTAGCACGGACTTATGCTCCCCGTACCATCGCGTATATAAAGGGAGACCCCTCTAGGTTTTCAATCCTTTATCCACAGGAAGCCGAGTCTGCCACCCTATACCCATGATACACCGAACACAGCATTCGGGGAGATTGCCTGCACGTACGGAAATTCCTTGGTTGATTTCTTCTTCATTATTAAAACCAAGGTGTATATTGCAGTTCACGGTTATTTGGTACACCCTTTGTGCCTAGTATTCCTGAGCAGTCATTTGGTCTTTTCTGACTCCCTAGATTTGAAAAGACCGTCAAGCGCTTGTCATTTCACGCTTGTGTCAAATCTGAAAGAGATAGAGTCATCTTTTATCATTTCTCGACTCTTAAAACATGAAACGGTGAAGTTTCTTATTTTTCAATGTGGTAAAAATTAATCACCCACGATTATACGCCCTATTAGATATTGCTTGTTGACCGTTTGATCGTGTGTCTTGACTCTTTTTCAGCCCGTGTGTGTGTTTGCTTCTTTTTCTCTGGTCGTTTGCCACAGTGGCGGAACCTTCGGTTTCGTCTACTGGTAGTCCTTACACGGACGATTCTTCAGAGGTTTCCCAATCCTCCGTCGTAACCGTGTTAGAAATTTGATTTTTTTCTTGAGGTTTCGACTTTGGGACCTATTTCTTTGCTAAGAACCCTTTGGAGAACCAGTTGAGTTCGACTGGCCCTTTTCGGACCCTGTGTCTGAATTGAGATTAGGAGCTGATTTCCTTTCTCTTACATCGGGTTCACCGTTTATTGCTGCTGTTTTTCCTCCTAGTCCCCGCCGTCTTCTGCGTGATTTAGCGGCAGGATCAACCATGAGTGATTCTGGTGAGGAAATCCAACGTCGGTGAAGACTATCACCTCTTCCCATGAAGATTTCTGCTCAGGACAACTGAGTCGTCGGCTATGTCATCACCATTCCTTCGCACCAAAGGGACAGCAGACCCTAGTCGATCATTCGCCGCACCTCTATGGAGTCTCCCCCATCTCCTACTGAGGCCACCGCTACTACACCCGGTGGCTCTGGCACGCCCGCTACTCGTTCCCCGTTCGGCCCACCGTCCGCAGGTGGTCACTTTCTCCTGTTGTCACGGCATCCGCTGCGAGGGCTGTGCCAACTCCTGAAGATGTTTATCTAGCGACTGCTATACCGGAGAATATTTCTCCGGAGGAGTATCGGTTGTCTTTGCAACAGCCGAATGCCGAGGTTGGACCGTCCTCCCAAGATCCTAATCGTTCTTACTTTTCACACTATGCACAAGACGGTACTCTCGTGTATGCTTTCCCAGGTCAGTATGATGAGCACGGGGAGATTTTACGTCTACCCGCTCCTGAGGCTTATCTCTATGCTCAAGGTTTACCTTATAACCAGGCTTATAACCCGCAAGGACAACCTTTCCAAGGCCAACCTGCGGGCCAACCTGGCTATCTTTATGATCCACAGGGGCAGCCCATTCAAGGCTATCATGTCGGCCAACAAGGGCCATCGTACGGTCCACAAGGACAATATTATAGCCCTTCTGGTCAACCTATTCAGCCTCAGCCGGGGTATCAACCGGGACCGGTCTATGGTCCTGGGGGGCAAATCCAGCCTTCTTTACCGATGCAACCGCAGTATCCTGTTGTTTCTAACGTCGCATATCAGCCGGGACCATCCTATGGTTCTACTTCAGGTCAAACCGGTTTCCAGCAAGCACCTGGTCTTGTTCCACCACCAGGCCAACCAGTTCATCCGGTACAACTCGGTGTCCCGCCTCGAGGCCAACCAACCCATCCGGTACAACCTGGGGCTCACTTACAGCCAGGTCAACCTGCGCAACCGGCGTCGCCTGTCTATCCGGGTCAAGCTGGTCATTCAGGTCAGCCCTCTCACCCGGGTCAACCTGTTCACTCAGGTCAGCCCTCTCAGTCGGGTCAACCTGTTCATTCAGGGCAGCCCGCTCATTCCATTAACCCTGCTCAACAGCCGGCTCATTCAATGCCGCAACCAAATCAACATCTGCGCCCTACGTATCAGGCTCCACAGGGTTCCACTTTTCAGCAGCCTACTCATCCTCAGAGTGGTTATTATCCTCATGGTCAATCTCAACCGAATTATAACCACCCCAGAGGCTCTCAGTATTATCCTCCTCCACCTGGTTTTACCTATACTCAGCAGCCAAATCCAAACGTTGCTTACACCAGGCCGACATATAATCAGGGCCCATACCCTGGTTATCAGGCCCCACACTCTGGTTACCGGCATCCAAATTAGTCTGGTTACATGACCTACACCCCCTACGGTCAGAATCCTGCGAGACAGAACCCATGGGGGCAAGGATATTCACAACCATTGTGGAGTACAGGTAACGGTCCTCATCCTGGGTCTGGCATGCCGGTCAATCCGCCATTGCCATTCCTGGCCACCTTGGAGTTGCCGGATGTTTCAAAGTTGACCAATGATCCGATTTTACATAATCCATATTGGCCTCCGGTTCCCACCAAGATACCAGGTGATTGCCCCAAGTTTGAGGGAAAAGCTGGAGAGGACCCCTAGGCGCATGTGATGACGTATCATCTTTGGTGTTCGTCTAACTCTTGGGTCGACGATTCGATTCGCCTGCGCCTCTTCCAGCGTACTTTAACTGGAGCTGCTGCTAAGTGGTACATAGAGTTATCCCGCGACATTTTCCAAGATTTCAATTCTTTAGCCATGGCTTTCCTCACACACTTCCAGTTACCGGTTCGTTGTGAAGCCGGGACGCACCTCCTGACTTCTCTGAAGCAGGACAAAGCCACTCACATCTCTGATCACATTCATGAGTGGCGGCGCCGTCGTAGACTGATCAAGTTTCACATACCTGATCAGATACTGACTCACTGGTTCACCACCTCCTTCGTGAATAAAATCGCTCAAGATATTGCGATGGGAGCGTGTGTGATGGAGGAACAAGCCATTGCGCGTGCCCAATATCTGGATCTTGTGTATTCTCAGTCCGGCACGCTTTATGATATCTTGCCTGATGCTCCACGGTCCGGAACCTCTAAGGCTCCGCCTACCCCTGCGGTGGATGGTGTCATTGGTTCTGTCTCTCAGAATTCGAAGAAATCTTCGAATGGGAAGCAAAAGTCTAATTCTTCCAACAATGCTCCTGCTAATCCCGCCCCCTCCGATTCTGGTAAAACCGCGGAAGTGAATGCCGTTCAGGCCAATCATACGGAGAAAAATTCCAAGGGGAAAAAGAAGGGCAAAGGAAAATCTAAATCTGATGCCCCGAAGCCAGAATCTAAATCTCGTACTGAGGATGGCTCTCAGCGTAAACCGAAGTACCCTTGCCTCATTTGTGAAGGGGACCATTATACTAAGGATTGTCCACGACGATCCGAGGTTAGTCAACTTCTTAAGGGCCCTAAAGGGACTCCGGCTGTTTTAAAAGAGCCATTTCCATCTCAGCAGACCCAGATGGTCGAACAGCCGTCACCATCTGCACCGTTTGGGTCTCAGGTTTTCATGATGAAGAGTGTTGCACCTATCTCTGTCGCTACGCGGTCGAAGGATTACAACGAATCGCGGCAGGCACCCGGGAAGGTAGTTGCGGATGGGCCGCCTCCCCCACCTGTCTCCGGTCCGTTGGAAATAGAGAAGCCTACTCCTAAACCCGTTGTGAAGCCAGCTTCTAAAGGTGTCCTTCGAAGATCTTCTTATAATCCAAATGCTCGTGCCGCTCAACATTACAGCATTGTTGAGGATTTGGCACAGGCGCCGTCTGCCATGTCTGCGCTAGAAGTTCTTCAAAGTTGTCCTTCGCAACGGAAGGCTTTATTGTCTGCGATCAGGGGCATTGATCTCGCCGACTCGAGTCTTCTCACCTTCGATTTGGAGAATTTCACTCCCCGACTTCCACATCAAATCGCTCTGATTATTCAAGTCGGGATTAACAGTCTGAACATTCATAGGGCCGTTGTGGATGAAGGTGCATCTACCTGCGTTATGTCCTCCGCTTGCTGGAAGGCCATCGGCTCTCCAGCCCTGTCGTCATCTCCCAATGCCCTTGAGGCATTTGATGGTCGGGAATCTAAACCCCTGGGCGTTCTCGAGAGTCTAGCGATCACATTACAGGGAAAAACTGTCAACGTAGAAGTGGAAGTGGTCGACGCTAAACTCAACTACAATATACTTCTTGGCCATAGCTGGACCCATGCCATACTCTGTGTGTCGTCCACCGTCTTTCGATTCATTAAGTTCCCTCACGAGGGCAAGAGTGTCACGGTGGATCAGTCGTAATTTTTCACCTCTTCCTCTGAGAACAACGTGCCATACGTGGATCAAATTCCGAATCCCCCGGACAGTTGTGGACCCAGTCTCTTCAAAGACCGTCCTATGGGTATTTTTCCGCACCGCCACCGCACACCGCTCAATTCAACATGATGTCCGTGTCCGATGACCCCCGGCTTATTCCTACGCCTTGGCTTATTCCTACGCCCGAGCAGGTTGTTTGAGTTTGGAGAATCAATTCCTCGTACGCTCGCAGAGATCAACTACCGTGAAATTGTTGCTGACTCTTCTCCTCACACTCTGAAGATCATATACCGGACGAAACGCTTTTCCTCATCAGTACTCGTGACCCTTGGTACGGTGACATAATAGTGTATCTTCAGACCTCGACATTTCAGTCTGAGTTGGATAAAGCTACCCACCGTCGGATTCGGCACCAGTCCCAGCCCTACCGTATAGTAGGAGATACCTTATACTACATTGGAGTAGATTTGGTGCTCCGACGATGCCTAACCTTGGAAGAGGCTGAAAAGGTCCTAAATGACTGCCACAGTGGCGCCTGTGGTGGACATATGTCTGGGTATGCTACTGCCCAGAAGATTCTGCGAGCAGGTTATTTCTGGCCTTCCATATTCAAAGATTGTATCACTTCCGATGACCCCTGGCTCATTCCTACACCTGAGCAGGTATATGAGTTTGGAGAATCCATGCCTTTAACGCCAGTAGAGATCAACTACTGTGAGATTGTTGCTGCATCGGACCCTCCACCTCCTCGGCATGCTCCTTTGAGCATGGCTCTCGACGTCTACTCTCAATCCCCCTGGCTTGGTCAGGCTGATTCACCTGATCCTCTCAGAGAGACTTTTCCTTCCGATGAGGCTATCATTGAAACTATGTCTCTTGAGGAGCTGCCTTGGGGTGATGGACATCATCGCTCCTCTTTTATGCCTAGCTTGGGGGCAATGACTGACTGTCTGGAGTGTTATGCTACTCAGGTTCCTACCCCTCCTCTTCAAACGCCCATTTTGACGCACGAGGTTTTTTCGGAGGGTAACCTGAGGAACATTACTCAAACTGTTCCAATCAACATCTCTGTTAAACCGGGGATCGTTGAGAATATTCACGTGGGTGTGACTTGTTCTCCCGATGAGATTCAAGTCTATACTGAGCTTTTCAAAGAATTCAGAGATGTTTTCGCGTGGTCTTACGAGGAAATGCCGGGGATTGATCCCAGTATCGTAGTGCATGAGATTCCAACCTATCCAGGTGCGAAACCCGTGCGCCAACGCTTACGCCCCATGCATCCTCGAAAAGCCGCCGCCATCAAGGCAGAAGTTGAAAAACTTCTGAACGCGAGTTTTATTTATCCCATCCCCCTCACAAAATGGGTGTCTAACATTGTCCCTATCGATAAAAAGAAGGGTACGATTAGAGTCTGTGTGGATTATCGCGACATCAATCGCGCCTGTCCAAAGGATAATTATCCCACTCCGTTTATAGACCAAATCATCGACGAATGTGCTGGGAGTGAGATCTATTCCTTAATGGACGGTTTCTCGGGATATAACCAAATCAATATTGCACCTGGGGATCAACACAAGACCACATTCATATGTCCGTGGGGTACTTTCGCGTATAAAAAACTCCCGTTCAGCTTGAAGAACGCTGGAGCCACTTTTCAGCGTGTGATGTCCTACGCTTTTCATGACATTCGCCATATCATTCAGCCTTATCTGGACGACTTGCTAGCCCATTCGGGTAAGAGAGAGGACCATCCTGAGCATCTCCGCCAGATCTTTCTTCGTTGCAGGCGCTACAATATCAGGCTCAATCCTCATAAATGCGTCTTCTGCGTTGATTCTGGCCGTCTTTTAGGATTCATAGTCTCGAAAGACGGAATTCGCCTTGACCCTCTAAAGGTCGAGGCCATCGTAAATCTCCCATCACCCTCCTCCCTGTATCAGTTACAGAGTCTGCAAGGGAAAGCGAACTTTCTTCGGTGCTTTATCACGAATTATGCCGAGGTGGCCAAAGGATTCACTCGTTTGTTAAAGCAGAATGTTCCCTTTCATTGGCACGAAATTGCTCAGGAATCCTTTGAGAAGCTGAAGACGTTGCTTGTCAATGCTCCGTTGCTTCGTCCTCCGGACTACCACCGCGACTTCACTTTATATCTAGCCACCGCATTTAGCACCATAGCCATGGTCTTGGTGCAGGATGACGATCACGGTGATGAACATGTTGTTTATTACCTGTCACGGAACCTTCTCGACCCGGAAACGCGTTATGCACATGTCGAGAAGTTGGCATTAGCAGCAGTACACGTTGTACAACGCTTTCGCCATTACATCCTTTTGTGCACGATAACAGTGGTTTCAGACTGCAACCCTATGACGTATATTCTTTCTAGACAATTACTGGGGGGCAAGTACTCCAAATGGATTGTGATCCTGCAGGAGTTTGACTTAGAGTTCACTACTGCTAAGTCAACTAAATCGCTGGTCTTCGCGGATTTGATATGTTCTCTCCCTACAGACTCTGCTCCCTCACACTCTGAAGACCATATACCGGATGAAACGCTTTTCCTCATCAGTACTTGTGACCCTTGGTACGGTGACATAATAGTGTATCTTCAGACCTCGACGTTTCGGTCTGAGTTGGATAAAGCTGCCCGCTGTCGGATTCGGCACCAGTCCCAGCCCTACCGTATAGTAGGAGATACCTTATACCGCATTGGAGTAGATTCGGTGCTCCGGCGATGCCTAACCTTGGAAGAGGCTGAAAAGGTCCTAAATGACTACCACAGTGGCGCCTGTGGTGGACATATGTCCGGGTATGCTACTGCCCAGAAGATTCTGCGAGCAGGTTATTTCTAGCCTTCCATATTCAAAGACTATATCACTGCAGTCCGTAAATGTCATGCATGCCAGATATTTCAGCGCAATATGCGCGCGCCGCCTTTACCATTGCATCCCATTATTACCATCGGCCCTTTTGCGAAATGGGGCGTGGATTTTATGACGTGTAACCCTCACTCGGCCGGGGGGCATGCGTATATCATTGTCGCCGTCGACTACTTCACCAAGTGGGCCGAGGCGATGCCTACACTAGCTGCTGACGGGAAAACGGCTACTCAATTTATATTCAACCACGTTATTTCACGATTCAGGGTTCCTCAAGACATCGTCACTGATCACGGTACTGATTTCCAAGATTATATGATGGCGGAGCTGACTTCAACGTTGGGCTTGCGTCACGACAGCTCGACACCATATTACCCTCAAGCGAATGGTCAGGTTGAAGCAGTGAACAAAGTTTTGGTCACTATGCTTCAGCGAATAGTTGGTATTCACAAATCCAATTGGCATCTCCAATTGTTCTCAGCTCTCTGGGCATACCGAACATCTGCAAAGAGTGCAACTGGGTTCACACCATTTCAATTGGTGTATGGCCTGGAAGCAACTCTTCCGGTTGAATGCGAGATTCCTTCGTTAAAATTAGTTGTGGAGCTTCTACCTAATACTTCTGCTGAGGAAGAACGTCTTCTGTATCTGGAACGGTTAGATGAAACCCGTCGTCTGGCTGCTTTGGTTATCGAAGCACAAAAGAAGAGGGTCAAAACTCATTTTGATCAATCTGTTTCTCCTCATTCCTTTATTGAAGGAGACCTCGTCCTCCTGTACGATCAAGCACATGACAAGCTTGGAGCCGGTAAGTTCCAGCCTATGTGGCATGGGCCCTATATAGTAAAGCGCGTTTTGAAAAATGGGGCCTACGAGCTTATAGATTATGAAGGAGTTCCGCTGGCGCAGCCCAGAAATGGGTTGTACCTCAAAAAGTACTATGCCTGAAGTGATTTCTTGGTGTGGTGTGTGTACATAGGTGTGTGATTTTCATTTGTGTGCATGTATTGTGTGGTGTGCTTTGTAAACATCTTTCTGTTGATCGAGTCTTCCTGGTTGTGCAGATGTCTATTCATCCATTTGTTGGTTTCGCGGATGGTGCCTCCCGCAGTACCAGGAATCTGTCTTCAGCAGCCTGGGTAATCTATGATCCTGCTGGTGAGTTGATTGACTTGCAAGGAGTGTGTCTAGGACGTACCACGAACAACATCGCGGAATATAGTGTTGTGTTAGAATTATTAACCGAGGCAGTAAACCTTGGTATCCGTGAATTGCTCGTGTATCTAGATTCACAACTTGTGGTGTTACAACTGAACGGACACTATTCGGTAAGGAACCCGTCCATCTTACGTCTGTATCTGCATATTCGATTACTGGAAAGAAATTTTGACTACATTACATATCATCATATACCCAGGCATTTGAATACATTAACAGATGCAGTAGAAAATTTGGTATTAGACAGACATTTGCGCAATTTGTAAATCATCATCACATGTAAAGAAAGATCCATCCAGGAACAGATATGCATATATATATAGATATAGAAATGTTTACATAGAGTGTGTCACATAAGGTCAAAATATACATAATCGTCTTAAGTACATCCGGAGACGATACGTCTCTCAAAAAATAGGTGTGGTATAAATCCTAAGAGCTAATCCGCATGGTGCTCATGATAGCATGTGACTGCACGCACTAAGCGTCTCAGGATTCGGTGGATCCGACTTGGAACTCCCACCGTGTGAAAGTCAAAATATACATAATCGTCTTAAGTACATCCGAAGACGATACGTCTCTCAAAAAATAGGTGTGGTATAAATCCTAAGAGCTAATCCGCATGGTGCTCATGATAGCATGTGACTGCACGCACTAAGCGTCTCAGGATTCGGTGGATCCGACTTGGAACTCCCACCGTATGACGCTGGTATGCCATCGGTACGTCCGCCAGCCGAGCATAGTCCGGGATCCCTCGGGCAATGCCCTCGAGATTCTGGATCAACTCCTCTCCTCCGGTGCCCTCTCCCTGAGGATCAGGGGCGAGTTGAGTCCTCCGTGAGATTGGAGACATCCCAGCTGGTCTCTCGGGTCCCACATCTGCATACATATATAAAATGTGTTAGGACGAATGTGTATTAACAAAAAAACATAAAACATAAAAATCAAAAACATGAGGTCTTACCCAACTCCTCGTCCCGGTCATCTCCTTATGGCAGTGGGAGATCTGGGTCTCCTGTGAAGTCAGTTCCTGCATAGGGCCAGTCTTCCACTACAATCAGCTGGCACTGTAACCACCTAAAGAACTCCGACCTCCAGGACATCTGTTGGCCGCCTCCAGCTCTGGGCATTAACGCTGCCCAGCGAGCCATTCTTGGCTCTCGTGGTATCGGATCTGCTACTGAGGCCCCTTGGCCCTGGAAGATTGGTAAGCGTTCCAGAATGAACGATACCAGAATGGAACCATAGCCAAACTGTTTCAGTTTAGCTTGTTTGCATTTTGTGAGCTGCCTTTTCATATTTATCGTTACTGCTGTTGCCCAGTCGAACAGTAAGGGACTCATGCATTCTGAGGCCAGCAGGAGTTGGGCCTTTGTGGCCTCGTGCGGTGCCTGCGACCCTACAGCCCGCGTGATGGTGTGTAGGACAACTCTCAATGCCAGATCGGGGATAGTGTGGATATCCACCTTCTTGCTCCCTGATCCCATTTGTGCTCCTCGGCACACTCGTGCCATCACTTCTTCCATCTTCTAGCCAGATGGTCTGCTTCCAGTCAAGACAGGGATTGGACCTCTGTGAGACAATCCAGTGATATAATATACATCAGAAACCTCTAGCTCTAATACCTGATCTTGCAACCTGAACACTTGTTCATGTTCATCCCAAATACTAATCAAATACTGGAGGAGCTCGGGCTGAGCTCGTAGACAGGGTGTAAGGAAGAACTTCTTCAGCCCACAGTTTCTGAGGGCATTCATGCAAGCCTCACTTTGGATGGCCTGTTCATCCTCTTCTCCATGCTCTCGTTATTTCCATTCAATCACCATTTTTCTTGATTACCTGCATCCATATGGTCATAAACCCTTAGTTAGATCTCTGGTAGGCCTCAAATTCCATGCAATTTGGTTTAAATATCGATTTTTTAGGCGGAATTTTAGGTTCGGCCACTGGCGCGGCTGTTTTGTGAACAGTCACGCCACGTGGCACGAGCCCTTTGTATAAAAGAGCCCATTGGCGCAGGTCCGTGCCCGATACCCGCGCCAATGAGCGCGGCCCTAAAATTTCAAAAGTGGCCACAAAGAACTGATTTACAAGGGAAAACTATTAAAAAATGGATGAAAATGTAGAGCAGGGAAGCGCCTCTTACCTGTAGCAGACGAGAAACTGAATGGTCAACCAGATCTGTCGCAATCGCCGTCAGAAGTTTCTGCTCCAAATGGATCACTGTTGCTTTTTACCAAGGTAAATAGTAAATGTAATTTTATTTTTACCAATTTGGCATATTTATAACTTTTGACATAAAATGAGTTGTAAAAAGTTATTTTTATCAAATATTTTAATATGTTATGTCGAAAATGGGTTTTACGCTTGCTTGGTATGTGCAGCAGCAGGTTTTTGCGACTTTAACGATGGAAACGAGTTGTATTTTATACTTTTTCGGACTCGGTAAATACACGAAAAAGGTCACTTGGGAGTCATCTTTCAACTCTTTTACGACTCTCTAAACATGAAAAGAGATTGCAGGGCCTCAGTCGTTTCGATCTCATAAAATGGACACGAATCTGACATCTACCCGATATACATTTACCCCTTTCACCAGGTGGAGATGGATTGATTACTGAAAAAAGGAATACCCTAGCCTATCGCGACTCAGGAGGGTTTTCTGGATATTTTTTTCTACCTTTTCGGATGCAGAGGAACTATTTACGAAAAGGGACACATGTGAGTTTACTTTTCATTGTCTTTTCAAACTCCCTAAACATGAAAGAGCACGAGGTTCTCCCTTTGTCGGATCTCGTTAAACCACGATGACATCGAATCAGGTCGAAATGACGTTCTCGAGTTCCTCCTTCCTAGGACTCGTTAAATGCACTAGGATGGATTCGCCGAAAGGGCGGACTTATATTACAAGCATGATGCTATCCCCCTTCAAGCTTGTTATCAAAAATAATTGGGGTACTACTTTAGAAATGGTGGGGGAAAAAATGGAACCATTTTCGTTGTCATCGACAGTATGTTGCTCTTGAACATGGCACTTGTCTACATTCGTGTCGGGTTGGGGACATCTCATCTCGTTTATTCACTTTGCCTCAGTGGGTTTGGATAATCCCTTTGACCTCTCATCTGCTCATTGCCTCGTCACCATAACCTTCGATCCGTTGATGTCCAAATACGCTAAGTCCACTGTCGTGTCAGTTTATATGTTCAAGAGAAGTTGGCCTCTCGCAAATATCAACCTTCCTCCTGGTCTCATACGATCTGAGTTCACATACAAAACATCATGTTCCTCTATCTCGTGTCGATGATGTGGGGAAACATCGTGGCCCACCACTCGATCAAGATCACTTCTCGTCGACTTCAGGCTCATTATCTGAAGTTGATCTAGAGACTCCTTTATGTACCTTGGAGCTTCGCATGCACCGATGGCGGGTTCGTCGCATTCGACGTGAGGTTTTCATCATTGGCCTCGCGATCGAGTGATTACGCAGGTGTTCGACGCCAGCTCATTGATTCACATGCATGAGTTACTGTATAGTACCTTGAGGACCATTGTCATTATTGGTGCGTTTCTCTCGCGTACTGTGCATGACTTTCATCATATGGTGGTAATCAAACGATGTTCTTAGCATGTTCGACTTGAAACGCTCACATATTCGCACATGCTTGGACTTGTACTTTATTTGGGTCGAGATGGAGCGCGAAGACCCTGGATTGTGTCATGTTGTAATCCGGGCTACGATTGTGGATTATTATCATTATGTACATGACTCATGATTGGATGGCTGCGTCCATGCACGAAAAGTCCATTTATTTGATCCTGTGTGGATGGTTGCGCCCATGCCTGGATCAGATTATAGTGTACTGCTTCTGATTTCGCATGCTGCGCACATACACATCATGTACTTGTAGGATATCGGGTTGTATCTTTTTTGTGCAGAGTTCTCTGATGGCGGGAGACTCGATTGAACATGTTCTGTAAAGATTTCACCCCTCTCTCTCTCTCTGGGGCCTCATACTTTAGGGGGCATCTGCATACTACAGTAGTTTTTCGCGATCCCTACCATTCCCCGGTCCACGCCTGATGGAGGACCCATTTTACGTGACATAGTGAACATTGTCATACCTTGAAAACATCATCAATGCATTCTCTAAGCATGAGCTTCAATTGCCCTAAAGAAAATATTCTTGAAAAAATCATGAAAAACATCTCCTTTTGCATTGACGGCGGACAGTTGAGCACTCGCGCCCGATGGAAAATCTATAAAGAGGCCGCGCCAGCGGCACTCTGTCCCGGACATTATGTCCGTGCACCAGATTAAGGGTGTCTTTTTAAATAAAGATGGCGGAAGTTGTGTTTCAACATACTTTCAGAAACCATTGCCTATCTTGAGTTGGGAGGTTTGAGCCATGGGAGTTCTATGGAAGGGAGTGGTTTTCCACCTCCCATGGAACCTTCCTTGTTGATAGTGGCCAATCCCACAATAATAGGGATCCCAACTCCCTCCTTCTCATTCTATAAAAAGCACGCTCAATTCCATGGCAAGCTAGTCTTGAAGTGCCTAGCTTTGAATCTCCAAATTCCCAAGAGCCTTTGTCGTCGTAAGAGCCCTCTTCCTTCATAAGGCTGACTCAGTAGGGAGACTATCGTCGAAAGACTCGGAGAGGTTTGCCCTTTCCCCGGTGAGCTTTGCGAGACGATGAGCGGCCCCTGGAGACCCATACGAATGAGACCACGGCGTGAAGCAACTGGTTGCTAATCTCTTTCGATTGTTATTTAATGAATGATTACGATTATGGTTCCACTCTGCTTTTTCGATTATGTTAATATGAGTAGTATCCTTTCTAACTGATATTTAGTTACGTATCTTTGGATTTATATACTTGTAACTGTTTGTTTCTTGCATGCGAGTGTCCATCACGGAGATCGTGGAGGATCGTGATCTCGCCGAAGTGAGGAACGGAGCGCTCTCTTCTTCGGATCGTAGCATTGGATTCCGGAGTAGGCCTCCATCTTTGGTCTTTTCATTCGTAACTAGGAACTTGCGTCGTAACATTTCGTGATTGTTGCTAGACCCATGATGGGCTAGTAGGGATCGCCTCTGTAACATGGAGGGATTTACCTCTCCACAAGTACCAATATTTTGCAACATACTCTGTAAGGACCATAATGACTTTGGTGATAATTTATTATCCTTTGCTTTATCTTGCTTGAGGGACAATTTTTTGTATGGTTGTAGCTGTAAAAATACCCAGTCTCCTACATCAAAACTTCTCTCGCTGCGATGTTGATATCTCTGTTGTTTGATTCGATTTTGTGCCAAATTTAAGTTATCCTTTAAGAGTTGGAGAACTTCTTGTTGATGCTCAATGTGATATTCCACTACTTGAACCCTAGAATTTTCCCTTAAAGAAGATGTGATGGACGGTGGATGATATCCATAAAGTTCCATAAATGGGGTCATTTTTGCTATAGTATGGAAGGAAGTGTTATACCACCATTCAACGAGAGGTAGCCACTTGACCCATTGTGCTTTCTTATCAGATACAAAAAAACGAAGATACCTTCCAAACATCTATTCACTATCTCAGTTTGACCATTGGATTGAGGATGATAAGATGAGCTATGAGCTAGTTGAGTATCCAAACAAGAAAATAATTCTATCCAAAAATTTCCTGTAAAAATGGGATCTCTGTCACTTACAATAATCTTTGGGTTTCCATGTAGCTTTTTAATTGTTTCCATAAATGTAGTAGCAACTGTACTTGCTTTAAATGGATGAGATAATGCACAAAAGTGTGCATACTTGTTAACTCTATCTACTAAAACCACGATGACACTCTTTCCTTCAGACTTCGGTAAACCTGTGATAAAATCCATTGAAATCTCCTCCCAACGTTGACTTGGAATGGATAAAGGCTGTAGAAGACCTCGGGTCTTAATTGTCTCAACTTTATTTTGCTGGCAAACCAAACGTTCTGCCACAAAATTTTGAATATCTGATTTAAGGCCATCCAAAAAAAATTCTTTCTTCACCCTATGGTAAGTTTTTAAAAATCCTGAGTGTCCTCCTAAAGGAGTAGTGTGAAATTCCAAAAGAATATTTTGTTTATTTGGGAATTCTTGCAAATATATTGTAATATTCCTACTTTAGCAAGCAGCTAAGGGGAATATTAAAATTTTGATTTATACACTTAGTAGTGGGATAAATGGGTAAGGAGGCCCATGCTTAATAAAAACATGAATAAAACCCATTATAATGTGAAAGGGGATAATCACAGTAGCTGGATTTTACACTTATAGGTGTCAACAAGTGAAAATGGATAAGGACATAGTCAAGTTTGAATAAGTCAACATGCATGCATAAATAAGAGGAGATCATCAATAAAACCAGTTCAGTGTGAACAAGGATTAGCACAGACAGACATTTTTGAGATGGATTGATTGCACTTGAGTGTGAAAAGGGATGAGGCAGATTGAAGAGGTCAACCTTGACCAAATCATAACACTGTCTAGATGCATTGAACCTCCTTGTTGATCAGCGCAGTTTTAGATGGAGGGTATTCATGTGAAAGGAGCTAGAGTTTTGAAGGTGGTTTAGGATTTCTCAAGTTCTCATCTTATAAAAGGAAGGGGAAGGCTCAAGAGAAGGTTGTTTATGATATTTGATTTTGATATCTGTTTAGACAATTCGAGTTCTCTTGGTTGTTTAGCAGAGACTTGTGAGGATTTCCTGTTTAGGGATTCTCTCTCCTTCCATTGAGTAGCTCTTGGAGGGAATTGTACCTCTCTTCCACTATCAGGCATATGTCCAAGCTCCATCTCCCTTAGACAGCGTAAATCCTATTGGGGTTTACTTGTTTCAGTGAGTTGCAGCAAGTGGAGACTAGATCTGCTCAAATCTAGATTATACTAGTGCCTCTTCTCAATGAGTGAGTCTTTTATCTTCTTGGAAGAGTGTATTAGCACTTTGGGATGATATTCAGATCTTGGCATGTGGCCAATATATTCTCCATCTCTTCCAGCACAGTTATTTGAGGGGACTATTTTATTCTATTCAGTGTTGCTGTAGCAGGGTTTATACCCTTGCTTTTGAGCTTGTTACTTGGAGGAAGGGCCAACCCTTCTCCCGGAAAGCTTTGTATTTCATTATTCTTCTGATTCTTGTATTTTTCAAATACATGTATTAAGAGCTGCAGTAAACTATGTTTCTAGATCTAGATCTACAGATCTGTTATTTTGTATATTGTGCTTGCATGAAACCCTTGATGGGTCACCTTTCTGATATGTAAAAGGAGCTTGATCTCCATTTTCTTCCATATTCTGATGTAATAAACTCTAGATCTTATTTTATACCATATTGTGCCTAAAACCTTCATAAAATCAAGTAAGATGTGCTTCATTAAATTTTTGTTGAGTCAAGTCATGGGGTTTAGGCATTTTTAAGCCATACCGGGAGTGGGAGATCTGTTTAACATAGCTAGAGTCATTTGCTTCAGCTCAAATTTGGTATGTAAGTCCCATATGACCTAAGCTAAGGGATCCCACCATCCTTTGCCCTTATTTTTATGCACATCTCTGAAATTAACGTTTTTAGGGCTAAAATAGCTGCTTTTCCCCACTTTGGGTTGAGGAAATGAATCATAATTCTTGCTACTGAACATATTATTGAATGAAATATGATTTAATACCTTATATGAGCTATATGGATGCATCTCCAACTTTATAATATCATAATATATTCTTATTGTTGTAGAAAATCCCTATTTTGGGATATTACAGTGGTATCAGAGCATAGTCTTGGCTCAGAATGTGAGTTCCAGCCATTAGAGGGAGCAAGATTAGAATTATGGAGAGGATGAGTATACTCTCATCACTTTTCAGATCCAGGAGGAACCTCTCCCATGAGGTTAAGTTGATGAAGGAGAAGAGATGCCAAGAAACTCCTAGAGGGTTTCAAGAAGAGGAAGAACCATGCACTTCCTATTCTCATGAAGAAGAAGAAAAATGGAATGTAAGACACTTGGAATATAAGATTCTAAGTGAATACCTTGTTGAGTACAAGAGTCAACCTAGAGCCTTCAATGAGACTCTAGCCTTCCCACAGTTCATTCAATTGGAGGAAGAAAGGAGACCTTGCAGCACAAGAAGGATGAAGGGCAATAGGTTTCTATTGTCTACTTTTGATGGATCATCTTTAGCAAGGACTTGGACAAGAAAACTTGCAGCATTCTTCCTACTACATCCAGTGGTATAAAGAGAAGCAATAGAGATTACAGCGTTGCACACGGAGGGAAAAGAAAGCACTTGGTGGTTCAGCCACATAAGTCATGCCAAAGTATCTACTCTTGTAGATTTCACTTAGAGAGTGATCAAGAGATTTTATGAAGAAAAATCAGAGAGGGAGGAAACCTCGCCATCTCTTGAGGAGACTTATATCAGCATTGTCACAACCATGGAGGGGCAGCCTTCAACATCAGCAGTTGAGGGAGCCAATACAGTAAAATAAAGAACTCTTACAACCATGCAAGGTGTTCCCAAAGTCCAGGTAGGTATGATTGCATTCCAATTTCTATTATTGCAGTAAATCTTTTAGAAGATTGTGGAAATATGTTTTTGTATGACCCAGGATCATCACTTACTGCTAATCTAGAGCAGCAAGGTTGCACTGCATTGTCTAAGAGCAGCAGTGAAGAGATAAGGACCCATTCCTCATGGGAACATTCAGATGCCAACTTCATTTAGGAAACCATGGAGGAAGAGATGTCAAAGGGTATACATCTTTAGATGAGAAACTCTTTCTCCTCTCTAGATGACACTCTCTCAATGAGCATGCCACAACTCAAAGAGAGACTTCTACTTGCAAAAAATCCAAGGCCTCTTTGGTTTTGGAAGGCCATGCATGAGGAGGAGGTCTCATTAGGAGATCCCATTGGAGGTGTACTTCAACATTTCATGAAGTGCAAAGTTCTTCAAAGGATTGAGGAGCATGGTGTCCTACCTTGGGAGGATACCAGACATTTTTAGAATAAGATCCATCACCTACATTGGGATGAGTGGATGGCAGTATGGAGAAAGAGGGTTCCAAACCCCTTGCAGATCCATGATACAAGCCAGAAAGAGGCATGGCTGCGCTAGTTTTTTTTGGGTGAGTTTGGTCACTACCCAAAAATTTCTATTTCTATAACTCATGCCTTGAGTCTCAATGATAGGATGCATAAGAAGAAGGCATGGTTGTTGTGGCTATTAAGAAGATATTTTAGACATCATATGTCAAATCTTATGTCCATGTATTTACCTTTGTCTGAGATATGTCTCATTTGCTCACATGTATTTATGTTTGAGATGTATTTCATGTATGTATATTGTTTTGGGAGGAAGGATAACTTCCCCATGATGTATGAGGGAGCTGGTTTGTACTTTGTTGATGAGACAACTCACATGTCCATCAATGTCTTATTGCTCCATGATCTGCATTTTGATAATGCAAGGAGGCAACAAGAGTCCTTGTTGCTATGGCTATTATTGAGAGTATGGGCTGAAATTTCTCCATACTCATCATGATGTTCTAGAAGGGATGTATGGCACCTTGTCTTGTTATTATGATCATGTACAACTGATATATTTTGTTGTTTACTACCACATAGTAGATGAGCACTCATGCACAACTAGTACTTTGTTGGAAGACAACTTGCCACATGACATTCTCAAGCAGTAGTTGGGAAAACTGCATTGTATCCCTTGGATAGACCATTGGTATCTTGGAACCATTAGCATTTTTCTGATTTGGATACCAAATGGTGATGAGGTGCCATTCATTTTGGATGGGATGGTTTGGGCCAGCATGATTCATGACTTGGGAGATAGGATCTTTGGAGATCTATTATTCTTCTTGCCACTTGAGGGCAAATTATTTGCAGCCCAATATCAGTATGTACTCTACACTTTCCATGAGTGGAGAGGAAGAAAACATGGGGTAGGCCATCTTGCCTATCATGTTCAGCCATTCAACCCACTTTCTTTGTAGGAGCCTAAGGTGTTGGGGATATTTCATGAGTTGCCATGTTGGAGGGTGACTCATCTTTTATGGATGATAGCTTGGGGGTGGAGGCTTTACATGGGAATGTTAGTTCCCAAACACATTTCAGACTCCATGCCTTGGGAGGAAATTTTTCAGTTCTATCCTTGCAGTTGCTTGAGGACAAGCAACATTTGGGAGGGGAGGACTGTAATATTCCTACTTTAGCTAACAGCTAAGGGGAATATTAAAATTTTGATTTCTGCACTTAGTAGTTGGATAAATGGGTAAGGAGGTCCATGCTTAATAAAAACATGAATAAAACTCATTATAATGTGAAAGGGGATCATCACAGTAGCTGGATTTTACACTTATGGGTGTGAACAAGGGAAAATGGATAAGGACATAGTCAAGTTTGACTAAGTCAACATGCATGCATGAAGAAGAGGAGATCATCAATAAAACCAGTTCAGTGTGAACAAGGATCAGCACAGACAGAATTTGTGAGCTGGATTGATTTTACTTGAGTGTGAAAAGGGATGAGGCAGATTGAAGAGGTCAACCTTGACCAAATCACAACACTGTCCAGATGCATTGAACCTCCTTGTTGATCAGCGTAGTTTTAGATGGAGGATCTTCATGTGAAAGGAGCTAGATTTTTGAAGGTGGTTTAGGGTCTCTCAAGCTCTCATCTTATAAAATGAAGGGGCAGGCTCAAGAGAAGGTTGTTCATGATATTTGATTTTGATGTTTGTTTAGACAATTCGAGTTCTCTTGGTTGTTTAGCATAAACTTGTGAGGATTTCCTATTTAGGGATTCTATCTCCTTCCATTGAGTAGCTCTTGGAGGGCATTGTACTTCTCTTCCACTATCAGGCATATGGCCAAGCTCCATCTCCCTTAGACATTGTAAATCCTGTTGGGGTTTACTTGTTTCAGTGAGCTGCAACAAGTGGAGACTAGATCTGCTCAGATCTAGATTATACTAGTGCCTCTTCTCAGTGAGTGAGTCTTTTATCCTCCTGGAAGAGTGTATTAGCACTTTGGGATGATATTCAGATCTTGGCATGTGGCCAATATATTCTCCATCTCTTCCAGCGCAGTTATTTGCAGGGACTGCGTTATTCTATTCAGTGTTGCAGTAGCAGGGTTTAGACCCTTGCTTTTGAGCTTGTTCCTTGGAGGAAGGGCCAACCCTTCTCCCGGAAAGCTCTATATTTCATTATTCTTTTGATTATTGTATTTTTCAGCTACATGTATTCAAAGCTGTAGTAAACTGCATTTTCCATATCTAGATCCATAGATCTGCTATTTTGTATATTGTGCTTCCATGAAACCCTTGCCGGGTCACCTTTCTGATATGTAAAAGGAGCTTTATCTCCATTTTCTTCCATATTCTGATGTAATAAACTCTAGATCTGATGTTATACTATATTTTTCCTAAAACCTTCAAAAAATCACACAGTATGTGCTTCAATAAATTTCTGTTGAGTCAAGTCATGGGGTTTGGGCATTTTTAAGCCATACGAGGAGTGGGAGATCTGTTTAACATAGCTATAGTCATTTGTTTCAGATCAAATTTGGTATGTAAGTCCCATATGACCTAAGCTAATGAATCCCACCATCCTTTGCCCTTATTTTTACGCACATCTCTGAAATTAACGTTTTTAGGGCTAAAATAGTTGTTTTTCCCCACTTTGGGTTGAGGAAATGAATCATAATGCTTGCTACTGAACATATGATTTAATACCTATTATGAGCTATTGAAGGAAATATGATTTAATACCTATTATGAGCTATATGGCTGCATCTCCAACTTTAGAATATCTTAAGATATTCTTATTGTTGTAGAAAATCCCTATTTTGGGATATTACATATATAAGTGATCTTTGTACCATAAGGAATAATTTTTCCGACTAAATGTATCATATGTACTAGTATATTGCTGCAAATTTTGAAAGAGTGTCAACACTTCTTCTTCCTTCTTCTATTCATCCCTTGCTTCGGTTATCCAATCTGGTTGGATAATAGAAATGGAACAAAGCAATGATTCCACCTCTTCATCCTTTCTTGAGAGTGCATCTGCAACAAAATTTAGCTTCGTTTTTTTGTAGATGATTTCAAAGTCATAACCCAACATCTTTGTAACCCAATTTTTCTTCTCTTCTGAAGATAGTCTTTGTTCCAAAAAATGTTTAAGACTATCATGATCGGTTTTTACCTTGAAGTGTCTTCCCATTAGGTAAGTTCGCCATTTCTTTAGTGCATGCAGTATTGCTAACATTTCCTTCTCATAAATAGGTTTCTGTAAATACTTTCCTTTGATTGGACGACTTTCAAAAGCAATGGGTCTTCCTTCTTACATTAAAACCGCACCAATTCCATTTCCTGAGGCATCACATTCCACAATAAAGGTTTTTGTGAATTCTGGCGTAGCTAAGACCGGTGCTAGGCACATTGCCTCTTTAAGATGTTCAAAGGCCTTAGTTGCTTCAGGAGTCCATGAAAATGCATCTTTCTTCAATAATGTTGTTAGAGATGCTGCTATTCTCCCATAATTCTTAACAAACTTGCGATAATACCTTGTTAACCCAAGAAATCCTCGCAATTGCTTTATGGTTGTGGGGACTTTCCATTCCTTAATGGCTTTAATTTTGTTAGGGTCTACTTTAACACCCTCGTGAGATACAATATGACCCAGATATTCCACCTCTTGTACTCCAAAGAAACATTTCGATGTTTTTTCATATAATTGTTTCTCCTGCAATAGTTTGAGCACCCTGTCAACATGTTCAACATGATCCTTCCAAGACCTGCTATAGATTAGTATATCATCAAAAAATACTGGCACAAATTTTCTAAGGAAGGGTTTCAAAATGGAATTCATCAACCCTTGAAATGTAGAAGGTGCATTGGTAAGGCCAAAAGGCATGACCAAAAATTCATAATGACCCTCATGAGTTCAAAATGTTGTTTTTGGAATATCTTCAGTCTTCATTCTAATTTGATGATATCCTGAACGAAGATCCAACTTGGTAAAATAAATTGTTCCATGTAATTCATCCAATAATTCATCAATCACAGAAATGGGAAATTTGTCTTTAATGGTGAGCTTATTGAGCTCCCTATAATCCGGACACATTCGCCATGATCCATCCTTCTTGTGTACCAATACTACAGGAGCAGAGAAAGAACTTTGACTAGTTTGAATTATACCCGCCTCTAACATTTCTGCAATCATACGTTCAATTTCGCTCTTTTGGAAGTAAGGATATCTATAAGGCCTGATGTTTGGAGGAACACTTCCTCGAATCAAATGAATAGCATGATCATGATCACGAATAGGTGGGAGTCCTTTGGGAGTTTCAAACACCTTGGAATGATTGTCCAAGACTTGTTGGAGATCTGCAGAAATAGATGAATTTGATGTTGGAACTTCTAGTGAGCATAATTGTGCAATTACGCCTCATTATTCTTTCTTTAGAAGCTTTGTCATGACATTAGAGCTTATTATCCTTCCTGGCTTCCCTGCAATACCTCGTAATTCGACTTCCTTTCCTTCTGAAAAAAATTTCAAGAAAAGTTCTTGAAAATTAAAAGCTATCATCCCCAAATATTGTAACCATTGTACTCCTAGTACAACATCAGCACCTCCCATAGGAATGGAAAGCATTGGACTAGTCAATACATATTCCCCCATGGTTAGCTTGATATTATGGCATTTTCTAGAGCAATTTATAGTTCCTCCATTCGCAACCATCACTTGACATTCTGGTGCTGGGTATAGGAAACAATTCAATTCCTTGGCTACCTTACAATGAATAAAATTATGGGTACTACCCGAATCAATCAACACTATTACCTTTTTCTTCTTGATATGTCATTCTATCTTGAGAGTTTGAGGAGTGGTAATTCCTGACAATGCATTACACGATATGGTTGGACTCATTTCTTCTTCTTCTAAGGTTGGTTCCTGGTGTATATTCTCTTCTTTTGGAGTTTCTTATTCATTTTGTTCTTCATCTTCACAATCTATGTAAAATAATTTCTTCTCGACACACTTATGACCTTTAGTGTATTTTCTATCACAACTGTAGCAAAGCCATTTTTCTATTTTTTCTTCCAATTGTTGTGGTGTCAACCTTGTAGGTTGTGGAAGTCTAGTAGTAGCAACACTTCCATCTTTATATATGTGAGTGGTAGGCTTCCTTGTCACCATAATTTTACATTAAATTTTTCTTGCCAACCTGAATGCCTTCTCCAATGAATCAGGTTCCCAAACACGAACTTCATGTTGGATGTTATCCTTTAAAGTCCTATGAAGACATCAATCTTATGTTCCTCTGGAATATCAGTTACCCTTATATTCAATTTTTGGAAGTCCCCAATGTGCTCCCCCACTGAACCCTTTTGTTTGAGATTTATCAATTGGTTAGAGAAGGTGTTGCTCTTTGTATCCTCATAATTTGTTATCGTTTCCTACGTAAAAATTGACCAAGTGACAGTTGTTTTATGAGAGCAAAGCCATTGATACCATACAAATGTATTTTTTTCTAAATTTAAAGTTGCAATGCGTACCTTTTGTGTGTTTTTCACATTATTGAGATCAAAATATTGCTCCATTTGTAGTATCCATGTTACGGGATCCTTGCCATCAAACTTCCTCATATCCATCTTTGGAATATGGCGGTTCTTCCATCCAACATTAGAGTTTATGAAATCATGATTAACATTTATTTTGTTCTCATCATGTGTTTCCTCTACTATCTTTTCGCCATTAGGAAACATTTCCTGTATCAACTTTGTCAAGCCTTCCATGTCTGCTTTTAGATCATTATTCATGTTTTCCATGTTGTCTTTCATTTTTTCTTCCATGTCATCCATCTTAGCTTACATGCTAGCTTCCATGCCATCCATCTTACCTTCCATGCCTTTCTTCAAACCATCCATATTATTCTTCAAACCATCCATCTTCGCTTCCATGCCTTTCTTCAAAACTTCCATTTCATTTTTTGTTTCTTTTTGCGAGAGAGAAATTTGGTGCACTTGCTCTTGTAATTTTGATAGATCATGTTGCAATTATTCATCTTCATGAATCATAGTAGAGTAATCTGAGAGCTTAATGGGTGTTGAATTATTTTTAGGAGGCATTTTAGAACCCAATACTGATATTTATGCTCAATAGGCCTTTGGAATCACTTAAAGTTTACTCTTCAAACAAGACTTATGCAATTTGAAGAAAAAAATGCACACATTTTTCTTGATTTTGAGTATCTTGATATTGAAACTGAATTATCTCTTTCATTTCAGATCTTCAATATCTTAAATTAGGCCCTGAAGTGGCCCTCTGAATCTTATTTCAAATTCCATAGGTCTAATCTGATTTGGATTATTGAAGACAAAGTTATGACCAATCTCCTACAATGACTTAATTATGGACTGATTCAGTAGAGAGAAATTGTATGACTTGTCACGTGTCACCGTTTCTTCTTTCGGCTCTGAAATTGATATAGAAGAAACTACAGTCCATGTACTTGCGGCCACTTTTTACATAATTCCAATCCAATGCTCAGAGAGATAGTTATGACGATTTTCCCACAGTTGCCTCTTTGAGATGAAATTCAGGAGCTTGAAAATTCCCTAACTTCCACATACGCTATCTCCGAAACTATTGTGAATCAAACTCTGAAATTTTTCCACGATGTTCCTCAGGATTTCGGCTTTGCTCTGTGAAAATTTCAGCTTTTGAACCCTCGTAGAAAAAAACGTTATAGCGAAAATTCCATGATGACCTGTTTAGGTTAAATTCAAGAGCCTACAAAAATCTCTAACTTGCACATATCATATCTCCAAAAAATTTACGAACCAAGATCTGAAATATTTCCACGACGTTCCTCGTGACTTCAGCTTCGCTCGGTAAAAATTTCAGCTTTTAAACCTTTGTGGAAAAAAATTTATAGCGAAAATTCCACGATGACCTATTTGGAGCAGCGAAAGCCTAGAATCCAAAGCTCTCATACCAAATGTTATGAAACCAACTCCAAAAATAGAAGAAAAGAGAGATTAACACCTTAGAAATAGGCACTTCGAGGGGGAAACCTCCAATACATTACATAAATGAATAATTCTTGGATGATTCAAATTACCAAAACCTCCTTTCTATATATAAGAGTCCATGGGGCCACAATGTAATCCTAGCTGACCTAACAATAATAATATACGGGTAGAATAATAACAATATGGGGGTTAGAGAGGTACAACAATAACAATAAGGGGGTTACACCAGCAACAATAAGTGTCTATAGTAGTAATATAGGGACCTAACAAGTAGTGTCATAAATGAACGAGGCTTAGGGTTAGAAAGCTCATCAATTATATAATGAAGAGGATGGCAACCATATTTCATTATGTTGATGTTATTATATTTTTGAATATATGGTCTATTTACAACATATAGCTTTGTTCAATTGTTTAGCTAAGATTGCACTGTTGTTTAGCACAGGGTGTCCCTGATCGGGAATTCCACCTCTTTCCTTCAGAGGCCTCTTGGAAGAGTTTGCACTACATTCCACTATCAGGCATTTGTCCAAGGCTTTAGTATTAATGTACAACGCAGTTCTTGTTGAGGATTTTGTGTTGTGTTGCAGGGCAGAAGTTGTGGAGGTTTGATTTGGGAGAGTTCTGAGCTAGATCTCATTGGAGGGAGGTTTCTTTCTCTTTAGAGGCTATTAAAGAAGGCCCTAGAGCATCATTGATACATTTGGCATCAGGCCATAGTGTTTTTATCCCCTACATCATAGTTCCAGTCCATTACTGTGTTATTTTAGTGGGTTGTTGCAGTGGGCAACCCAAAAAAAGCCAAAAATCCAAAGTTAAAATCTGGCCAAACCATTTCTGGGTTTTTCTGGGTTTTTTTAGGAGAATCCGTGGTTAAAATTCTGGATTATTTTGATCACTCTAATAGCCTTCTGCACATGGTTCTTCTCCTCAGTAGCAGTGGTTTCCAACTGCAGCAACAATAACAACACAACATTTCTAGTGCTTGGTTTCTTTAGTGTATTTCAGCAATCTTGTGGCTTGAGTGCATTCCTTTTGGAGCACTATGTACATTCATATTTGTTGTTGTTTATAATGATATGACTCAGCTATTTCTACTCATAGTTATATGCTTTATTTGGAATGCTACATATGTTCTATATTCCTATCTTTTCCATTTGGGAATATTACACGTCCAAACGAAACCGTTAACTGCAACCGTTACCGCGACATGTGAACAAACCCTCACCTGAAATTTTGTTGCTATGGGTTATTTAAAGTTTTATGCCATGATCTTCGATATACCATGTGACTGCAACATGGGGCCGCCAACGGGTTGGGACCACTGGCAGTCCCCTCCTCCGCAATGTAAATGAATACATGTTAAATTGATGTTGAATACTATAGGGGTAAGTCATATGCGGTAGGCAGAATGGTCAAGACTCAGGCATGTGCATGCAAAGGTCAACTATTCGATTCCGGACGGCTCTAAACAAATTTTAACAGACCCTCCTGAGGACACGTGGCAGCCTCCGAGCTTGCCATGTGTCCCTCATGTAACGGATTTTGAAACAACCATCCAACGGCCCAAAAACTCCTCCGTACCACTAAATCAACAGCCCATATCATGCTACATGGCACGATCTGGTTGGCCGAGAAAAAAGGAATATTCTCAGAATATGCCTACTAAATGTACCTGCATGCTAACTGGGCATCTAGTCACAAAATTTTGTTGTTTGGGAAAATGGACAGAATGCGATATCTTCCTCATACGACATCGGTTTTTCGAATCGTTTGCGACGACAGAATTACAACAACGATACCTTTCTGGTCGCTCAGGTTCAAACCTCTTTTAAGCGCTTTCGTTTTTGTGCATAACACATGATCTCCTGATTAGTGATCTTGAGCTAGCAGCGATCATACATGCGTTGAATATGTGGAGGCACTATCTTCTTCGCAGGAGGTTTGTACTGATGAGTGATCACATTTGGTTGAGGTACTTATTTGACCAACTGAATCTGAATTCTAGGAAAACTAGATGTTTGGCCATGATCAATGAGTTTGATTTTGAAATAAAATACATCAAAGGTAAAGAGAACATGGAAACATATGCTCTTAGTAGGTCGATATAGGTAAATCACATTGCAGCTATGAGCTCCTATGGGATATATTTATAGGAAAATATCTTGTAGTTAGGTCAGCAGGATGTTAGATATATGGAGCTTAGGCACACATTATAGTAGAGTACAAGTACAAATATAGGTACATGTACATGTACAGGTGCAGGTGTATAAGATGTGAATTATTGTCTCACGACAGATATATTTGTCAGGTTTAGAGACAGGATATATGTGTCAGATAGTAGTGAGCTCAAGAAGATGATCTTGAGGGATTTTCATGTGAAACCATATTCAGGTCACCCAGGATATCAAAATACATTGAATGTAGTGAAGACATTCTATTATTAGCCGAATCTAAGGAAGGAAGTAGCAGAGTTTGTAGCTATATGTTTGGATTGTCAATAGGTAAAGGCGGAATGTAAGCACCCAGGTGGACTAATACAACCTATTGTGATTCCATAATGGAAATGGGAGGTCATTTCCATGGACTTTATTATAGGTTTGTCGAGGACAGTGAGACAACATGATTCTATCATAGTTGTTGTGGAAAAGTTGACAAAGGTTGTGCACTTCATCCTAGTGAAGAATACCGACTCAACTAGCGATGTAGCATTGGTGTTCATCAGAGACATAGTGATATTTCATGGTGTTCCAAAGAATATTGTGTCAGACAGGGATGCAAAGTTCACTTCCTAGTTTTGGAAGGAGTTATTTGCATGTTGGGCACAGAGTTGGCCTTCATTACAACTTATCATCCAGAGATAGATGGACAGACTGAGAGGGTGAAAGGATCTTGGAGGACATATTGAGGATGTATGTGATGCATCAACAACAAAAATGGAAAGAGTATCTATGATTGGTTGAGTTTTCATAAAACAATGGGTATCAAGAGTCATTGGGGATGATTCCCTTTGAGGCACTGTATGGGCGGAGTTGTAATACTCCCATCAGTGGGATTGATCCAGTTGACAGGGTGTTGATTGAACCAGACATGCTGGAAGACATGGAGGAGGAAATGTAGGTTATAAATAATAATATAAAGGCAAAACAGGACAAACAAAAGAGTTATGAAAATCATCATAGGGTATTTAAGGTGTTTCAGGTTGGGGAACATGTTTATTTGCACATCAAGCCTAAGAAGAGCTCATTAAGGATCAGATCATGTGCCAAGTTGGCACCACAATATTGTGGGAATTTTGAGATACTTGAGAGGATTGGAAAGGTGGTGTATTGAATTTCACTGCCTCCAACAGTGAAACTCCATGATGTGTTTCATGTTTCATTACTTTAAAGTTATATAAAGGATGTTGATCATGTTATTGATTGGTCTATATTGTAGATGGAACAAGAAGGAGAATTACAGTCAGAACCTCAATACATATTGCATTAGAATAATCTCATGCCAAGGAACAGAGCCATCGATCACGTTAAAGAGAAGTAGAAGCACTTTGGGCTTGATGAAGCTAGATGGGAGATGACAGATTAGATGCGTGCCATGTATCCTTCATTGTTTGTCGGTTGGGGCAAAGTAGTTTTGGTTTGGTATTTGGTATATGTTGGCATATGTTTTGGTGATGTTATATATATATATATATATACTTATGTATATGGATGTAAATACTTCCATGAGATAAGTTATAAAGCTCCAATAAAAGGTATGGAGGATATATAGTCATGTAATTATGGTTTTTCTTTTGAGAAGGTTACTCAGTATAAATATTGCATCGAGCTAATTTATAAAGCTCCATGATCAGTATGTCTGTTTTTCATCAGTTTTGTCGAGGTGTAGGCGTGGTTTAACACCAAGGACGGTGTTCCCCAAGGGGGAGGGTTCTGTAACAGACCTGGGAAAAATATTTATGTAATAAAAGTTAATAAAGGAAAAATAAGACCATGGTTAAGGGACACTTATTCCAATCTGAATGTTGGGAAAATGTATGCTAGTGGGCATCACTGGATGTGGTTATGGGTGAGCCCAGACACGGTCCTATGGGTCAACTTAATCAGTCCAAATTCACCAAAGTTCATTTCTTGTCATTTGCAGTAATTAATGCTATTTTGGTCAAAAATAGTCATTTTCAGAGTCAAGGTCTAGTGGTTGGTCTTCAAACATGTCGAATAATACCTACAGGCTGGAGGAAGGTTCAGTAAGTTTTTATTTCAGGAATTTCATCATCAATAATGCAAGATTGATTCTTCTTCAAAACCTTGTTTTGAAGAAGAAATCATCAAATGTGTTTTTGTAATAAATATGTAATTTGTCAAAGTGTTTCAAGTTGTACAGTTCTTCAATGGCAGCAGCGTTAGCAGCTCCTATCCCTGCAAAATCACAAAAAGAAAGAACATCATCAGCACAAAGAGACAAAGCGAAATCAAACAAAACACAGTTTGCATTCAAATGCCAGAATGCCAAAATTATACAACTTGGTTTGCCGAATCAGAAAAAATCAAAGCCATGTCTTTGTGAAAACGTTTCTATGTGTATCAATGTCAGTTTGGCATTCAAAGGGTCGATTGAAGTCGAGGTTTAGTGAAGAGAAGGAAAAGCTTGCAAATTTTCAAGCTGTGACTGTGTGAAATCCTGGCGCAGCGCATTGGAGAGCAGCGCGGCGCATAGGTGCGACATGGCGCATTGGGCGCTCCTCCACAGTGCATTTTTGCACCGGCGCAACGCACTCACCAGGCGCGGCGCACTGGGAGTGCGCGCGGCGCACAGAACCTCTAAACCCAAAATTCACTAAATCTTCATTGAATTTTCTATTTTGTTTGCTCCAAATGGTATGCAGGTTCGATGTTACTCAGAGTAGGCCAACATCGTGGTTTTGACAGTCAAGCAAATGATATCCATTTGTGATTTCATAATATTTGTCAAACATACGAAGAGTTCCTTGGTTTGGACAGTGGGGCAGTTGCTGAACTGAAACTACTACTTTCTTTTGCAAATGAATATGGTTATGCTGATTGGCTTTAGTTTGATGCATCAGTTGTTCGTGGCCTTGCTTATTACATAGGGACTGTCTTTGAGGGTTTTGAAAAAGATCGGAAAATTCGAGCAATATGTGGAGGTGGACGTTGATATAATGGCTAATGCTGCAAAGATATGCAGAGTAAAATTTGCAAGTGTGTCATCATCACCGATATCAGCTTTTGAAGAGGACAATGATGGAGACAGCTATGAATCTTCTTGGAGATGGATTGCGAGCCTGTCTTCTTCTTCAAGGCCATAAGACTATCTATCTATTGAATTTCCAGAAATGCGGTTCAGATTCACTTCTCCCCATCCTAAGGACTTCCTGATGACGTGTTGTTCCTGATGAAAGATCGATGGAACATCTGTAAAAGCATTCATTTACCAGCGCAGAGTGGGAGTACAGCTGCTCTTGAAAAGATGCGACTACGTTATACACGAGAAACCTATCTGGATATTGTAAAAAGAATATTATTCCTGATGTTGGCTAAATTCCCCGACATTAAAGAAGAATTTGAATTATGTTTCCTTTATTAAAGGCGAAAATTTAGTTTAAGAGCTATTTTTATTTAAAAATTTTGGTTTTTTCAAACGGTAAGGGGAAGCAAATAGTCTGAGGCCTAAAATTAAACGAAGATATCAACCATAAGCAGAGAAATAGGATTGGAGGCCTATTTTTATCTTCAGTTGCGATTCAAAGGAGTTACACCTACATATTTCACTTTTTCATTGGTCATCGACAGATTCAAGGGGAGCGCTGTTTTGTCTTCAGAAAAGCTGATTGGCTTTTTAGTCTTGTTTGTTTAATGATGATAAAACAAATCCCTTATTTTTGGTCGATTTTTTTTCTCATAGAGGAGTTTATTTATTGTAGTGTAAATCATTTTGTAAGGGGAGAGAGTTATGGGAAACGTGTAGAGGAATAACAGAGAGCTTCACTGTACAGTTTTGACAGAGATTTAATGAAAAGATACAGCTCTGGTTCATGAGATTCCTGTGGTATGATGTTTGGCATATGTTTCTTCTTTGTTTTCATATGTATCTTGTTATGTTTACAGTTCATCCATAATCATTTCCAAATGAATTATTTTAAGTAGAAAGGTAGAATCCATGTTAATTGCTTTTAATTGCTCTGCCTTGGAAAGCATTCATTTTACGGTATTTTCTTCTTTTGTACGAGAAGGTTCATTATATATGCCCTTTCGGCCTTTCAGCATCTTTCACTCCATATAATTCAATTTGATTGTTAAACTTCATTCTTATCTTGCCTCATGAAACAATCTGCGTATTTGATTTATTTTCCACCAACACTCATACGTCCTTTGTCCCATACAGCCCGAAGCTCGGCCTAAAATTTAAATAAAACCTTCCTATCTATTTACTAGCCTAAAATCAGTATCCATTAATAGGTCATCTCAGGCCCTATTAGACATATTTTTCCAAGATAGACCCGGAGAGAGCCCTCTCCTGTCCTCGTAGGGCTAGCTACGAGGCTGAGCTTGGTTTGATGTTGCCTTGAACCTCGCCTTCCTTCAGCCTGAGGCAGATTCGAGCGCTAACAATGGCTAAGGAAAATTGGAAAAGGAAATGACAAAGGCATTAAAGAGGAAACAATATTTTTGGAACATTTATTTATGAGAATAAAGGAAATTATGAGAAAAGGAAGGTGAAAGGCCATAGATTTCATGTGAGGAGGAAAATGAAGAAAATAGAGGCCTAATGGATAAAAATGCTTATGAGGATCAGTTGCTACTTTTTATCAGTTTAGTTTTGGAGCTCCCTCATTATTCTCTCTCTCACATAGTCTTGGATACTTAGAGTTTTCTTGGAGCACTTCAGCATTGAGTCAAGAAAGAGGAAAAAAAGTAAAGGAAGTAAAAGGAAATGGAAGGAACACAAAGATCAAGAAGGGAAGAGGAGGATATAGAAACTTCAACAGGAATACTTTCAAGTAACATATTGCATGTGCGATTTCCTAGTTGGCTTTGACATGCATGGATTATGCATGCTTGTATTTCGTTCTCTTGTCATGTGTGGCATGGTTTTTCTAGATTTTGATAGTGGGTTTCAACCTTGCCTTGCCTTTTTTCCGGATGCCATGGTGTGTTGGGACTTTGATCTTGGTTTCGAGCTTTGGAATTTTTGGATGGATTTCAAAATCTCGAGCAAAGGTGGTCTCATGTTAATTCCAAAAGGCCTAGGAATCCGTTGACCGTTTTTGGCAGGATACACAATAAAGCTTGAGGGAGGTGTCTCGATTTAGGGCCTAGTGATCCAGGATTGGATTGTGGTAAATATTGAGAGACAAGGATATGGAAAATTCCTCAAGGATAGTGATGGATTACAAATGACATTCCAAGTTCAGTTTGATTTTGGGATTGGAGCACCAGTTTTGGTGTGATCACGGTATGGTGAGGGTGGAGGTGGTTTAACTTCTTGTTTCCCTTGGTTTTGTTTTGGATTAGTTTATCCATGAGATTCCAAATTCATTCTTGTAATATGGCACATGGGTGACTGGCTGAAAGGAGATTTGGCTCAGCCATGTCTATGGTTGGGTGGTACGTGGAAGTCCCGAACCTAGTCGATTATTGTCTATGTTTAATGAAAGCTAAGTTCTCTTTCTTTTGTACTTATTAATGTGTGGATTTAATGGCTATTATCTCTCTTTTATTTCCATGGTTTTATGTTGGTTATAAGCATGTTTAAATGATTTGTTAATGTCATGGTTATTTCATGTATTTACTTATAATTGTTAAAATAATGAATGCAAGACCTAACTGATGTCATATCTGTTCAAGGAAGAGGGTGGTTATCCTTATTGTAATGTTTCATAAGAGTTTTCAATCATTCATGCTCTGTATTGTATCCTGGACTTGTAGATTTCATTCATGCCAAGTGTTTAATAGAATGCCAATCCTAGTTGAGGATGGTCAGGCCTAGTCTTAGAGTCAGTTTTTGGTTATTTGGAATTTTTGTCATGTGTTTAATGATTTCTAGAAGCTATAGGAAAATTAGGGCAGTGTCCGGGATTTTGGGCTTAAAAAGTTCCTTAAATCCCATGAATGTAGGAATAGGTCTGGGAAATTGACTCCCTGGATGAACGCATGTCCATGCTGTGGGTGCGTCCAGAGCCTCCCAGATGCACCCTTTCCCATATCAAGGGAGCATCCGAGGGATTTCTTCTGCAAAAGTCAATGGGACCCAGGGATATGTTTGTTTGAGGGCTGGGATAGGCTCTAGGGGTCTTGTAGCAATTGAAGGGAGTCTGTGTCATGGTTTTCCACGTCAATTCCACTTCCTTAAAGTCACCAAGGAGATTGAGTTTTCTCTTCACTAACCTCAACTCATGTTTACCCCAGTTGGCTGGTTATTTAGGTAGATGTGAGGGAAAGTGTACATTACACGACTATACTTGAAGTCGACAAAGTTTTTGTAGCGATATTATGGTGCTTTAAGGATGTTAAATCCCCGTGCTTATAAAGTAAGGTTCATAATCTGTCCCATACCCCGTAGTAGGCTTCCAATTCAAATTTTTCGTGAGGTTAAACTTTTAAAATTCTAGAAGAATGTCTTCGTACTTTTTTTATTTTACTTATCAAAAATCCAAAACGAAATTCTTGGTTACAGAAAGCCTACCCACATATTGTGGAATTTAATACTAGCTGGATTCTAGTTGTGATTCTTTGGGAGAGATGTTCAGTTAAGAATCCATTAAAAATTAGACATGATACTGCTTCTTGAAATATTAAAGTCACACATTGGGGCAGCCTTTATCTTTGAAGAAAAGAATGCAATGGCGGTAGAGATTGAGTGCGGCACTGTCTAATAAAAGAGGATTGGGAAATCCATAAGGATGAATTAATCTTGATGGGCCGCCGACCACAAATTGCGAGAGGAGAATTAATTCGGTGATGGCGAGCTAATTTTACGAGTGGAATGAAGATTTTTCCGTGGAATCAGAACTACGAGAATAAACGAGTTTAATTAAAACATTCATTTCGGGCTTTTAAGCCCTCAACAACCAAAATGAATGAAATTGCCTTAAAACAACGGAAGTCCTTTTAATTTCTAAAGAGGCAGGACAAGTGGTCCCTACCACTTAAGCGTAAATCACAGATCGCAGTTTTTGATGTTAAGTGTCTTGTTGATGTGGATGTTTGCGATGTGTGATCATCACAACATCGCAATATTACAAAATCACCCTCCGCCCATTTCGGAGCATCACGGGCTCGGGTTGGCGATCGTGGCAGCCATCGCGCGAATGCATGGAGGCCGTACGCTCTGCCGTCATTGATTGTTCGAAGTGATGAGATCGCGCGGCCAGGTGCCATCGCAAATCGCAATGTCACATATCGTATTTTTGTTGTTCCGCCATATCGCACATCGCAAATTGTTGATGTGGATGTTTGCAATGTGCGATCGTCGTGCCATCGCACCATCGCAACATCGCAATGTCACATAATCGCCCTTTCGCCCAAGCCAGAGTTCCATTGATTGTTTGCGATATGTGATCGTCGCGCCATCGCACATCGCACATTGCAAATTACAGAGTTCTTATCGCCATATGTTACCGCCATTAAACCGCGATGTGATCGTCGTGCCATCGCACCATCGCACCATCGCAAATTGCAGATCACAAGGTTCGGCAATAGCATTTTTGTCGATCCACCGATTGTCTATGGCTGACTGCGATGTGGTCCCCACTCGTACGTCGTGCTTATGATTAGGTTTATGTTTGGGAGTGCATTTTCCCTTGTAATTTGTTTTATTTTGTTTTATGTCTTTTTATTCCCGCTGTGCCATATAAAGTAAAAAAGGCCCGAGAGCCTGAGGGGCATTTGTAACTTGAAATGTTTTTGTTTTGTTTGCACAGCAGTGCGGGAGAAGAAATACACAGCAGTGTTGGTTTTCAAAGAGACAGAGTGTGTTGTTTGAAGAACAGAGATTAGTTTTTGTGAACTGCGTCTGTAGCAGTCACTTCATATTTTGTTATCCCTCAACAGAGGAAGAAATTTGTAATAGTTTTTAGTTCTGTTTAATGAAATAGAAGAAAGCATATTCATGCCATCTCTGTCTGCAAGAAAAAATTGATTTTAAATTTCTCTGTGTTGTAGAGGAGAGGAGTTTACTCTCTACATTTCTCTTTTTTGGAATTTTCAATATTCCAACATGGTATCAGAGCTAGTTCAGGCTCTTTGAATGTTTCAAAGAAGCTGAAGAAGAAGAAGACTTGTTGAAGCGTTTTCTCCAACAGCGTGAAAGCCCAACAGAAGTAAAAAATTTTAGGTATTTCTCAAAGATAATAGAGCTGTTGTTTATAGTTTAAAAGAGTTTGTTCTTTCAGAAAAGGAAAGACAGTTTGTTTAAGTGTAGAGTTCAGTTTAAAAGCAATGGCTGGACCAAGTACAGGAATGAACATTGGAAATGTTCAGCGTCCACAATTTAATGGAAAGAACTATGATTATTGGGCTATTACCATGAGAGCCCTGTTTGTCTCACAAGACTTATGCGAGTTTGTAGAAGATGGTTTTGTTGAAACAGCTGATGAGCAAGCTTTTAATGCCTTAACTCAAGCAGAGAAGGATTTACTGAAGAGTAATAGAAAGAAGGACTCTAAAGCCCTCTTCTATTTGTATCAAGCTATAAATGAGAGTGTGTTTCCAAGGATAGAAGCAACTAAGAGATCCAAGGAGGCATGAGAAACTCTGAAAATAGCCTATGAAGGCATGGAGAAAGTTAAGACAACAAAACTTTAGTTGCCGAGAAGAGATTTTGAAACTCTTTGCATGAAAGAGTCAGATAATGTAGACACATTTTTTACACATGTGATTGGGATTGTAAATCAGATAAGATCCCATGGAGAAACTCTTGAAGAAAGAAGGATTGTGTGGAGAAACTTTTGAGATGCTTACTCTCAAAGTTTGATGTTATTGTTACCACCATAGAAGAGACCAAATATCTCTCAAATTTCACAGTGGATGAACTTCATGCATCACTGATAACTCATGAACAGATATTGAGCAGAGATGAACATTCATCTCTTGAGCATGCCTTCAAGACCCAAATGCCTTCAGGAAGAGGAAGAGGTCAAGGCAAAGGAAGAGGAAGAGGCAGAAGCCAAAACAGAGGTGGAAGGAACAACCCTTCACATTCACTTGGAAGGAGCAACAGTCAAAGTCAGAGCCACGGCCAATGCAACAACGAGCAAGGTGGACATCAACACCAACATGCTCATGGACAAAGGTATGACAAATCCAATGTCCAATGTCATTATTGCAAGAAATATGGGCACTATGCCAATGATTGTAGAAAGAAGCAAAATGACATGAAGAATAAGCAGAATGCTAATGTATCAAAAGAAGAAAAGAACTCAAGTAATGTGCTGCTAGCTTGTAATGTAGCACAAGATAGAGAAGCTGATGTTTGGTTCTTAGATTTGGGATGTAGTAATCACATGACTGGAAACAAAGCAATGTTTTCCAATCTAGATTAAGAGATTAAATCTGAAGTGACCACAGGGACTGATACTAAAATCTCTGTAAAAGGAAAAGGTAGAGTTAGTATTCGAGCAAGAAATGGTAAGCAGAAATTTGTTCCTAATGTGTATTATGTTCCTGGTTTGAAATGTAATATTTTGAGCGTTGGGTAGCTCATAAACAAAGGTTACAATGTAATTTTCAAAGATGATGTGTGCACAATAAAAGATATACCTCCAAGCAAGAAAATCATTGCTGAAATACAAATGACCAGTAATAGAATGTTTTCACTCAAGCTCAATATTGACTTGAAAGGAAAAGGAAAAAGCATAGAAGCTGTAACACAAGAATCCTTCCAGAAGGAAGAGAAAGATGAAAATTAGTTATGGCACCTAAGATTTGGACACCTCAATTTCGGAGGATTGAATTTGCTGCACAGAAAAGGAATGGTAAGAGGTTTACCATTGATAGAGAAGCATGACAGCCTATGTGAAGGTTGCATCTTGGGAAAGTAACATAGAGAAAATTTTCCGTCAGGGAAAATCATAAGGGCGAAAGCACCCTTAGAGATCATTCACTCATATTTAAGTGGGCCGATGCAAACAACATCAGTTTCAGGCAGAAATTACATGCTGACCTTCATATATCATTTCACAAGAAAAGTGTGGGTTTATTTCCTAAAATATAAGAGTGAAGTCTTTCAGAAATTTTTCCATTTTAAAGCTCTTGTAGAGAAACCGAGAGGGAAGTACATTAAAGTTCTTAGAACCGATAGAGGAGGAGAATACATATCAAAGGAATTTCTGTTTTTTTGCAGAGAGAATGGCATACACAAGAAGTTTACCACAAGGTACACACCGCAACAAAATGGAGTTGTTGAAAGGAAGAATCGAACCATAATGGAAATGGTGAGAAGTATGCTAAAGGCAAAACACTTGCCGAATGAGTATTGGGCAGAAGCAACAAACTGTGTTGTGTACATTTTAAATAGATGCCCTACAAAAGCTGTGATGAACAAAGTTCCAGAAGAAGCGTGGAGTGGCAGAAAACAAGGAGTCACCCACATGAGAATTTTTGGATGTGTTGCATATACACACATTCCAGACAAGTTGAGAAAGAAGATGGATAGTAAGGGGGAGAAATGCATTTTCCTTGGATATTGTGAAGATTCCAAAGGATACATATTATATAACCCATCCACAAAGAAGTTTGTAATAAGCAAAGATGTGCAATTTATTGAAGAGGAAGCATGGGATGGAAGCATTGAGAAAACAATCAATGTTAAAGTTGTTTATCTCATGATGAAGATGAGGGAGATATGGTTGAAATTAACAACTCATCCATTCCAATACCTCCACCAACACAAGGATAGCAAGGGACACCTCAAGCAGCAATGAGAACACCCTTGAGAAGAAGTGGAAGTGCATCTCCAAGCACACCACATGGAGCAGAATTGAGTGCTTCATCAAGCACATCTACACCAAGTGAAAGTGGAACAAAATTCAGAAGTATTAGAGAAATCTATGAGCAGGGAGCAGCAAATGAAGGTATGAACTCCTTATTTGCTTTGTATTTTCAAGTAGATGATCTTATTCATTTTGAAGTTTCTATTCAAGATAGAAAATGGATAGAAGCTATGGATGATGAAATTAATGCCATAGAGAAGAACAAAACATGGGAGTTGGTTGATCTCCCAGAAGGTAAAGAAGTCATTGGATTTAAATGGGTCTATAAGACCAAAAGCAATGCTAAAGGAAAAATAGAGAGACAAAAGGAAAAACTTGTTGTCAAGGGATATAAGCTGAAGCAAGGGATAGATTATGAAGAAACTTTTGCGCCAGTTGCAAGAATGGAGACAGTAAGAGAAGTGTTGTCCATAGCAGCACAAAACAAATAGAAAGTATACCAGATGGATGTAAAATCTGCATTTTTAAATGGAGTCTTAATGGAAGAGGTTTACATTGAACAACCTCTTGGATATGAGAAGAAAGGGCAAGAGCATAAAGTCTGCAGATTGAAGAAAGCTCTTTATGGACTAAAGCAAGCTCCAAGAGCATGGTATAGTAGGATAGAATCCTATCTATTGGAAAATGGATTTGAAAAGTGTGAGGGAGAACCCACCCTCTACATCAAAGAAAAGGATGGTAAAATGCTCATTGTTTTTTTATATGTTGATGATTTAATATTTACAGGTAATGATGATTACCTTGTTGAAAATTTTAAAGCAGTCATGAAAGATGAATTTGAAATGACTGACATGGGCTTGTTGAGATACTTCTTAGGAACAAAAGTAGAGCAAAGTGAAAAATGGATTTTTATTTCTCAACCAAAGTATGTGAATCAAGTTTTAGAAAGATTTAATATGCAGGAGTGCAAAGCTGAAATTACTCCCACAGTAATGGGATTGAAGTTGAGTAGAGATGACAACAGCAAGGATTTTGATCCAAGTTTGTATAAAAGCATAGTTGGCAGCCTCATGTATTTGACTGTAGCTAGGCTGGATATTATGCATGCTGTTAGTTTAATTTCCAGATTTATGGAGAAGACAAAAGAAGCACATTGGCAAGCAGCAAAGAGAATTCTGAGGTATGTTAAAGGAACTAAAAGATTTGGTATTTTATATACTACTTCAGAAAATTCAGAATTAGTTGGATACAATGATAGTGATTGGGCTGGAAGTGTAGATGATCGGAATAGCACTTTCGGTTATGTTTTTCATATGGGTTCAGGAGCCATTTCATGGGATTCTAAGAAACAGCCTATTGTAGCATTATCTACAGTAGAGGAAGAATATGTGGCAGCTACAGCAGCAGCGTGTCAAGCAATTTGGATGAGAAGAATGTTGAGAAGCTTATGCCAAGGACAGGGAAAAGGGACAGTGATTTATTGTGACAATACCTTAGCTATTGCATTGTCAAAGAATTCAGTGTTTCATAAGAGAACGAAACACATAGATACAAAGTTTCATTATATCAGAGAATTGGTGAACAATGGAGAAATTGTTTTACAACATTGTAAAACAGAAGAGCAATATGCAGATATTTTGACAAAGCCATTGGGGCAGAAGACATTTGAATTTTTAAGAAAATATTTGGGTATTATTGATAACCCAGCAGCTGACTTTAAGGGGGAGTGTTGAAATATTAAAGTCACCTGCTAAGCCTTTGATCAGGGAGAAAAGAGTACAAAGGCAACAACAACAGAGATTGAGTGCGCAACACCGTGTAATAAAGAAGAATGGGAGAATGTAAGGATGAATTAATTTTTGATGGGCCGCAGGCACAGAGAGTACAGAGGAGAAATTAAATGGATGATAGGCATAGACGTCTTACATTGGAATGAAGATTCTCCCATAGATCTAAACTACGGAGGAGCAGTTTTTATTAATACAGTCATTTCGGGCGTTTAAAGCCCTCAACAACCAAGTATGAAGAAAATTGAATAAAACGGCCAAAGACTTAAATTTTTCTGAAGAGGCAGGACAAGTGGTCCCTACCACTTAAGCGCTAATCGCAAATTGCATTTTTTGAAGTATTAGTGTCTTGTTGATGTGGATGTTTTCGATGTGCGATCGTCGCGCCATCGCACCATCGCAACATCGCAATGTCACATAATCGCCCTTTCACCCAAGCCAGAGTTCCATTGATTGTTTGCGATGTGCGATCATCGTGCCATTGCACATCGCACATCGCATATTACAGAGTTGTTATCGCCATATGTTACTGCCGTTAAACCGCGATGCGATCGCGCGATCGTCGCGCCATCACACCATCGCAAATCTTAGATCGCAACGTTCACCAATCGCACTTTTGTCGATCCACCGATCGTCGATGGCTGACTGGAACGTGGTCCCCACTCATACGTCACACTTATGATTAGTTTTATGTTCGAGAGTGCATTTTCCCTTGTAATTTGTTTTATTTTGTTTTATGTCTTTTTATTCCCGCCGCGCCATATAAAGTAAAAAAGGCCCGAGAGCCTGAGGGGCATTTGTAACTTGAAATGATTTTTGTTTTGTTGGCACAACAGTGCGGGAGAAGAAATACACAACAATGTTGGTTTTCAAAGAGACAGAGTGTGTTGTTTGAAGAACAGAGATTAGTTTTTGTGAACTGCGTCTGTAGTAGTCACTTCATATTTTGTTATCCCCCAATAGAGGAAGAAATTTGTAGTAGTGTCTAGTTCTGTTTAATGAAATAGAAGAAAACATATTCATGCCATCTCTTTCTGCAAGAAAAACTTGATTTTAAATTTCTCTGTGTTGTAGAGGAGAGGAGTTTACTCTCTACATTTCTCTTGTTTGGAATTTTCAATATTCCAACAGGGATGATGATGATCATGCTATTGATATTTGTAGGACGTGTTGCCTTGTGGCGCGGAGTCATCGGCTACTGTGATAGAGTGGGCAATGTCGGAAGCACTGAGAAACCCTACAGTGATGAAGAAAATTTAGGACGAGCTGGAAAGTGTAGCTGGAATGGATCGCATGGTATGCGAATCTGACCTGCCAAAGCTCATTTATTTAGACGCTGTAGTGAAAGAAACGCTTAGACTCTACCCCGCCGGGCCTTTCTTGGTTTGCCGCTTAGTCGGTACGTCCTGCAATGTATTGGGATTTGAAATACCCTGTGGTAATCAAGTCTTCGTAAATATTTGGGCGATGGCGAGGAACCCCAACTCGTGGGATGACGCCGAAAATTTCAAGCCTGAGAGATTCATGGAAAGAGTTGGGTCTGAGGTAGATGCAAATGGAGATCACAACTTTGGGTGGCTTCCCTTAAGAGCAGGCAGGAGAAAATGCCCTGGACAGCCATTGGGAACGCTTCTTGTAGAGTTTGGTCTGGCACAGCTCTTGCACTGCTTCAACTGGAGGCTTCCCTTCGATGAAATAAATGGGAAAAGTCAAGAAATCGATATGATTTAAAGGTTTAATGGAGTCACAATGGGTAAGGTTCGAGAACTCTACGCTATTCCAACAACATGCCTAAAATGCATTGCCCAGCTAAAATAGAACTTCAGATTTGAGTGGAATGTGTGGAAATGGAGGTCTTTTGTTGCAGAAACAGAATAACTGTCCGTTGCAAATCTCGTTGCATTGTACTTGTATTTTGGAGAATATGGTAGTTCTTCGCAGGTGTTTGTTTAGGGATGATGAAATGTATGTGTATTCAATACCCATATGGTGAAGAAAGGTGAATGACCACCTTAATATTATTCTAGTTTCATGTAAATGTCTCTTTGTGTTACTAAGTAAATTATGTAGATAGGATTACTTTGTTGGAATTAGTTATTTTAATGATTATTTTAATTAAATTTTTTTAATGGTATTTTGAAAAATTTAAGAAGTAAGTATATATTATGTAGTAGTTACTATATTAATGGATGAAATTCACATCACTAAATTATATGTTTAAAACTTATTTAAATTATTTTTTTACAAAATATTATTAAAAATTTAAATACAAATTATGTGTCACTACTTATGAAAATTAAAGGAATAGAATTAAAAATATAAATATTAAAATTTACATTATTTAAGAGTTGCTACATTGAAATGTTGCAATCATTGAATGCATTTTTATCAAATTGCCAAAATATTATCATGATTTTAGAAGAAAATAATGCTTTTAAGTTATAATACCACTTTTGGATTTTAAATTTTAAATTGTAATATAATTTATATATTTTAGGTTTTTAATTTTAATATAGTTTATTTAATTTAAGTTATAGCTTTGTTAAAATAATATATAATATTATATAACATTTTAATACTAAATTTAATATAAAGTTTTGGTTTCTTTTAATATTTTAAATGTCTTATGCCTTTTCAATCATTGTTTCTTGTTTAGTAAAAATATGCAGTGTGTTTTTCTATTTTCTTTAACAAGGTTTTGAAAATATTTATTTGATTTAACACACACACACAGACATATATATATATATATATATATATATATAACTATTAATCATCATTTAGTTTTTTAATAAACACTGTGTATATAAATAAAAACAATATAATGTTGTCATGCCTTTTAATCTAAGCAGTGAATTAATTTTCAAAATGATGGAAGACTCACATTGTATAACCAATAATTCTCCAAAATTTAAAGAAAAAAATCAAACAATTCCACATTGTATTGACAAATTTCTTTAAAATTCTAATATTTTACTATGCCATTTGACAAATTTGATGTGATGTGAACAACAAAAAAATAAAAAAGTTAGACACCAATGTTCAACTATGAGGAATTTGTCAATTTCAACCAACCATGAACAACATGAATTGAAGTTTAAGGCACTCATTTAAAAAGCTTTAATTTATGCCGTAAGCATTCTTATTTGAAAACAAATTACCTAACTGCTACCGTGTATCTCTTTACATCGTTAGATCAAATGTTAGACGATTCAGATATTTTAGACCATTCATCTACTACTTCTTTCATTTAACCTAACTACCTAACTACCTAACTAATTTTGTAACCTCTACAATCTCTCTTCCACATTACAAAGCCGGCCAAACTACAAGGTTTCAACCTGGCCATTCCTTTTGGGATTTTGACATATTCTGGTTAGCTTGATGTTGAAAATTTTGGAAGTACTCTGTAAATGGAAACACATCTCCACATGAAAAACTCCCCCCAGAGAAAAGTGTATTCTGAAGAAATTATTGAAAAGCTAGAAATTCCATAAAAGTGTATTTTGAAGAAATAATTGAAAAGTGGAACTGAGGATGTTGGTAATCCCGGTTCAACTAGTGCTTCTTGTTGTTATGTTGCTGCTTGCGCTGCTTTGCCAGGTCCCAGTTCCACTGGTGCTTCTTGTTGGTATGCTGTTGCTTGCGCTGCTTTGCCAGGTTCTGTTGTTGGTTCAACAACTGGTGCTTCTGGGTATGCTCATACTGACCCGCCACACTGTATCATCATGGTATGCTGGGTCTGTGGTTAACTAGAGGTATGAGGTGAAGGGAGTTGATAATCTTAAGATTGTGGATGCGTCAACCTTCACCAACCCATAAGCATCAACGACTATGATATTTGGCAGGTAATTACAATATTTTTAACATTTCAGTGTGGTTTTCATCGCTCTATCTATGTCGTTTTCTTTCTCTGAAGTAAAATATTAATATGTGAATATGAATAGAGATATGTAACGGTGAAGATATGGTTATAATATTTTGGTTTTGGTTTTATAACTAATTTAATTTATCAATACAAATGAGTACATATAATTACGTTAGTAATTTTTGAGAGGTTAAAATATTCTGGTTCTAGTTTTGCGGCTGATTTAATTTATCTATGATTCTGGTTTAATTTATCAATACAAACTAGTATATATAATTTTAACATTTTTACATATAATTACGTTAGTAATTTTTGAGAGGTTAAAATATTCTGGTTCTATTTTTGCGGCTGATTTAATTTATCAATAATTCTGGTTTAATTTATCAATACAAACTAGTATATATAATTTTAACATTTTAATTAGAAAGATTACGAAAAAAAAAGACTTATACTTATGATAGACAATGATGAACAAGAAGTTCAATTATGATATTTTGTTGTGTAATCCAGTAACTGGCCTCTAAGATGAACAAGAAGTTCAATTATGATATTTTGTTGTGTAATCCAGTAACTGGCCTCTCTCCACTCTTAGAGTCCGTAACCCACAACGCAGATTCATGTTCCTGGAAACTAACCCCAGAATACCGCGTGATAATTTTGGTAATTGTCATTTGTCCATTATTTCCCTTTACTCAGATGAGGAACCGGAGTAGCTTGAATTTCTTCTGTCCCAATAGCTTCTTCTGGACTCGCAACTCTCCTGCTTCTTTCAATTAGAGCTCGTAGCCAATGGTAAACTCTTTGTTGGAATTTAATAAAATGGTGTAGTATGATTTCCCTATATCAATGTGCTTGTGTGCATGGGTTACATTTTAATTTTGTGCTGAGGAAGGATTTGGTGATCTTCTCCTCTGTCGTTCCTACTCTTGCTCTTTCCATTTCCAATATCTGATAAACAAAATGGATGGCCAAACCGAATTGAATTATATTGGTGATCACAAATATTTAATTACGTCTTTCAACTTGTGGATCTGGGCTTGAATAATTTTAATTTAATTTTTCATATTTTTTAAAAATAGATAGATGATATTTCATCCTTTTAGCAGTTTGGATGGAGAGTTGCGATTTCACAACCCTTTTAAACTGGGCATTATAAGCTATAAATTAAAGAAAAAATTTACCACATTCCGCTCTCGCATCACGTAGCGCGGGTTTGCCTTACAATTTCATTGTGATAAGTTGTTTCTGTTCATAGGAACAATGTGGGACCTTCTTTTGGTTATTGGTAAGTATTTCAATTTTTGAATTTTGATTTTTTATTTACTTAAATGGATGGATGAAATTTTATTTCAACTTAATATTTTTTAATTTTTTTTTTAAATAAATGGACATTTCACTTCAATATTTTTTTAATTTGATTTTTTTAAAATGGATGGATGAAATTTATTTTCACTTTAATATTCTGAGTAGTTTAGTATGACTTCATCAGTTTTTAATATTATGAGAAGTTTTATGTGATTTTAGTATTTTTTTTTAATTTTTGGTTATTACAAATGGAAACCAATAATTTATTAAGTTATAAAACCATTCATAAGTTTTTTAATATTATGAGAAATTTTATGTGATTTTAGTATTTTTTTATTTTTATTTTTGGTTATTACAAATGGCAAGCAATAATTTATTTAATTATAAAACCATTAATGTTGAGAAGTTTTATGTGATTTTAGTATCTTTTTTAATTTTTGGTTATTACAAATGGCAACCAATAATTTATTAAGTTATAAAACCATTCATGAGTTTTTTAATATTATGAGAAGTTTTATGTGATTTTAGTATTTTGTTTTTATTTTTGGTTATTACAAATGGCAAGTGATAATTAGATTTTGAAGTTTGGACTCCCCTAAGTTTAAAAATTGGCATATTAATAGCCATTACAAGCTCTCAAAATTGGTTTAAATGAAAAAAAAAATTGGCAAATGCAAGACCTTAATGATTCACTTGCTATGTACTATGCAATTAGCAAGGACCAACTGATCAGTTTTTTATTAGATGCCAATGTTTAGTTTTTTATTAGATGCCAATGTTTCTTGGCACCTTCAATTGCTCCATGGTGGCCTTCTACTTAGTCCTTTCTAAATCTATCCAACAACACATACATGTTGGACATACATATTCATAATTCAAGATAGAAAAATAAACAATGTAAGTGATTTCTTATACCTTGAATCACATTTTGTTTACTAATTTTAATCTTCACTGATTTTTTATATGCCAGAAGGGTTTTGGAATTTATAAGCCTTACGACATTTCCTTTGCAACATCTGGTGCAATTGCTAGTAGGAATCTATGGATAAAGTAGATGATCTTAGTGTGTAGTTCATTTACCAAGTGAAATGAGTATGTTATACCATCATATGTTTTTTTCAAATTCCCTCAATCACAAATATTTAAATTTATATTAATAGCAACCATAATTGTAAATATGGTTGTAGATGTATTTAATATAGGTTTATTGGGGTATATCAATCAAATTGGTAAATGTGATTGTGCTAGTTTATAAATGTAAAGATGGTAAGAGATAAAATTTGTCTTTAAGTGTCTAGTAGTGTTTAAGCGTGTAGTAGATAGTTTTGTGTTACGTGTTACTAAGTTAATTTACATTTAAGAAAGAAAAAAAATAATGAAATGCCAAATTTATGTGTTATTAAGTTTTTGAATAAGATTATTGATATTTTGTCATACTAAGTAAAGTAAAGTAGTTAATGAGTCAGATTAGTAATATTTTATAATATTATTTGTATATTTATTTTTATTTTGTAATTATTTTTATTTTAAAACAAATTTACTTTGGCTTATTTTATATAATAATTTTTTTAATATAAAAATGATATGACAGAGTACCATCAAAAATATCAAATAACAATTATTTATTTCTAAATTAATATATATATATATATATATATATATATATATATATATATATAATTCTATTTTATGGTTATTATGAAGCTGAAATCCCATAAATAATAACACAATTATTTCTAGATTAATGAAACAAACAACATAGTTAAATTTATTTTTATTTTAAATTTATTATGAAACTCAAATCCATTGAAAATAAAAGAATTATCACTTAATAGATGGAGGTATTCTCGTCCTATTTTGAGTTTATTATGAAGTTGAAATCCCATTCAAAATAGATGAATTATGACCTAATAGATGGAGGTAACGAGGTAAAGCAAGATATAGTATATGATAATTTCTTTTGGTTATAATTTTTCGTTTTAATTTTATCTTTTGGCTGAATTATATATATATACTAAGGAGAAGAAATCTTAAGATAGTTAAAAACTCTTTTTTAGTTTAATGTGTAAGAAAATTCTCATCATATTTATAATATATTTAACTTATTTTTTTTTAATGATAAGGTCAAGCCTATTTTTTTAAAGATAAAAAAATTATTTATAAATATTTAATCCGATTGGTTTTTTCTTTTGAATCAGTTAGCTTAACTTTTTCATCTACCTTCTCTAGACGCTAGTGACATGTGTGCAATAAATATATAATTTACACGTGTGACATAGCAAACTCAAACTTCATACTCTGAGAGCGAGGGAGTTTCATATTATTCCTCCTTTCAAACTTGCAAATTAGTTACCAATCTACCTTTTCTATATGCTAATCTACAAGCGTGACAAAGCCAACTCTAACTTTATTCTCTCACAGCGAGCGAGTTTCATGTTATTCCTCCCGTCAAACTTGGAAATTACTTAAATTATTTATTTCTGTAGGAATTGTTTCTTAAGTGAGATTGTTCAGATTCAAAATGAAATTTCATGGAGAAATGGCAGACGCCAGATTATTGCTGAAAATTATTGTCAGCAAGAAGGAAATTGGTGAGATTTTGCATCAGATTATTGTCAGCAAGGAGAAGATTGGTGAGATTTTTCGTCTGTCCCAAAGAAAAAGGTATATTTCCACGGATTTTGTTTGAAGAAATGTTAAGGTAATCCATTGCATAAAACTTACGAGATATTACCTGGTAAGAAACACGTGCAGAGGCTATTCTGCAGCGGGATGCGTTGAAGTGAGACGCATGTTTGTAGAGGGTTAGTGATGTTCACCTCTAATGAATTATCGAAGATGGCAAGTCAAATCAAATAAGTATTGTTGCATAGCCCAGAGGGATTTGATCGGCTAGATCCATATGAATATCAATTAAGCTTCTCCAGGTTCCGAGAGCTTCCAAGTTGAGCAGGTAGCGGGCCTTTGAACATGTTTTCACTAAGATTGTAACCGTCGGGTTCCGATCCGATGACCCATATGTCTTTCAATGGGTTAAGGGTAACTACCTGGCTTTCCCTTCCATTCCGCCTGTCATTCATTTGCCATCATTTTCTATGAGGACTCTACACCAGGTTCGAGTTACAGGGAGGGTTTCTAACAATTTTATTCTCTAGTAAGCTTCAACTGGCTTGATAGCATCTCTTGATGAATTTGCAAGTTCATAGGTGTGAAAGGGGAGCATAATCTCCTCAAATTATGGAATTATAGAAAATGTCTTTGGTTCCCAGATAAGGCTGGTCGTAATTCCACTTCTAACAACTCTTGGCCTCTGTTTGAGTGTTTGCTTTGAGGAAGGCTTATTAATGGAATGATTTTTAATATTTCTCTTCATAAATTCATATTTTTATTTTTAGCTCAAGGCACCAGCATGTTATGGGTTTTCTCAAGTACAGGATTTTGTGATTTTTAACATGTTTTATAGAGTATTTAATTTCCAGAAAGTAAGCTTTCTCTTTCACCATTGCAGATTAATTGGCACATGTTAGAGCTATTTCCCAAGTAGATGTCTAGATTTTGAAGATGTTGGGAGGATTTTTTTGTTGGTAAGACATACTATCTTGATTTGCAATTCTTCCTTCCCACGTTTTTCTTCAAATTCCTTCTTCTGATGTCTTCTAGGGGTTACCTTTGAATTTTGGTTGGTTGAATAATTCGACCACAATGTATCTAGAAGTTGAGGGTTTTATCAAATGTTCCAAATAATTTCCAATGTTAAATTAAGACTTGCAAGGGATGTAGAGATAATTTAAGTCATTATCATTGAGCAATGCAACTTCCACTTATAAAACCCGATATTTTTTAAGATCTCAGTTTTGGGAATTATTGCGTATTTTTATTGTTTTTTTGGAAGAAGAGTTGGCTTGTCACGCTTATTCCCTCAATGATTTTTTGCTGTATCAGTCTGTCACTTGATGCTATAATGAAAATTGGAAATACATCTTATATGTTCTTATAGAAATGTTTTGTAAATAAAATATGTAGAATACTTTAATTCACTTTGTTTCTTAAATAAAATATGTAGAGTACTTTAATTCAGTTTACCATGTTCAATTGTTATTGCTAATATGATTTTAGAAAGAAAATATCACAGGCAATATCCTTTTCTCTTCTAACAATAACCTTCACTCAAATATATATTTTATTTTATTTTTAAGTCTAGAACATATTTCAAGTTTCTACCTTAGTTCTACTTCGCTTGGAAGCTAAACGGGTCCCTTCCCGGACTTAGTTGTGGTCCTAAGTTATATCTATTTATATATAATAGTTGTTGTTCGCCAAGATAGTAAAAACAAAATCATAGTAAAAACAAATGTTAATGGATTTCTTCACAAATCATTTTCCTACTTTATCTTTTTTCTCTACACAAAGTGTTGTATATTATTGTTTCATCGTGGACATTACTAACTGGTGACTTTATTTGTCTACAGTTGGCCAACTAATTATATGTGTAATTTTTACCCATTTTCTTAACCGATTTAATTTAGAATAAATATCTTCACACTACTATTGGAGTTATCCATATGTGATTTTCTTTAGCATCACTCTCATCATGCCCGTAGAGTGAGAGTATTGACCAAAACAAGTCTATGCTAGTCTTTTTAATATTTTTAATCGATCTTTGCTTATAAGGTTTGCATATATATATAACACTAATAAAAGAACTATGCACACTTACACATTAAAGACTCATTATTTCCCTTTAAATAAAAAAATATAATTTTTATTTCTTCATTATCAAAGAGTAAGCTATAACATTATTTCCAAGCATATATTCTATTATGGAAAGAATATAATTTCGTCTATCATTATTTTAAAAAAACCTTCGTTTATGAAAAAAATAATTTCTTTAATAACACAAAAAAAATCAATATACTTATTTAAGCCAATTCACACACCAAATAATTCAACTCTCAACTCTGAGAAATATCTCTCCTAAAATCTCTCCTCCCATCCATAATAATGACAATTACATCCAATTCTCTCTCCGAGCCTTTGAGTCTCTGAAGAAAGTGAATAATTGCCTCTAATTATCACGCGTAAATGAGATTTTCATTTAGAGGCTTCTCCCCTTAAATAAAAAATAATAATAAAGAAATTAAAATAGCCACTTTTCTAAAATTCGAGTTTTACTAAACTTCTCGACTAAACCATTATTCACCACCTCTGTATAGTAAAAATAAATAGCCACTTTTCTAAAATTTGAGTTTTACTAAACTTCTCTACTAAACCATTATTCACCACCTCTGTATAGTAAAAATAAATAACAAAATACTTGAATACGTAAATTGATACATAACCTTTTTATTTTTATTTTTTTTAATATTAATATTGTGAAGATATTATATAAATGATAAATAAAATATTTTATATGTTAACATTTTGAGGTTCATTAATGATTTATTGAATTTTTAGAAAGGTAAAAGTTTTTTTTTGTAAGTTTAGGTAGATCTTTCTTATTTTTTATTAATTTAAAACTGACAACAAAGATACAAAAAGTTAGACCTCAACCTACCCTAAGTGCAATGTATGTCAACCAAAACACAAACAACCTTAATAACCTGTACAAAGTTTGACGGTACTTAATATCTAAGTCTGTAAATACTATCATTTACATAAAATAAAACTAGCCGCTAAAAAACAAGAACTAATAACATTAATCATCTTCTGAATCCACTGGGGCAGGGTCTTTAACACTGGAACTAGGAATTTCAACCTGCTGCAATGATTTTATATCCCTCTCCATCCTACCTAATCTAGCATACTCACGCAGCTGACGGAGATTGATTTCCTGAATATTTCTATTGATATCTGCTAGAGTAGACTCCAACTTGGATTCTACTATCTCCTGAGTCGACATAACATCTTTTTCTAACAAGCATTTTATTAGCTAGTAAGTTTAAATTGATTTCTGGAATAGAGAAATACGTCCCCTGGTATGCCCTGGATCAGCAACAACATTCTGCGGGTCTTCAAATTCCATATCATCCTCTATATCCATATTTTTTAAAGCCTCTGTTTCCCAACCATAAACGCGAGACTTAATAGAATTGGGAATATCTGCTGCGAACGTTTTCACTAATGGCTCCAAGAGTTGCTTTATTGATTTCCTTCCTCTTTTTCGCAGGCTGGTGAGAGATAGGTTGCTTGCCTTTATCTCCCTTTGGCTTCCTTCCTCGAGTTTTCTTTACCATATTATAATAACTAGGAGGAGATTCTTCTAATACTAACAACCAAAAAACATTTCCAGGACAGAGATATATCAGAAAACTAAAAAGAAAGGAGTTGTGTAAGTTGACAGACAGACCATTTCCTTTACCGAGTCTAACAACAGCCACAAGTTTCATTACCAGAAGCGAAAACCTGAAAACAAAACAGAGACACCGGGATATATATCTACACCACCTTGAGACAAGCCATATTTGCAACCAACAAATTACCCTCTTCCATTCAGAACCCCTACAAACTGAATTCGAAATAGTTAACTCACTCCCAGTTATCCACTGCCAGAAGCGAAAACCGCCAACCCAATTAACAAGTAAACCATTAAAGACATAGAAATAGAAGGCCCGAAGCAGCGGCATAAAGCTCATAATCACAGAAAAATGTAAAACAATTTTATCATTATCCATCAGTCTCTTCTTAAAAAAATGCAACATTCTTCCCAAATTCCGAACATAGTAAAATGCAATTACTGGCAGGCTAAAGACAGAAACACATTGCAGAGAAGCCAACCACATTCTCCAACAACAACATTATTTTCGAAATAGAACAAAAGTACTTTTATACAAGAAATCCAAACACCCTCTGACTATTTTCTGCATGCAACCAACTTCTGAAACTTTCGGCATTTGCCCAGACTAGGCCTGAAACTGGAAAAATCACCATTTATACAAGTATTTTAAAAACACCACAAGTAGTAGGCTGAAGACATAAATAGATTTCAGAGAAGCCAACCACATTCCCCAACAACAACATTCTTTCCATAATAGATCATAACGATTTTTATACAAAAAAAAACAAAAACCCCATGACTATTTTCTGCATGCATCTTACTTCTGAAACTTTCGGCATTTGCACAGACCAAGACTGAACAAACCACCATTTATACAAATAATCTAAAAATGCCATGCCAATTTTTTTCATACGAAGGTATTCTGAGACCTTCAACAATTGCACAGAGAGGAAAAATGACAATACATACCAAATGACCACCCGCAACGTCACCCTACGTCTTCGGTTCTGTTCTCCACTGTACATGTAAGGAACTTCACTAAACAACCACAAAATTAAAAAACTTACCTTTCCACTTGTATTACCTTTCCTCCGGCACTTTTCCCCAAGCATCTCTGACATCCATATTGGATTACCCAACTGGTTAATGCAAGTTATGAAGGGAATTTAATACCGCTTAATCGAGTTGTCCTTTCAACCAGCCCATTGACCCACAATCTGCATGCGACGGCCATGTTGGCATCCTTCCTCCCCACGCGTCAAGGCGCATCCACCAAGAAGAACACCTAGCTCCCTCACCATCATATTACACCCCGATCGGGGGATGATTTGGTCCCTTCCTATAGAAGTCTGATCCTCTGAGACAATACAACAAAGATCAATCATATCTTCTTGAGATTCCTACTGCCATGTCCGATCAAGAAATATATCACCAAAATTGCAGGCCCAGTTTTCCAGGAAATCCGCCGCTTTGTTACCCTCTCTTCTCATTTGAAAAGGTACAATGTATTCAATTTCTTCCAATATCCGCTTAATTTCCTGCACTAATCTTGCAGTTCTCTAGCTTTTATTGATTATCTCCCAATTAGCCCCTTGTTGAAGCTTTCGAAGTATACTAGTAGCCATTGTAGAATCCCCCTCTATTTCTGATCGATTGTAATTTTCACGACTTGCAATTTCTAAGCCTAGTTTCACCACAGATAGTTTAGCTTCATTATTCGTAGCATGCCTATATCAATGGAAAAAATTCGTAAAATTGTTCTTGTACAATCTCGGAAAATACCTCCAGTGCCCGCTTGACCCTGATTCCGTTTTGAAGCCCCATCATAGTTCAGTTTAATAAAACCCAAGTGTGGCCTGACAAAAACATTTTTAGAACGGAAAAATTTATTTGGAATTTAAAAAAATACATTTTTTATATTTTAAAGCCAATATGAGTTGCGAAGGAGTTCAAGGTGGCCCAAATGTTGTTGTAAAAGTCAGCTATGAGGTCCAATGTAAGTGAGTTGAATTTAGGGGCCTCAATGTTGTTGCAAAAGTCAGCCATGAGGTCCAGTGTAAGTGATTTTGATTTAGGTGGTCTCAATGTTGTTGTAAAAGTTAGCGAGGAGGTCCAATGTAAGTGAGTGTTGGATTTAGGCTCGAGCTGACTTCCTCAATATAATTAGGTAATTGAGTTAAGTTTTTTTTTTTTTTAATTTGAAGAAGTCAAGCTATATTCTCAATTTTGTTGTGTTATTTTTGTATTGACTATAATAATTTTAATGTAAAGTTAATCAATTAATGGGCTCAGATTGAAGTTTTCATGTAAGTAGTTTGAGCAGTTTAATTTTTTTTTTTATTAATTGATGTTGTATTCCCTCTTGACTATTCTCAATTCGATTGTGTAATTTTTATATTGACTAGTAGAATTTTACTGTAACTTTAATCAATTAATGGGATTAGATTGAAATTTTCATGTACTGGTCAGAGGTAGTTTGAGAAACTTAATTTTTTTATTTATTAACTGATGATGTATTCCCTCTTGACGCATTTTGTTATATTAACTGATGATGTATTCCCTCTTGACTCATATTGCACTTTTCATGTACCGACAGATGTAGTTTGAGAAATTTAATTGTTTTTTTATTAATTGATGTTGTATTCACTCTTGAAATGCTCATGATATTTGGATACTGAAATTTTAAATTTTAATAATCCTATCGGCCTCTCATTGCACCTTTTGGGGCAATTGCTATATATATATATATATTTTGTACCATTGACAAGAATACATCTTCATCATGTATACTATATAAAGTGAGACAAAGAAATCAATCAACTACTTCACATCAGAGGTGCCTTAACAAACCACATGATCATCATTTATCCAAAAGCCTATAAACTATGAAAAATATATTTTAAAATAAAAAAATAAAATTTAAATTTCACATCATTATTAATAAACTATTAGTCGAAAAAAATAAAAATATTTAATATTAAAATAAAATTCTATATAATTTAATTTAATATAGCATTTATATAAATGATATAAACTTTCTATTATAATTTTTACGGCCCACATTTTCATTTTCATTAATTCTTTATCTACTGTGAGAAAACATTGTAGAAGTAATTTCCTTCTTCGAATCCCATATGAGCCCTTCCCCAAACTCTAATAACGTAGACTCTAGAGTATACGAGCAATATACAAGCAATTACCAGGCAATAACATAGATTCTAGTTGGCCATTCCTGCAGAGGCAATGTAGCGTTGAAAAATCGCATATCGGCTGGAGATATTCACAGATTGCATTGATAATGGTATACTTGTTTCCGTTTGTTAATCTGCATATTTCATGGAGAAGGTAACATTGATAATTCACTTATGAAATGAATATAGGTATATGAAGTTGATAATTCATGTATTCAATGATGATATGCATATCAATTTGATAAATCCCGTATTAAGGTGAGATAAGTCACATATCCGGTGGATAACTATGTATTAGGCGAGATAACTCGCATATGATATTGAAAATTCCCAAATTGCAGTGTAAAGTCGCATAATACGACAAAAAATATCATATAACGTGGATGATAGTGAAGAACCCTTAGTTAAACTGAGAGGGTGGGGGGGTGAATCAGTTTAATACATACATGGTTATTTAAAATTTTTTATTAAAATCATTTACACCTTAATTCCATAAGTAGCTTAATACATAATGGATCAACAAACATAATGTGTGAACAACAAGTAATTAAATAGATTAAATCATCTCATCAACACTAAATCATTAGGCACATAGACAAAAGATATAAGTGGATACCCATAATGGGAGAAAACCACATCTTATTATTGTTGTGATGCAAAGGCAAGCTCCAAATCCCTCTCCGATCTGATTTTATGTAGGTTCCAAACTACAGGGGGCTACTACCCGAAATTCTGCAAGCTGCAACTTGTAAGGAAGCTCCAACTCCCATCTACTTTCTGCGGGCTACAACCCACAGGAGTCTCGTACCTCACCAGCTACAACTAGAAATATATCAAGATACAACTTCATATGGGTGCACCAACTCCCTCGACTACAATTAAATCATATGCTGATTTCCCTGGATATTAGCTATGTTTTTCTCCATCTTCAAAGTTTCCCTTCCAGCCTTCAAATTTGCTTCATATCAGTTGTGGATATGCACAACCTCTCTAGATACTCCATCTCAATCTTCCACTCTCTAACTTCTCTATGCATATTACAATAACCTCATTTGTAGAGATCATTTTCTGGTTGTTTGCATTCTATATGGGAATATGAAGTGAATAGGCATGGCTCTTTCCTTCCACCCATTCATTTCCTCACTCAACATATTCAGGATGTTACAAATACATATAATTATTATAGTATCAAATAGATTTTTTCTTTGCCTTAGAGACATTCCTTTGCATCACAAACAACATAAAACAAATAATACATTTACAGTTACATTCAAGTATTTCATTCAACCTTTTCAGCTTCTTAGATTTGTTGTGTGTTTTTCCTCTTCTGCTTCATGTCCCTTTGTCTTTTTTGTTTTTGTACCTATATTCCAACTGTGTTGTATGACCATATTTTTGCCCGACTTGACCCATGCTATTGCACTGTTCTGCATGAGCTCCGAGTCCTTTTTCATACCTGAGCCTTTTCTTGTTGTGTTCAGAATTTTCTTTTGTTACCCGAGTCTTTTCTCCACATTCAGCCTTTTCATTTGAATCACTTCCGCAACACTGTTCTGCATGATATCTTGGTCCTTTTTTTTGCATTTAGGTCTTTTCTTTGTGAATTGTGGGGTATGGCCCACATTAAATCCCTTTTAACACAAAGTGGAATACAACTTTAGAGTTAAATACAACATACATACATTACCGATCAAACAATGCTACTTTAAACCAGACTACACATAAACCCAAATCTCTTTCATACACATGGAACTTCTTGTTGGAGGTTACCACAATACCTTGAACCAGTCACAAAACATCGCATCTCCGAAAACTTACCAAACAACCTTAACAATGAGCTTATCATTCCACCGATGCGAAGTTGCGCTGTAATATCCATCGTAGATCTTCGCGAGATGTAACAGTCTTGCTATTCCTCTTTGTCTTATCGAAATCACTCACCCACAAGTTTAACTCTTATCTATAATGCTAAAGAATATAATCTGCGATGTGCGCTACTGCACAGTGTTGACACATGTCTCATCCCTCATCGCATCGCATCCTTCCATCATTCTTGCATCGCATCACAAACAAATTACCATTGCATGCGAACTCTTAACCCTAACCTCTAAAATCTGCGATGTGTGCTAATACGCAATGCTGACACGTGGTTCCTACCTTTCACCGCATAACATATTTCTAAACTTATCGCATCACAAACTAATTAACATAATTTTTTAAGCCTTAAGGTTGTCTGCTAACGTTTGTGATGCGTGAACTCGCAATTTGTCATTCGTCGTTGATCTACTATATGATCTAACGGTCCTCACTGCTTTCCCTACCATGCCAACACGTGTCTTCTCCACTTTGCATCAAAAATGACTTCACTTACCATGTGATGCCTTCAAATTAAACTCTAAAAGTTGTGATTTGTGAAATCACTCCCAGTGCGATTCGATCTCTGTCGTTGGTCTACCATATGATCTAACGGTCCTCACTACTTGCCTGCAAATTTGATTTTCCTTCCCGAATCATCTTGCATTGTAATCTCATCCATTCATCTCCCGCCTTCACTTCGACGATATAAATCACGACTATCCGCTCGGCTCCTTGGAATTCTTGGGTACATGCCAGTCGATTTTTCTTCTTGCAGGACCACGCACTCTTTGTTAAATTTGGACAACTAGGTCCAAACTCCCATATTAAGATGCTCGAATTAAAGGCTAATATTTTTGTTGGATTCCTCTTTGTGAGAGGTGTAAATCATATAAGATATGTCTTAATCCGATGGCTTGAGAACTTATATTTGAATTTATTATTTTCAATAAATTATATGTGCAAGGTCGGCCGATTTTGTAATGAAGCTCGCATGCCCAACGGATGTGTCACACACCCTCATGATGGATATATATACGGAAAAGTTGGAGAGATTTTTATCATCATCACAACTCACATCTTCCTCTCTCATCACAAGATACGAGCTACCAAGAAGGACGAGGAGTTTAATCCACCGTGTGAGAAGGACGAAGAGGACAAAGCGTACGGTCGAAGCTGAGTACGGATTTGCTTTGCTGCTAGGGTTTCACATTAACTTTGACCAGCGTTGACTTTGGTCAACGCTTAGTTAAACAAGCTGAAAATTGGTGGAAGGTTCGATTTATGAAGGCGTGATACTACGGCACAAAATCGAGTCAAGGGTTGGCCAACGTTTCTTCTTGCGTTGACTTTTAACTAGCGCCTCGTTGACTTTTCGGGACGGCGTTGACTTTTGTAGAGTTGACTTGGGTTGACTCATCTCTTTGGTTGGAGGTTGTTGTGACACATCTTGTTTGGTGACCAAAGGAGACACTGTGGTTGAAGCATCTGTTGACGCGAAACAAATACACTCATTTTTCCTTGTTTACGATTTGTCTTACGTAAGATCTACTTATATGTTCTATACGCATTTTTGCTTACCTACTTGTATGATTGCTGAAATAAAAGTGAAATTGCTTCTAGCATAGAACATCTACAAAAATTTTTAATAATTATGTTGAGTGAACAAACTCAATCTACTGTAATCATCATCGAAGGAAATGGAGTTCCACTAGTCTTGAATTCGAGAATAGTTTATTTGGAAGTGATGACTTCCATCCACGGAAGATGATATTAGATCTCAAATTAGAAGATCATGATCTCTTGGATCATGTGAAAGGAAGGATTCAGAACCTCCATCAATGCCTCTGCTTTGCTGAAAGCAAAGTATAAGAAGGGAAAATCAAAGCAAAGTAGCCGATCGGGGAATCCATAAATAAAGAATGCAGTTGCCTACATATCTGAACTAGGCACATCCAAGGAGATGTATGACAAATTGATACTTATGTTTCAAGTAAACAATGTGAACCAAGTGCTATTCCCTCGAGAACAAGTTGAAGAATATGAAGAAGGGCCGAGATGAGTCTGTTCAAACTTTCTTTCGAAGTTGGCCAAAACCGGGGAACCATGCGTATTGGGGAGATAATAGCTGATCGTGAGATGGTTCTCGCACTTGGAGACTTCCATATGAATGGCAAGTATTCACAACTACCATTCTCAACAATAATACCATTCCTAACTTTGATGAGCTTGTCAGATGTATGCAAGAAGAAACAAGGATGAAGGAATTTGATAATGAAGAAATCTTGCCTATGGTGCTCATTCCGAAGAAGACCTACAGTGGTTTCTAAGGACAAAAGAAGGACAAAGACTCAAGAGAAGAAGGGTAAATGTTTCACCTTACATGAGCCACAGACACTATGCTAGAGAATGCCCTTGAGGAGGATTCTCACGGAATAGTGACGATAACAACAACAGGCGAAGGAATGGGAATCAAAGAAATGACAAATCCGAAAAGGAAAGGAAGGCTCACTTTGGTGGAAAAAATCAACTAAAGGGTCCGAAATACCGAGGTATGAGGAGTCTAATGTTGTTGATAAAAGAAATGAGTATATTACGATATCTGCTCTCTCGAGTGCATCTCTGCCAGGCACGATGGATGTACGTAATTGATAGTGGTGCCTCAAGACATATCACCGGATTGACACTTTCGACATGGTTGAAAGGGATACTAATGCGAAATTATCCTTGGGAATAATGCCACTTATCTGTGGGGCAGGAATTTGTGACCCTTTACTTGTCTCAAGGACAAGTCCCTCAGATCACCCAAAAGATGTACTCTATGTACCCAAATTGAAGAAGAACCTTGTGTACGTATACGCCATGGAAGACAAAGGATTCAATGTAACTTTCTCGATGGAAAGGTGCTCATGTGGAAGAAGAGCTTGAAGGAAGAGTTTATCTCAATTGGTTACAGGAGTTGGTACACTCTATCGGAGTTGGAGGAGTGGTTGGGAGCTATGACTTGTGATACTATCAGACAAGCCAAGACTATGGCACGTAGATTTGGAAAGCCCTTCTGAAAGCCCAAAGGAAAGGTGTATGTAAGAGGCTTGTCTTCTAGATATAACATAACAAGGGACCTTCTTTCCCCTCAAGTGTCACAAAGACATACGAGATATTGCAAGCTGGTCCATTCGATCTTTACGGTATGTTTACCTTAACATCCCACAGAGGGGATATTCTTACTATATGACATTCATGATGACTTCTCTCGCAAAACCTGGATCTTTTGAGGAAGCCATCAAGCATCGAAATCTGGAAAGGATACTATGCATGAAGAATATGAGTCTATTATGAAGAATGATGTGCAGGATGTGAGTCCCGAGACCGAAGGACAAATACGGTATCACTGTGAATGGCTCTACAAAATCAAACATGGATGCGATGGGAGTCTTTGAAAAGTTTAAGGCAAGGTTTGTTGCCGTGTCTTCTCTCAAAGGAAGGAATTGACTATGACGATATATTTTCACAGCACGATATACCTACATCCAGATCAATCATAGCCCTTGGCACCTTTCACCTTGAGGGGATAGAGTCTTCATCGGATGGATGTCAGTGGCCTGCATGGTGCAATAAAGGAAGAGGTGTATGTGGAACAACCTCTGGTTGAAGTTCAAGATCAAGACACTTATGTCTTGAGGGTTGGAAAGCCCTCTGGGTTAAACAGCACCCCGGAGCTTGGTCTGAAAGGATGGATAGTTACTTGATGAAGGCTTGGGCTTCACTCGAGTAATGCGCGTCAGAACCTATACTTCAAGGTTGTGAAAGAAAACCTCTGTTCTAGTACTATATGTGATTGACTCTTCTTTGTTGGTGATGACCTCTCATTCCTTGATGAGGAGCTAGCTGCTGAATTCGAGATGAAGGACACAGAGATGATGCACTATTTACTAGGCACGGAGGTCGCGGGGAACTGGAGAGATTTTCCTTTCTCAAGGAAAATATATTGTGAAGCTACCGGAAAGATTTGGAATGGTGGAGCATGGTCCGTGTAAAACACCAATGGAACTCAACTTTAAGAAGTTGAGGAGCAACGTTAACTGGGCCCGTCCCTGCGAGTATCGTGAACTCATAAGGACCACGATGTTCTCAATGAACACTGACGTACGATCGAACACTTTGAGTCAACACATGGTTGATCATAACATTCAGGTTGGTGCGAAACTCTTGAGATATCTACGAGGCACGACGGACCATGGAGCTGAGATACACGGGGTATGACACTCCGTGATTATGCGATGCCGATTGGAGTTTGGCAGTGTGATGGATGGTACATCTGGATGCTACTTCACATGAAGATGCAGCGAGAGCGGGAATCTAAAGTCGGCGATCTTGAACTTGGCGAGGCCAAATACATTGTAACATGTATGGCTGTTGTGAAATCACTTGGTTGCGAAAGCTCCTTGAGGAGTTTGTTGACATGTCTTGGTCTGCAGATTATCCTTTGTGATAACTTGGAGGGGGATTCATTTGTCATAGAATCCGGGTTCCACGATTGATCCAAGCATGTTGATGGTGGTACCACTTTATACGGGATATGGTACAGCGGCGCGTAAGGCTCGATCATATAGGAACTAATGAGCGAGGTCGCGGATATTCTCACAATGCCCTTGGAAGGTCATGTTCCTAACCTTCGTGAGAATCTTGGAATCGTGGAAAGACCCTATGATGTAGGTCTGTTGGACGATGAGCTACGGGAGCTGCAGGGGAGAAACAGGGAGAGCTTCTTGGAGCCTGGGCAACCACCAAGGCTAGGCACTTGACGCGGTAGTGTGCTTGGACCCCCTTTGTTGTGATTTTTGGTTAGTTTCACCTCTCATTTTTAATTTCTTCCGTATGCATCCTACCCATTGAGTTCGGGGCTCATGGAAGTACCTCTCATTTGGCCAATGAGGTGTGGAAAAGTTAGAGACTATTAGCAAAAAGGCGTGGACGCATCGGGGAGATTGCCGTGTACTCTCTATCTAGGATGGCACGGTCCAACCCTTGATGCGGGATCAAGATTTGTGAGGTCTGGGACCTCACCGGGTGACTATGTCGGTCGAGGATGATGTCTTTGTATTGAACCCATTTACGTTACGAAATAAAGCCAGCAAAGCAAGTTTCGGCGGGATGACGCACGATGTTGATTGCACTAATAGATGGAGTTCTCCCTAGTTGAGAGGGAGTGTTAAATTTGAACCCAAACTAGGTCAAATCCATATTAAGATGCTCGGATTAAGAGGCTAATATTTTTGTTGGATTCCTCTTTGTGAGAGGTGTAAAATCCATATAAAATATGTCTTAGTATCCGATAAGCCAAAGTGTATATTACAGATTTATTATTTTCAATAAATTATATGTGCAAGGTCGGCCGAGTTTTGTAATGTAGGCTCGCATACTTATGAGATGTGTCACACACCCTCATGATGGATATATATACGGGAAAAGTTGGAGAGATTTTTATCATCATCACAACTCACATCTTCCTCTCTCATCTAGGAATACGAGCTGCAGAAGGACGAGTTTAATCCACACGTGTGAAGGACGAAGAGGACAAATGTTGTACGGTGTTGAAATGCGGATTTCTTCAGCATGGGGTTTTCGCGGTAACTTTGACCAGCGTTGACTTTGGTCAACGATTGGTCAAACAAACTAGTGGTGGAAGGTTCGATTTCGAAGGCCGTACTACGGCACAAAATCGAGTCAAAGGGTTGACGTTTTCTTCTTTGCGTTGACTTTTAGCTTGCTGCCCACTGCGTTGACTTTTCGGGACAGCGTTGACTTTTGCGAGGAGTTGACTTGGGTTGACTCATCTACTGGTTGGAGAGGTTGTTGTGACACATCTTCGTTTGGTGACCAAAGGAGACTTTTTCTTTAGTTGAAGCATCCTGGGTAATGGCCAAAGAAACGAATACACTCATTTTTCTGATTTACGATTTGTCATACAGCGAATCTACTTATATGTTTCTATACGCATTTTGCTTACCTACTTGTATGATTCTTTGAAATAAAAGTGAAATTGCTTCTAGCATAGAACATCTACAAAAATTTACGACTACTACGCATCTCCGCTATCCTTCACAGAATTTATTTAGTTTCTAAATGCATTGATCTCTCCTAATATTTATTCATGCTTCTAAACGTGTTGATCTCTCTTGATATTGTTCTTCTATTCGTTATTATTTGTCCAATTTGGTATTATTACTCTTGTTTCACGCCTTACTCACTACATTGCTACAAGCCTTGTATCTTGCCTTGTCTTGCCTTAGCTTCTTGTTGCCTTTGCTACTTCTCTTGCCTTTACTTCTTCCTTTTCTCTTTGTCTTCCTTGCTTCTTAAGTTTGTCTTTGTTGTAGTTTCCTTTTTGATAGTTCGAGTCTTGCTCCTTTGCGCTCCTTTGCGGAAGTCAATGACAATATTTCCAAGAGTCTCCCCCTTTGACATTGATGGCAACACTTCCTCCAACACTCCAATACTTCTTCCAGGACTCCCCCTCCTTTCATTACGAGAGGTGTCTTTCTTCCTCTTCTTTCTTTGAAAGAGCCTTTCTTCTTGCTTGCCTTTCCTCCCCCTTTGACATCAATGAAAAGGGTTGCACATTCCCGGTGTAGCTTCTATCCTTGAATTTTATTTTCCCACTTTATAGGCCTTCTTCTTTTGACTTTATACTTTTCTATAAATTTTGGTGTATAATATTCTTTGGGAGACCACTTTGAAAATTATTTAGATTTCATGAATTGAGGACATGTAAACATAGAATGTTACGTACTTATACCCATATTGCTTGATAGAGGCGATATGTGCTAGAATTTTATGTACTTCTATCATGAAATTACTCTCATCTTCGAGGGCCCACACCATACGATGCTACGTAGCCACCTTTACTGACTTCATAGCTCTAGCTCTTCATGATAAATTTTATGGGCTTCTCTCCCAGGAATGATGCTTTCTTTTCTAATACTAACTATCATTGGTCTACTGTTGCACTATTTCTATTCCTTATATTGTAGCCTTTGCTCGTGAATTTCCATCATCATCGTCATCATATATATATATTATTTTATTTATTTATTATTTTATTTTATTCTTATTATTATTTTTATTTGTATTTCTTATTTATCTATTTTTATCATATCATAGAGTATCATTTGTAGACACTACCCCTACTTTGTCTCTTATATATTCGAATGGTTCTCTAGAAAGAGGATTTTTGAATATGTATGTTGTTTGTTCCTTTTTTGGTACATACTCCATCTTTATTATTTTTTCTCTAACACTTTTTCTTTGAGGAAGTGGTACTTTATTGGGATGTGCTTGGTTTTCAAATGAAGAAATGGATTCATTAATATACTTATTGCACTTGTATTTTCACCTTCGATAAAGAAATAGGTTCAAAGTTACTTACCTTCATGTATTTGAGAGTTTGTTTCATCAACATTACTTGAGTGCAGCAAGTTGTTGATGTTATGTATTACCTTGTTATTGATGGAGAGACGGATGTTTGCTTCTTGTAGCCATGCCACCGGAGAATTTATCCAAAATAAAATGCACCTCTTCTTGTGCTTTTCACGAGTCATCCACATAGGCAGCCGGTACGTACGTATATGTTGTCAATGTGAAGTCTTTTACTTTTTGGATACGATAGGCCATAATGCTGTAGTTCCTTGCGGGTATACGTTTGAATATCCTCTTGATTGCTAGTAGGTGATTTTGTTTTGGTGTTACTTGATATCTTTCCACAAGTCCTACGCAATAATTTCGGCCTAGAGGCGATTAGGTATATAAGACTTCCTATCATAGATTTGTAAATTCTCAATCTACATGCGAGGATTCATCCCTATTGACTGTAACTTTCATCCAGTGATCATGGGAGTAGACACGGGTTTGCGGTGTTCCATTTTGAATGTTTTTACCATATCTCTTAAGTATTTTTCTTGTGAAATGAATATGCCTTTGTTATTTTGTATAATTTGAAGTCGTAGGTAGTAGGTAAGCTCTCAATCATAGACATCTCATATTCCGACTTCATTTATTTTGAAAATCCTTTTACTAAGTCATCCTTGCGCACACCAAACATGATGTCATCTGCATATGCTACTACATTTAAGATTTCATTTTCATCGGCCTTTATACACGGATTGTTGTCTACTCACCCCTTCTTCAAACCTTGTTTTTAAAGTGCATATCGGGCCTAGAATACCATGCACATGTGCTTGTTTGAGACTATATAGGGATTTCTTTAATTTGCACACATATTTGTGTTTATCCACTAAAGAAAAATCCTTTAGGTTGTTGCATGTAGACTTCTTCCTACGGTCTCCATTGAAGAAGTCGACTTCACACATTCATTTCATATACCTTGAAATCATGATAACATGCAAAAGCCAAAAAACATTCTAATTGCTTCCATTCTTTCTACAAGGGAAAAATATTCATCATAGTCATGTCCTTCGATTTGAGAGTATCCCTTACATATAAATTACGGCTTTATTTCGATTACCTAACCTTGTTCATTCATCTTATTCTTGAATATCCACTTTGTGCCAATGACATTTTTCAGCCACATCTTGGCATTAAATCCCAGGTCTTGTTCTTCTCAAATTGGTCTAATTCTTCATTCATAGCAATTGCAATGCTTGCCTTCGTTGGCTTCATTGAAATTGACTGATTCCATACGTGACAACATGGTTAGGTAAACTTCCTCGATCTGTTCAACTATTTGTCTTATTTTGGTTTGGACTCCTACACTCTTGTCTCCAATAATTTGGTCTTCGGGATGGTTCTTCGAGTGTGTCTCGAGGGTCCTTTTGAGTTTATCTTTGTATACATTTGTCTTACTGCGTTCTTGATTTCTTGATTCTCATATTCGGGATCACTCCCAGAGGATTGGTAGAGTTTGTGCTTATGGTTACGTAGTAGATCTTTGTAGAATCTCACATCAATGCTTTCCACAATTTTATGCGGTCTTTTATTCTAGCACCTGTATCCCTTACTCTTGGATGCATTCCAAAATTATTCCTTGATCAGACCTTGCATCATACTTGATTTCTCATATTCCTTATGAAACATTTTTTTCCAAAGACTATAATGTTCTTAGCGATGTGGGCTTCCCATGGCATAATTCATATGGAGTCTTATCACGAGTTTAGTCTAGATAGACTTTGTTGAGAATATGGATAGCTATATGTATTGCGTCTGTATTAGTAAGCGTAGGGAATGTTTTCTTTCTTGTATCATTGCTTTGGCAATCTCTTGTGCGGCTTTGTTTTTGTCTATCACCACTCCATTCGTTTGTTGGGGTTTCCATGTTTTGGCAAGGATGGAAATTCAAAGATGAGACAACATCGAAAACAACTTTAGGACCTCCGAGATCTAGCCCTCCTCACGGGACCGGAGAGGGATCTCTCTATGATATGTCAAAGGTATATGAATTTTAAGCTCGGTGTTTGAGATGTTAGGATAGTTATAGGCACGGAGTTTGTTTGTTTGATTGCTTGTTTTGGTTGCTTGGTTATCGGGAAAGGGTTCAATATAAGACAAGGATGAGCCAAAGAGGATTTTGAGGAGAATTGAAGTATTCCGGGGAGCATTCAAAGCCATTGGGCAATGGAGTCGGGGAAAGGATTTGCTTGCTAATAAATATGCATGCGTTCAGGTGGGCTAGTCATCTAAAACATTGAGATCTTAAAGATGATTGTGGTATGAACGAGTAGGGAGGAGGAACAATAAAGGTTTAAAACACAAAGTTAAAGACACGAGATTAGGGAGGGACTTTGAACTCTCAATGCTTGACCTTCGGCTTGAGGGATCTTAGAAAGGCCATCACAGTTTGCCTGAGATCTAGTGGACGGGGCTAACTCTAATCCCCGGTGTTCCCAAATCTTAGAAAAATCCTAACAAGAACATCTAAGAAAGATGCATTTAATTCATACATCGGAGAGCGAATGATAACATCCACTACCTTTGGTTAAATTCGCCGAAATCAATTCTTAGATAACACATTTAGTAGAAAACATTGAAGGCGAGGAGAAGCGAAACATAGGGTACTAGCAAGGGTAAATCCTATCCCAATATTCGATGCAAGCTAGTAGAAATGGAAATGAGATGAAACGAGAGAGACATCACTTCTTGCTAGATCGGGATCCAAAAAAATGTGCTTGTCAATATTAAATAGCAATACCATTCAAGTACAACATTGCCAATAGCTGGATGCTGAGTCTGAGACCATCTTCCTTAGCCTATCTTACAACTTTACACAGAGACTATGTCTCAAAAGAAACAACTTGCAATTCTCTGATAACTGATCAACAACCTTTACAATGAGTTTCTTCATGAATTTATAGCTCCAGTGGAGCAGAGAAGGTAGGTGAAAAACTAAATGCAGCATTAAAAAATCAGAAGAGGAAGAAGGCCGAAGCCCACTCTGTATAAATTCTGTGCATTAATCTGTGGCACTCTTGGGTGAAAGAGTGGTCTTCATCAGGTTTCCATTTAATCCAGGTATGTCTCTGATGTACTCTATTGCAACATTCTGTAGTACTTCTGGTGAATAAAAAAAAAAGGTAAATAAATGATGCCAGGGTCTGCCATACTGTGAATCAAATGCTCTGGTAGCGCAGGACTATTGTCAGGGTGGGAAATTCTCTAGGAACACGGTATAGGACAAAAGATGCATAGGCACTCTATCCTTTATGGGGAAAACATTCTGCTGATGTGAAAACCCTGATATACATAAAATTATGCGCACTGTACCCTCTGTATGCTCCATGATGTCTTCGAACTGGTACCTTTGTCCTTTAAACACTAGATTAAGGCTCAAAATATTCTATTACATGCCTTGAACTCCTTGCTGCTCCCGTACTTTTCTGTCAGTGAAAAATATGCTTTTAATGGCTCTAGGGGAGTTTCACAGAATTCAAACCATGTTCTTTTAATGCAGGTCCTATCATGGCTCCTTCCCAGGCCCTTTCTTCATAATTCCAACTCCTGCAAATGGTCTTTTCTTGTCTTCTCTGTCACTGTGACAAGGACTGTGAATTATGGTGGTTTATGGCCGCTCGAAACCCTGCAAAACACGAAAACCTGTTGAGAAAAAACACGAATGGAGGTGGTGGATGCAGTAGAGATGACAAAAATGGACATGGACGATGAATGCAGTGAATACTGTGGAGGAAAACCATGAAACAACAGGAAATGCACGGGAAGGCATCGTGACAGACAGTTTAATCGTAAAAACATTAAACTTTGACCTATGAATGGAATATAAATACAGGGACGAGCGAGAAAAAAAATGAGACACTTGGGATGATGACGTGGCGGTACAGGGTCAACGGCGGGCGTGCGAATGAATCTAGACCGTCCGGTCTCAGGAGGAGATCGATGGCTGGGGATGTGGCGGAGGGCGATGGACAGTGGGCCCGAGGTACGGATGCTTGTGGTTAAACTCCACGCAACTTCGTGGAGCGACAACCGTTACATGGGCGGTCGCAAATCGAACAACTGATATGTATATCACTCCGTGTCTTGTGTCAAACGATAACGATCGATGAGCGGGCGGTTTTGAAATAGTGTCGCTGCCACGCGTCGTTTGATGAGTGGAATCGCTGTGAAATGGGGAAAGCCGCCTGCCCTTCAAAAGTGGTGCGATGAAAACCAGCGGTTTCTGAGTAGTGCGTGAGCGGGGACCACCGGGGCAGATGCATTTTGGACTGTCAGATCAACGGCTAAACGGACGGCTGATATTCAATCGGGCGATGAACGGGCTGGGCCACGGGCGCTTTGGAGCCTGCGATGACTGTCCGATCTGTAGAGATCAATGGTTTATAATGCACCCGTTATACAACTATGGTAAGCGTTGTCCGCCTCGGCGCCTGGTTCTAGTGTCGGGGTCACGTGGTGGAAAAGATGAGGGGGCTAGTGCTGAAAGGTGCTGAGCCCATATATATGGAGAATATGGTTTTTTGGGCCATTTTTTAATGCAATTTGAGGTCCGGAAAGGGTAACGATAGGGGAAATAAGGGGAAATAAAACTACACCAGGGGTGTGTGTATGGTTTAGGGGGGATTTTGGGAAGGTTTATAAGGATTAGGGGAGGGATCTTGGGGGTGAAAGGTCGAGTTTAACAAAGGGAAAAAAATGGTTGAAAAGGGATATTTTGCAGGGATATAAGGGATAAATGTAGGCCTTCTGGAGCACAACTTTTGCAATCAGTGAGACTTTATAAAGGGAGTCAGCAGAGGGAATTTTATCAAAGGCAAAGGCACAGGAGACTTTAAGGATGATGTGTCTTCAGGGGAGATGCATTCCTTGAAGGCTTCAAAAACAACAGCCCCTTACTTTTCTTGTCAAAAAATTCATAGGGGGCTAACAGTGGCTCCACATGGGGATGGCTTCTTCTTGAAGGAGTCAAGAATTCAGAAAATGATCTTTGGTGTAGGCCAGATGCCTGCTGCTTGAGCCACCTTTCTTCTTTGATTTTTAGCTACCACAATTGTGAAGACATCAATTTAGCAGAAAAACTTTCCCAATCATTCTACCTACCCATTCTACAATCCTAGCATTTTTTCTTCTAGGGTGCATTTGAGCTAGCAGACCCGTTACATCTTTTTATTTTTTACAAACAAGAAAATAAACCTATTCTATTTATACCCTTATTACTCCATGAGACCAGATTAAACTGTTGGTCTCACATGTTTCTCTACCTAATCTAATATCTGCTGGGATTAAACTGTCCAACATATTTCTTCTATATATTCTACAACAAAAATTTAAAAACAGTCAAACTAGGATTAGACAGTCTAGTTTGCTGTGGATCCAAGGCATAAATGTAGTTGCACATGGACAGAAACTTGCAGAAAACTGAAAAAAAAAAAACTTTGAAGGCTTGAAATTTGAGGTTTGAAGCATCCTTCTTTCTTAGTGACTCAAGTTTTGAGCTTGTTGGAGTCACTTTATTTTCTTCATCTCAGCTCTGATGTTGGGCTTATTAGAGTTGATTCTTCTTTCTTCTTTGCTGGTCCAGGTTTTGGGCATGTTTGAACCAGCTATCTTCACTTTCTTTGGCTCAGATTTTGATCATTTTAGAGCCAATCTTTGCACTTCAGAGGTTCATGTTTTGAGCATGTTTGAACCTCTCCCTTTCTTTGTTTTTTCTCCTTTTTTTTTTTTTTTTGAACATTTTCTCTTTTTCTTGAAAACAAACACTGCAATGTTATGTACAATGGAAATGGAAACTAGAAATTGGAAATCAGCAGAAGTAGTGTTTGAGCATCCTGCCATTGACAGGACCCCCAAACAGCTTTGTACCATCTAATTCTTGTAGAAAAAAGGCATTTGGACCCACAGTGGCCTGGATGATGCAGGTACCTTGCCACAAACTATCGAACTTGCCATGCTTTCATTTGTCCTCTCTCCTTGAGTCCCACTTCAGAACTTTATCTCCAATTTTGAAATCAGAGGCCTTAGTTCTTTTGTCAAATAACTTCTTTATATTTTCCTGAACCTTGATAGCTCTGTTATAGACCTCCTCCCTTGTTTGCTGGAGATGAATTTTCTAGTTTATTCTCCTCACCATGATGGCTTCTTCTGTCTGTATCTCTTGAACAAGTTTGATCACTGGTATCCCAAGTCTGGTAGGAAACACTGCTTATGTTCCATAAGCAAGCTGGTATGGTGACATGCCAATGGATTTCTTTGTTGTAAGCCTGTCAGCCCCCAAAGCATGCACTAACTTGTTATGCCATGAATTTTTGTTCTCTCCCAGCATCTTTTTGATGATGGTCACCAGGATCTTGTTTGATGATTCAGCTAATCCATTACCTTGAGGGTAATAGGCAGTTGAATGACCGAGTGCTATTTGATACCTGTGACAAAAATCAACCATTTTCTTGGATCTGAAAGCAACAACATTATCAGTGATTATTTTCCTTGGGCAGCCAAACCGTGAGAGGATATGACCTTCAATGAAACTAATGATGACTGAATCTGTGGCATTCCTAGTAGGTATGGCCTCTATCCACTTAGTGAAGTAATCTGTGGTTGTTAGGATCCATTTGTGTTGTGCAGAAGAAGAAGGGTGAATTTCCCCTATGAAATCTAGGCCCCATTGCAGAAAGGGACCTTCAACAGTGATGGGTTGTATAGGTAAGGGGAAGAGTTTTCTTTTGCCTTAAAAAATCTAGCATTTGTGGCAAGAAATTATCATCTTATGGAAATCATTGAAGAGTGTAGGCCAATAGTAGCCAGCTCTGAGTATTTTGTTTGCAGTGGCTTTCCAGTTCAGGTGGCCTCCACACTCTCCTACATGGAATTCTTGTTTAATCCTTTCTGCTTCAGACTCAGGAAAACATTTAAGCAATAGGCCATTTGGATTCTTCCAGTATAAGCAGTTATTCATTATGCAATAGCTCCTGGCTTTTAGCTTTAAGAATCTGGCCTTGGTCTTTGATAGTTCAGGAGGGGCATTGAGGTGTGTAAGCACATACAGAATGTCAGAATACCAAGGAGAGCTCTGAAAATTCTCCTCAACAATGGGATCAGGTAATCTCTACTGCTCATCCAAGGCATCTACCATGTTAATGTCTAGGGCTTGTAGATTTGATTCAGCCATTAGTTGAGCTAAGCCCTGACCTTTAATCAGTTTTGTGGGTTTTATCTCAAGGTCATATTCTAAGATTACAACAATCCATTTTCCCCTTTTCCCATCTGGGTCTTGGGACAAGATGTATTTAACCACTATATTTGGCACATAGGCTATGGTGTGGGAATGCAGTATGTACACCCTAAAGTCTTTCAAGGCCTTGACCAGAGCATAGGCCTGTTTTTCCATTATGTTTTATTTCAAGGGTGCATCTTTGAGTGCTTTGCTGAAGAAAGAAATGGGATGTTCCATTCCCTCTGGTTTTTTCTGCAGTATAACTGCAGCTATTGTATGCTTGGAGGCAAATGAAAAAATCAGGAAATCCTTTGAGAAATCTAGGCTGATCAGGACATGAGCCTGGGTGAGTGCAAGTTTAACTGATTCAAAAGACTTCTTAGCTTCAACAGTCCACTTAACTCCTACACCGTTCTTCAGCATGTTAGTCATATTTCTAAGATGTTCAGCTAAGTTGGGAATAAACCTCCTAAGGAAGTTGATTTTCCCAATAAAGGACCGTAACTCCTTGATTTTTCTCGGGTGTGTGATTTGTAGTATTCCCTCAACTCTTTGTGGGTTTATCCTAATCCATTTCTCAGATATGATGTGGCCAAGAAGCTTACCTTCTTGCAGCCCAAATATAGTCTTTTTAGGATTCAATGACAGACCAAACCTTCTACATTTTTCAAATACTCTTCTCAGGTGTTCTAGGTGTTCTTCCTCAGTCTTGGAATAGACTGTTATGTCATCCAGATAGATGAAAATGAAGTGTCCTATTTCGTCGAAAAAATATATGTCCATTGCTCTTTGGAAGGTTGCACTAGCGTTCATCAATCCAAAAGGCATCTTTACATACATAAAAGTGCCCCATGGTGTGGTAAAGGCTATCTTGAGTTGGTATTTTGGGATTACTAAGACTTGGTTGTAACTTGCAAAACCATCTAGCAGGGAGATCATTTTAGAGCCTACTACCTTCTGAAGAATATGTTCCATTTTAGGCAAAGGGTAATTGTCTTTGAGTGAGGCTCTATTAAGGTTTCTGAAATCAATACACAGACTGATCTCCCCAGTTTTCTTTCTCACAACCACTAGTTTTGATACCCAATCAGAGAACCTTACAGGCACAATTATACCTGCCTCATACATCTTCTTAATCTCTTTTTCTACTGCAGGAAATTGTTTTTGGTTTATTCTGCGAAGTTTTTGCCTGAAGGGCTTCTGATTTTCCTTCAAGGGTATTTTATGCTGTATGATGTTCGTGTCATAGGCCCTCAAGTCATCATAAATCCAAGCAAACACATCAATGAATTCCTTGAATAGGTCAATGTATTTATTTTTCATGTTTTCAGGCAGGGACTTAGCCAATTTGATCATCTTGGGTTTATCTTCAGTGCCTATGTTGCATTCTTCAACATTAGAGTCTGCATGTTCTATAGTGGGATTTTTCGCTACATCATCAAAGTCAAAAATGTCTTCTAAAGGTTCCAGACCTCGAGGTATGTTCTTATCTTTGGTCTGCAACACCTCTACTTCTTCACTATCTGTGTTTTCACATTCTTCATTTGGATTTCCAATCTGTTCGTTTAAAGTGTTTATTTCTATGTTACAGGATGGTTCATCCTCATCTGAGGACTTTTCACTTAGGCAGCTACTGTCAGATCTAGAGTCTGAATCAGAAAATTCAAACCCATTTCTGCCTACCAGGAAATCCTCAATCTATTTATCTCCTTCAAAAACCTACCAATATTTTTCATTATCTGGCACTGCAGGTCTGAATTTGGTCGGAATGATGATCTGTTGTTCGCTTGGAGTCTTAGGGTATGAACTAGCTAGGCAAGCTAATCCGTTTGCAATGAAATTTTGACTCCTAGGAACAAACACTAATTCGTATTCAACAAATTTTTTCAATAAATCCATAGTGTCATTCCTGTAAGCTCTCAATCTAGGATGTTTCACTGTGTACTCACCATTCACCTGTTTGATAATTAGCTCAGATTCCCCACGCACAGTTATCCTACGGGCTCCTAAATTTCTCAACAAGTTTAAGCCTAGGATAAGAGCCTCATACTCTGCGATATTATTTGTACATCTGAAATGCAGGTTGAAGGCATGGCTCTCTTTGTAGTCGCTCTCTGTGTTATGCAGCCACACCCCTGCTCCAACATCTCTCTTGGTGCAAGACCCATCGAAATTCATCTCCCATAAGGGTTTATTTTTCGTTTGATCAACACTTCCTCCCCTACAGCTGGGTTCGCCATTATGTTGCATTATAGGAGCTGCACTAGCCTGTGAGTTGTTTTGTTTTTCTTCATGGGTGTGGAAATCAAATTGGTGACTAGTTGGCTGATTGGGCTTTGTTTCTAGTTCACTTTGAGTTTTTGTTTCAGTGCACTGTTTAGAGTTCTCTATATCATTCTCTTCCGAGTCTAGAGTAGCCATTATGTTAAAATCCATGGGCTCTGTTTCTTTGTTTGTATCTCTGTTTTTGGACTATGACCCTTCTGAGGATTCATCATTACAAAGGATAAAGGAGTCAAGGTCTGTATGTACAGAGTAAAGAGGAGAGTTTTCAGGCTTTTCGGGGCTACTAACCAGGAATTTCATTTGTGCCTCTCTGTACAGTCTTCTAAGTTGGCCAAAGATTGGGATTATGGTGTAAGCCCCATCCATCTGCATTGTTCCTTACAGCTTGGCTCCCCATGATCTTGATAATAAGATGCCATACTTGGGTGGCATGTCTACCACAACAACATCCATGACCATGCATTTTGTTGGAATTTGGGTAAGGCTCACACATAAATCTTTGATTAGGCCTAGACACTTTAATCTGCTAGAGTCAAATGAATATAGGTATTTATAGGGACGAGTTATCTCCAGGCCTAATCTTTCCAGGCATCAGGTTGTGTGATGCCCCAGAATCATGCATTGCATTGTGGAGAATATTATCATGGATATTAAGACTAATATAAAAAGGGGGCACTACCCCTTTCCTGAAACTTCCCTTCTATCTTTGGACCAAACAGAAGGGCAGGTTGATCATCACTCAGATTTACAGCGTCACTATTTTCTCCTAAATTTAATGCTTTCAAAATTTGGCCTTTATATACATCCTGAGTGGCTAGCTCAGAGAGTGGGACAGAGATTTTAATTTTTGCAATCTCACTCTCTGAATTGAAATTGGACTGACTCTTTGGAATGTTCAACTCTGTTTTGTTAGTCACCACCTTAGTGGCTAAATCAGTGTGTTGATCCTCACTATGTACAGTGTTAGAAACTGTTTTATCAGGAGTACTAACTGCTGTGTTAGTACTACTTGTTGGTTTACCTTGTTTCTCAGTGTTTTGGTTGTCTTTTTCTTTGTTCTTCCCAGAACTCTCAGCTGCTAATTTGTTACTTTCAGCAGTTGCTTTAGAAGATATCTCAGGTCTTTTCTTGATGGTAACCTTAGGAGTTTTGGGTTTGGAATTATCTAAGCCCTTTTTTCTTCTAAGTTCATATTGTTCTCTGACCTGCATCATGGCATTTTCAAATCCTAACCTGTAATCCTCAAATTATAACCATTCCTCATCCCAATATGAGGGTGAGGGCTGATCTTCTTCTGTGTAACAGTTGTGGATTGAATTTTCTGTTTCAAACATGTTTATTGTATTCCCCTCAGACTCTTCTATGATTCCCTCATCTTCATCTAGAAAGTTCTCTTGGAATGGGGGAATAACTTGCTGATCTGATTCTCTTTGTCTGTTGGGAGTGGTGTTGTTTCTTCTAAAGTTCTGGTTCTGGTTATGGTTTTGATTTCTGTTTTGGTTACTAACTGTAACAACCATTTTTTCCATAATTTGTCGTAACCTTTCCACATTTTTAGATAAACGGTCATAATTTGGATCAGATGTGGAAGCTACATTGTCATCTCTATATGTTACCCTTTTTTCAGCTCTCAATCTTGCTTTCTTCTCAATCAGATTTGCCTCTACACTCACTGCTCCTTTTTGCATATCCTCCAATGTGTTGTAATCCCTCTCCCTAAGATGGTAGGCCATGTCAGCGTCAAGGCCTTCAGGGTACTTTACTAAAACCATACCTAGGGGAGGTTTCATGTGTGGAGGAAGAGCATTATAAATGTTGTTAAACCTTGTAGAGTAGTCTTGGACACTCTCTCTTACATTTCTTTTCAGGTTCTTGTATTCTGCTATGATTTGGAGAGGGTTAGCCTTAACTTCCCATTTGATTATGAAATTCTGATATAAAGTAGGAAGGTCCTGGATACTATTTGGACGTAGGCTTTTGAACCATTTCTTCACATCACCTCCTAAGCTTTGGGAAAATATTCTCATTTTGACTGTTTCATCATCTATTTCCATATAGTCAAAGGAATCTTCCATCCTATCTACATGGTGTTGAGCTGTGATGGACTCTTTTGTAGTGAAGTGTGGGATCTTTGATTGATAATAATTTGGTAAGGGTATTAGAGGCCGAGGTAAAACTAGAGGTGCATACCAGGCTACCATGATGATGTTTTGATGAGGTAAAGGGTTGACTTGAGCAGCTGGTATATGGATGACAGGGATGCTAAGACCAGCAAAATCTTGTTGAGCAGATTTAGGACGAATGATCCCCACGTTTTTAATGAAGTGAAGATCAGGAGGCGTAGATGGAGGGGTCTGTCTATCCCAAAGGTGTTTACCACTTTGGGGTGGTGAACTAGGAAGCTCAAGATCTGGCTGGTCTAGGCCACTGAATGACCTAGTTCTTGGTAAGCTGTTTTGAGTGCCTAGGTCAAAAAATGGGTCTAATAGAGCTGAAAAGTATCCTGGTGTAGAGTTAGCTCTACGTATGTGGCTGGAAATAGTTGGTCTTTTAGGTGTAGGAGATCCCTTGAGGATGCTCTCAAGGTTGTCAACTATTTCAGGTGGGTTTGGGTTGGGATAAGCTCTTGTGTGAATAGTTCTGAAAGCCAGGATGTTGTTTCTGACCAAGCAGCTTAACCCTACTCGTTACCTTTGTTATGGCTGATGTTGTAATGGGCTCCGGTCTCCTAGTGGAGTCTAATGTGAACCAAGATAATCAGCAGGCCTGCTGATCACCAGTGGAGTCTTTCATCATTTGGGAATTATGGAGTCGCCAGGTGGAAGCTTTGGATGCTTTTGGAGGGTACACTGTCCACCGCAGTGCTTATGAGATTTTCCCTCTCAGGCATAACCTCAAACACAGCAAACTCTAACCAGAGATTGACTGGGAGGGATTTTACCAGGAATGTCACCTTTGAAAGAGTGTGAGATCTGGAGGCTACCTGGCCCTTTCCAGACTCTGTCTAAGAGTGTGGGAGAAAACACAATAATGGTATAGAGGTTGATCTGTGAATAGGAGTGTTTAACTGCCAACCTAACCAGAGACTGTAGGTTTCTGAGCTTCTTATGATGTAGTAAGGTGAGAAATACTCAGATTTTCCCTAGTGGAGTTGCCATTATGTTGGGGTTCCCATGTTTTGGCCAGATTGGCAAGACCAAAAGATGAGACAACATCAAACCACTTTCAGACCTCAGGATCTAGCCCTCCTGGGTCCAGAGAGGGATCTCTCTATGATATGTCAAAGGTATATGACTTTGAAGCTCAGTGTTTAAGATGTTAGTCTAGTTATAGGCACAGAGTTTGCTTGTTTGATTGTTTGTTTGGTTTCTGGTTATCAGGAAAGAAGGGTTCAATCTAAGAAAAGGGTGGACAAAGAGGATTTAGGCAGAGGTGAAGTATTCCAGGGAGCAATCAAAACCATTGGGAAATGGAGACAGGAAAGGATTTGGTTACTAATCAATATGCAAGCTTTCATCTAGGCCAGTCATCTAAAACATTGGATCTTAAATATGATTGTGTGGTATGAATGGTAAGGGAGGAGGAAAAATAAAGGTTTAGAACACAAAGTTAAAGACCTGAGATCAGGGAGAGACTTTGAACTCTCAATGCTTCGGCCTCCAGCTTGAGGGATCTTAGAAAGGCCAGCTGGTTGCACAAGGATCCTAATGGATAGGGTTAACTCTAATCCCCAATGTTCCCAAATATTCCAGCTAAATCCTAACAAGAACATCTAAGAACATATTCATTTAGTTCATACATCAGAGAGCAGGCAATAACATCCACTACACTGTTTAAATTAACTGAAATCAGTTCTTAGATAACACATTTAGTAGAAAACATTGAAGGCAAGGAGAGCAGAAACATAGGGTACCTAACCAGGGTAAATCCTATGCCAATATTATGATGCAAGCCAGTAGAAATAAAATGAAATGAGATGAAACACAAAGACAGAAAAACATCACCGCTGCTTTAGATCAGGATCCAAAGAAATGTGCTTGTCATATTAAATAGCAATACCAGTCAAGTACAACATTACCAATAGCTGGATGCTGAGTCTGAGACCATCTTCCTTAGCCTATCTTACAACTTTACACAAAGACTATGTCTCAAAAGAAACAGCTTTCAATTATCTGATAACTGATCAACAACCTTTACAATGAGTTTCTTCATGAATTTATAGCTCCAGCGGAGCAAAGAAGGTAGGTGAAAAACTAAATGCTGCATTAAAAACGCAGAAACAAAAACCTTTACAATGAGTCTGATGTACTCTGCTGTAGCATTCTTTAGTACTTCTGGTGAATAAACAAAAAGGTAAATAAATGATGCTAGGGTCTGCCATGCTGTGAATCAAATGCTCTGGTAGCGCAGGAATGTTGTCAGGGTGGGAAATTCTCTAGGAACACGGTATAGGATAAAAGATGCATAGGCACTCTATCCTTTATGGGGAAAACATTCTGCTGATGTGAAAACCCTGATATACATACAATTATACGCGTTGTACCCTCTGTATGATCCATGATGTCTTTGAACTGGTACCTTTGTCCTTTAAACACTGGATTAAGGCTCAAAATCTTCTATTACGTGCCTTGAACTCCTTGCTGCTCCCGTACTTCTCTGTCGGTGAAAACTGCGCTTTTAATGGCTCTGGGGGAGTTTTATAGAATTAAAACCATGTTCTTTTAATGCAGGTCCTGTCATGGCTCCTTCCCAGGCCCTTTCTTCATAATTCCAGCTCCTGTAAATGGTCTCTTCCTGTGTTCTTTGTCACCGTGACAGGGACTATGAATTATGGTGGTTTATGGCCACTCGAAACCCTACAAAACACGAAAACCTATTGAGAAAAAACACGAATGGAGGTGGTGGATGCAGCGGAGACGACGGAAAATGGATGTGGACGATGAATGCAGTGAATAATGTGGAGGAAAACCATGAAACAACAGGAAATGCACAGGAAGGCGTCGTGACAGACAGTTTAATCATAAAAACATTAAACTTTGACCTATGAATGGAATATAAATACAGGGACGGGCGAGAAAAACAATGAGACACGTGGGATGATGACGTGGCGGTATGGGGTCAATGGCGGGTTTGCGAATGAATATGGACCGTCCGATCTCAGGAGGAGATCGACGGCTGGGGACGTGGCGGAGGGTGATGGACAGTGGGCCCGGGGTATGGATGCCTGTGGTTAAACTCCACACAACTTCGTGGAGCAACAACCATTAGATGGGCAGTCGTAGATCGGACGACTGATATGTATATCGCTCTGTGTCTTGTGCCGAATGATAACACGCGATGAGCGGGCAGTTTTGAAATAGTGCCGCTGCCACGCATCATTTGATGAGTGGAATCACTGTGAAATGGGGAAAACTGCCTGCCCTTCAAAAGTGGTGCGATGGAAATCGACGGTTTCTGAGTAGTGCGCGGGCTGGGACCACCGGGGCAGATGCATTTTGGACTGTCGGATCAACGGCTATACCGAAGGCTGATATTCAATCAGGTGGTGAATGGGTTGGGCCACGGGCACTGTGGAGCCTGCGATGATTGTTCGATCTGTAGAGATCGATGGTTTAAAATGCGCCCGTTATACAACTGCGGTAAGAGCTGTCCACCTTGGCGCCTGGTTCTAGCGCCGGGGTCACGTGGTGGAAAAGATGAGGGGGCTAGTGCTGAAAGGTGTTGAGCCCATATATATGGAGAATATGGTTTTTTGGGCCATTTTTTAATGCAATTTGAGGTCAGGAAAGGGTAACGATAGGGGAAATAAGGGGAAATAAAACTACACCAGGGGTGTGTGTATGGTTTAGGGGGGATTTTGGGAAGGTTTAGAATGATTAGGGGAGGGATCTTGGGGGTGAAAGGGGGGGTTTAACAAAGGGAAGAAAAAGTTTGAAAAGGAATATTTTGCAGGGATACAAGGGATAAATGTAGGCATTCTAGAGCATAGCTTTTGCAATCAGTGAGACTTTCTAAAGGGAGTCAGCAGAGGGAATTTTATCAAAGGCAAAGGCATAGGAGAGTTTAAGGATGATGTGTATTCAGGGGAGATGCATTCCTTGAAGGCTTAAAAAACAACTTATCCCCTTACTTTTCTTGTCAAAAAATTCATAGGGGGCTAACAGTGTCAAATGGCCACTCCATGGTCTTGGGGCAACAAATGATACTTCCACACATGAGAAATATTTCTAAATATGAAAATAGGGTATTAACACTCTTTCATTCATGGGCCAAACTATGGAAGTTTTGGAAGAAAGAGACATTTCAAAAGGACGATGACTTCCATGTGCTTCAATCTTGTCTTGAGCAAGATCAGCTGCAAGAGGGGCAGGAAAGATGGAGTGACAATACTCCAACATGTGACTTGGGCATCAAGCATGTCAAAGAGGAGAGCCATGATGTGACGGGAGCTTCATTTGAGATTTCTACAACATTTTCATTGTTGGGAAGCCTAGGTCCATATTGGGAGTCCCAACTCTTGTAGAATATTCCAAGAACGTCTTCACATGTAAGGTTCTTGATGGGAAAATGGAAGATGAGAGGTATAGGGTAGTTGATGGAGTCATTTATTTTCATGATCAGATCTATTTTACTAGATACTCAAAGCTCAAATATAAACTACTATATGCAGCCTATGACATTTTTCTTTCTACTCCCACTGATTTCATTAGAACACACCATATTATCTTGAATGGATTCATGTGGGAAGGCTTTGAAGAGGAGTTATATTAGCATTTTTAGAGAAGCACGAAGCATGTGGAGATGGGGAAGATACATGACTCTATGGAGGAGTCAATTTAGCCACCTCTTTCCTCTTTTGGAAAGAGAAGAGATAGATATATGCACCACTCCATTTGTATGTGGAGGAATGTTGGTAAAGAATATGATTTTGTATCTCATGATTCATTTGATTATTACTTGTATTCTTTTACCATGTATATGCGGGCCCTAGCTCCTAAGAGGAGTGTTATTCCATACAAAATTCATGGCCAAATTTGCACCACAAACATTTCTGAACATGGCCACTCCCTTAGATGACAAAGGGAGATATTGTATCATTGTGGGTGCATTCCAAGAGAACCAAATATATCTCACACCTTCATCCATGGTGAGATTACTTGGGCAGCAAGTAAGTGGTGGGGAAACCACTTACCATATCACTATCTGATGCAATCAAGAGATCTACTGCGCTAGTTCCACTTGTGGGACTATGATCCACCTCTATCATTGCATTTGATTATTCATGTATCACTGATTTTGATCCCACATAATGATGTTGATTTTAATATTGTTTGGGACATGATTGGAGGGATGACACATTGGTTGGATGTGTCCATTGGGAATGAAAATTCCCACATTTATTAATGATTCAAGAGGAGGATGGGGCATTATATGGCTACTACATTACATCACTTGTTTCTTTATGCAAGGGGCCATATGCTTGACTTATGTCTTTGGGAGAAGCCTCTCACATGGGAGGATTTTTGGCAAGACATGTTTGGTTTGGATCATATTCAGCCAACACCTAACATCCTCTACTATTTTCAAGCTTTTGAGAAGCTTATGGCAGCAAGAAGGTGGTTGGATGGCCACTTATTATATCATGATTGGAGACAACAAGAAGAAGAACAACACTAGTCTCAATGGAGGGACTATTGTCACCATCCCATACGTCACATGACACTTACTCCATGTTCCTTTTGGAGCCCATATGATGATGATACTCTATTCACTATATGCATGGAGGATTGGGAAAGGAGGCTCCCTAGAACCAATGAAGGGAATCATGAGGTTCCAAGCATATTTTGGCTTCATGAGGACTATAATATTGTAGCCCAGGATCAACAGCTCCAAATTTATCATAAAGGGAGGAAGAGGCATGTTAGAAAATTATATATTATGGAGCAATGCAACACATAAAATATGCGGAAAACAAAAGCACACAAAACACATAAAACTAGAGAGACACAGATATACATGGTTCACCCAGTTTGGGCTACGTCCACCCCAAACAACGAGTCCTTCCTTTCTATTATCCAGCAAAAAAGAAAAAGACAAAACCTACAGCAGATCCGCTGTAATATCCTCTGTTATTTCTCACAGTCTCCCTCTCTGTTTCTCGCTCCGATAATACACATACCATGCACAGCCGCAATACAATGCCCTCATAAAAGCGAGGGGTTTCCTTCTAGGGAAAAAAAACCTAATCTAAAAATAACTTCTACCGTCAGATCATTTTCCTAATGAACAGCCCAGATTGACTAGAAATTACTATACTTTTACAAGGAAATTTTACATCTGTTTTTAGCTTCGGGGGCGCTGCCCCCAAAACCCCTGCCAGGGGGGGCTCTGAAAAGCGCTGCCACCCCCCCTGGACCCCCCACAGCAGCGATTAATTTCGGGCGGCATTGCCGCCCCTTTTAAGGTACAGGGGTCCAATGTTGTGATACAAAGTAAACAAGATAATTAGGCTCCACACCCAACAAGGAAACATAAGTTGAATAATATTACCTCTCATTTTCAGCCATGCAGCCCCTACACATTGCATAAGGAGGGGATTGGTGACTATTTCTATGAGCTACCAAGGATGACTCACTTTGTTTGGATGATAGCATGGAGATTGGAGTTTCTCATGGGGGTTGAAGCACCCCACATTTATCATCTCTCATGCCTTGAGGTTTCCAATGGATAGCATATAACTCTTTTCATATATCTCCCACTTCTTCATGATGAAATTTGTTTGGTTCATTCACTAAAGGAAAATTTGTATTCTTGGAAGGAGACATATCCATTGGAGATTTTGCAATGTCCTTGTAGTTTCTTGAGGACAAGCAACATTTTGGAGGGGAGGACTATAATATTCCTACATTAGCCTACAACTAAGGGGAATATTAAAATCTTGTTGTGTCACATAGAGAGGTGAATAAGTGGGTGGGGAGATCCATAAAGCTCTTTATTGTGAAGAAAACCACTTCTCATGTGAAAGTGGATCATATTTTCAGCCTAATAAAGTACCCCAAGGTATGGACAGGGGCTAAAACATTTTGAATGGGTCAAACTTGAACAAATCTACAACGTTGTCATGGAGGAGTGGCCATCAATGAGGCACAACGCATTTTTAGATGGAGGTGTCTTGTGTCAAAGAAGCAATATCATTGGAGGTGGTTTAGGGTTTCCAAGATCTTGTCTTATAAAAGGAAGGGGATGGAAGAATTAGAAGGTTGTTGATGAGATTATATTTCTGAATATATTGTCTATTTAGACATATGTCATTCTCTTGCTATTTAGCTGAGAATAATGTTTTTTAGCATTGGGTGTTCCTGGTTGGGAATCCCACCTCTTCCCATTGAGTAGCTCTTGGGATAGTTTGCATTGTATTGTCCACTATCTGGCTGAAGGCCAAGCTTCTTCTTTCAACTACAACGTAGATCCTGTTGAGGGTTTGGTTTTCTTTGCAAGTTGTAGCAAGTGGAGGCTAGATATATTTAGATCTAGGCCATTTCAATGCTCCTTTTCAGTGGAGTAGGCTTCTATTCCATTGGCAATAGAGCATTGGACATCTTGATCTTCATTTTCTGATCTTGGCATGTGGCCAAACATATTCTAAACCCTACAACACAGTTTTACTTCTAGATTTGCGTTATTCCTGTAGGTGCTATTGCAGGGTCTTTTGGCATATCATTTGGAGGATTAGTTTTCAAGTGTTGGGGATCTTCCCTTCAATTAGGAGATCCATTGGAGGAGATCTATTTCTTGTTCATATCAGATTAGACTTGAATACTTCTAAATATCTGAATATTTCTGTAGATCTGCAAACTTAGATCTTAGATCTACTTCATGTACATGGTGTAATGCTAAAAATCCCAAGGGGATTTTGAAGAGGAGCCTATATAGTGTATGGATATGTTATAGATCTGACATTTCATGCACTTATTTTCTCTAGATCTAATGTGTAATCTACAACATGTTGCAATCAATAAAATAATGTTGTAAAGCAATTTATAGTCTATATACATGGTTGCAACACCTATTTTTTAGGATTTTCTCTCATTGGTGACTTGTATATCCAGTTATGAATCTTATGGGCCATCTTATACATCTATTTTGTTGTTGTAAATACATTTTAAAGGTCTCCATATTGGCCTCCTACTTTGTCTTAGATGATCTGCGTTATTTTCCTGCATATCTGCATTGTATTGTTGCATTCCCAATTTGGGAATATTACACACTTGGGATGAACTAGGGATTGCAAGAGAAATTAGGGGAAATTCAACTCCACTCCACAACTTAGACAGAGGTCTCTGAAAAAATTGGCACAACCACATAAACTTGTTAATAAACGTTAGTGGAGTCGCCAATCATGTTGGGGTGCATTTGGTGCACGTATGTATGAAATCACACCATTTTAAGGGGTGTGGTATACCCACTTAAGTTATTGGTAATGGGCAGAAAAAGAAGTGGATTCAAGAAAGTTAGTGGAACAATCTAGAATCATAAGCATACAAGATAGAGAAATAGTATGCATATATAAACTAAAAACTAAAACGAATAAACACAAGCTCTGAAAAGAATCAAACGACAACAATAATACGAACGGTGGCTCTAGGCCCCTCTTATTGAGTACTGGTAGTAATAAGAGTGAAACTTTACCCTCTTGCCAAAGGGCCCCTAGACAATGGTTCTAGGTCCCGATGCAAGGATGTTTTTATCCCAAGATTGCCTCGGTGCAATTTCCCTCTCTCCCTACTGTGTTGGACTGAACTTGTTGTATGGCCAACAATTGAGTCCCCTCTATCTTCAGCTACAGCTCACACATTGCTTGTATTGCTTGGGAAATTATGGCCAACATAACAATGTTTTCACCCATTCTTCATCTCATGGTTCCCTTATATAGGAGATTTCAAATCCTCCCTTCCCTCTCTTGGTACATGGAGGATGGTGACCCAAGAGAGGGGTATGATTCCTTTGTGTGTTCCAAATATTCCATTGTGTGCTCACACAGTGTCTAAGGAGGCGTTGGTGGTTGTCCTTAGGCGGATCCAAGTAAGGGGTCACTTTTCCTTTCCTTTGTGTGGTACCAGATAGTGACATTTCGCCACTTCCAGGATTGCGCGCATATCGAGCAAAAAGGTGCGCGAAAGGTGCTCTTCACAGAGGATTATGCATGCAAAGAGAATTTAGGACTTGTTCAAATTTGATTTTCCTCAGACCTTAGAGATTTTTAAATAATTTCCAGATTCTGTAATGTCTTCCAGCCCTGTAAATCCTTTTTCCTGACATTAATTAATGGCATCTTCTATTGTATGATTTTCCGGTGTTAACAATCTTGATGAAATTTAGAAATATTTGATACTTGACAGAAGAATTAGAACTTCAAGAAGAGGGAATGTCGAATACCTTAGAATGGGACTCAAGGGAAAAAAACCTTCAAAGGAAAAACAGATGGAGATTGAAATGGTGAGGGAGTTGTACCCTCACCTGCTGAACAATTGATAGTATCTTTTAGGGTCCAAAAGGCTTCTAGTGGGGAGGAATGATCTAAGGCTTAGTATTTAGCTAAAAATTAAAAGTGCTCAGAAATGCTTTAGACCTAAATTCCTGGATAGAACTCGTTTCCAGGATTCCAACGCAACTCGTTTTGTCAAATTTTGAGTTCATATGAGTAAGTTATGGTATGTTGTTCATTTTTTCAAACAAGCAAAAAATGAGTAGCATAGGTACAAGGATGATGTGGCAATCCAGTCAGATTCATATGGAATATTCTCCATTTTTAGCTAGTGACTCTGTGACAAATGTCATCTTCAGATTCACCAATTTTGCTATGTGGAATTGAAATTTCTCCTCCATATCCTAAGATTGGAATTTTTATATATGGCTCATTATTTTTAATTGTTGAATTATTGAGCCAATGGGGAAGGGCCATGTGGCATGCCATGTACCCCCCCATGGCATGGAATATTGGCATTATTTTCTAAGGTTGGAACATTTTAGTGGTGGCGCACATATATTATATGGTGATATTTTATATATATCCTAAGTTGAAACTATACTATGGGGCAGAGATCACATATGTCACATATGTATTATAACCTAAGGTCAAACCATGTTATATGGGTGGATGCTATTCAATTTGGTGGAGCTTATAACTAACCGGCAGAGGCTAACTAAGGATGGAAAAGTTTAAAAATTTAATGGACTTTGTGTCATGTTTAGCGAAGAAAAATATTGTGGTGTGGGTCGAGGTCAAACCCACGACCTCACCCGCACCATTACGTCGTGTTACCACCTCGCCTAACTCATGGATCTTAACCCATATGGAATGCCACCAATATTTTAATTGCAATGCACCAATGAACGGGGAACCAGAGGGGGCCATCCGTGCGAGCCAACCCCCTCCCACATGTCTAACAGCTCGGAGCCAGGAGCTTCCAACTGCAAATCCGACGGAGTTTAAAGCATGTTTAATTAATGTTAAAATGTGGTTATGCCACATTAAACCACCATTAGTGCTAAACGCACTTTACACCTAAAAAATGTTTATATTAATATTTAAGATGTGCTTATCTCTTAATTAAATGCAGTTAATGTAGCAGAATAGTTGGCAGAGGTGACTTTTTAGGCGTATTTCTAAATTTCGTCATGCTAACTGGCGGAATTTCCATATTTAGAGGAGAAATACTAGGAAAACTTGTTTTTCCATAACTGAGGCAATTTTCGACCAAAATGAGCTCAGAAAGAGTCATTCTTAGTAGATTTTTATGTTTTGGAGCCATTGGAGCAGGTTGCAGAGGAAACAAGAGACTGTAAACAAGATTTTTTCACATTTGAAGCTAATACAAAGGCCCACACTATGAAGTTGAACCAAGGAGATGTAGCCCAGGAGGGGTGAACTCCTTCATCAAAAACTTGTGTATTGAGCTATGTTATTTGTGCTTGCTGCGTTTTTATATGATTTTGTTCATAATTAAGTTTCTACGCTTTTGCATTCATGATAAACACTAAATTTCACCAAGTTTTAATGAATTGTCACACATAAGCTCATGGATAAACTCTTTTTTGATAAGCAAACCAAATGAATGTTATTTTAAATATGAAACTTATATTAGCACATCATTAACTAACAATCAATTTTAGATCAATGCATATGTTGATTATGGTTTCCTTATGATGGCATATTTTTTCTTGCTTGCTAAAGGTGTTGGTTGATATTCTGCTCTAAATGGTGATTGGTATATATGTTGTGTGTTGCTTATATGGAGACATGGATGATCCTTGATGCATTTATTTTTTAGCCATGTATGCTCCAGTATGTACTTCAGTTCTTAGTGTCTATTCATATGGAGTTTACCCTTTTCCACTGATGCCAAAGGGGGAGAGAATTTGGATGGATGGAGTTCAGCCTCACATGTTGATGAGGTTAACATCAATTCCAAAGGGGGGGGTTTGTTGTAATTGCTGTGTTGGAATTTATGCAAACAAGGTCATGTTCATGATCATGTGTGATGGATGTAGTATTGGTTGAAATTTATGTAGTTAAAGTGAGATGGATGTGTTGCAATTTATGTCAACTCTTGAGTTCATGCACTTATGTCAACCTCATGATGATGTAGATTGATGGACCATGTTGTGTGTCGGTATGTGTTTGTATTAATGATTGATCTTATTGATGATGACACACTTGCTGGAATGGATTCATGTGATGCCATTGATGGAGCTTGATGGTAGCATAAGTTGTCATGAAAATTGATGGACATGTCATGATGTTTTGTTGATGTTTCTACCGTAGAGGATGTTGCTTCAGGGATCTACATGTTATGGAGATCATTCATGGCACACTAGTTGAGTTGTCAACCAGGTCTTCATATAGGTAGTCATGCTTATACTTCATGGAGATTACTTGTTGCAGTGTGATGGCTTCATGATGATGATGTTGTATAGGTGCTACAAAGGTTTAAGAGGTGTTTCATAGGTGTCCCATCTTGGTTGAAGTCTGATGGAGATTGGAGGACTTGTTGGCATACTTTCCAACCTTGTTTGTTGGCCTTTCTAGGTCAACTTTGAAGTGACACTTCGGAGGCATGTTTCGTCTACTTGCATAGTTTTCAGAGGCTATGTCAAAGTTCTGGAGGCATGTATAGATGCAGTGGAATGTGATCCAATATATAGCAGAGGTATTGAGCTGAAGGTGTGTGTTACATTAACGTCTGATATCACGCGTGCATTCACCCTCCGCTCTTGCAGAACAGCATTCGCCCTGAGCTCTTGCAGAATAGCATTCGCCCTCAGCTCTTGCAGAACAGCATTCGCCCTCAGCTCTTGCAGAATAGCATTGGCCCTCAGCTCTTGCAAAATGGTAAGTTCTTACTGCAGGCCCTTCCTCCTATAGAGGGTTGACCCTACAGCCTAACCAAATAGCTCCACTTGAGAAAACTTTTCATAATCTTGGGGCTGGATATACTGCAGAGCAAACAATTGTAGTTATCATTCATGCTCCAATATATTAATATACTTTTTACATTGAATTGAAGAAAGGGAAACAAGCAAATGCTAGCCATCATACAATGCTTTGACATAAGAGTTTTGAGTGACATACTTGAAAAAAGAACTCATCGACTGATATTTATAATCATTTGAGTTATTCAAGTTAAACACAATGTCAAGACTCAAGATTCAACACCCTCTATTATCTTCATCACCCAGTACAAGATTTAAATTTTTCCCAAAGAAACGCTTATTAAATTGGCAGCCATTATTTCTCCCTGCTTTAAAAACCCTACATTTAAATGAAAACAATCATTGCATTTCAACTACAAAAATATGTTAGTGTTCAAGTGTACATGTGTGCATCACTTGTGTAGGGTATTCCTTTTGCACTTTCACATTATCCAAGAATCTGTGCAGTATAGTTCATATTTTTTGTGATTTAGATTATCTTGAAAAAGGAAAGGTAAATTATTTCCCATGGAAAAAGAAGGTTTTCCCTTTTTACTACTAGAAATGATACAAAAAAGTTCCATTTATACCCGAAACTCCTATGAAACAAGAACCAAATAAAGGCCATGTCCTCAATGGACATCATTTGGCTTTGAAAATGGCCATTGCACAGTGTTGTTTCTTATATTACAGCACGATAGTTTCTTAGGTCATTTCTGGTTTCTTGAGATGAAAAACAACCAAAGAAATCGTGAAGATCCTTTTAAGAAATAAATGACCATTTCTCAATCATATCTCAACTATTTTTTATTTTATTCAGTGGTTTCTTACTTTGAGAGAAATTTGACACTTTTATAAGGAATATAACATAAAAAAACAAAATGGGAAGGAATTGATGAGGTAGATGACCTTTAGTTGTTGTCAATTAAGAATTGATAATACACGATGCATGTTCTATACTACAAACTAGATTCCTTCCTCGAGTTAGGACACAGAGTATTGAATCAAATTTGTAGTTTCTAACTTCATGTATTGGTTCATCAATCTTGAAATTCAGACATTGCATGTCTTCATTGCTTCATGTTTGAATAATTTGCATCATATCGTACAATAGGAAATTAGGAATTATGATTATTATTACTTTATGGATCTGTTAAGTTATTTTTAAGTTTGCATGGTTTAGTGTGAAATTATTCTAGTCCCCAAACACATATAATCAAGGAATTATAACGTGATTTCAAACATTAAATATCAACAAAATCGCTTAAAGGATATTGAAAGGAAAAAGGTGATGGAAGATAGAAAGTGCCTTACTTAAATGCTCTAAGGATTTTTCAATAGTTGCTCCAAAAGCTTCACTTCAAGGCCCTTCAAGATTGTCTCCAACAATGCTATACCATTAGCTTCAACAATGTTGCTCCAAAAATGTCCTCAAGGTCTTCACAACAAGTTTACTAGAAGTTGCTCCAACAATATATTCAATAAGGTCTTCATTGTCAACTCTTCTCTTGTTTGGGTGCCTTAATGTGCAATGACATGTTTCCAGGACTGAATTCAATGCAAGGCATATTTGAAACTCTAACTCTGTCTTCCGGTGTCTTATTAGAAATTATTTTAGTTTTCATTTTGTGTTTTCAAGTTAGATATTATTTTCAAGTTTTTACATTTATAATTTTATTGCAATGTGGCAGACTGATCAGAGCAGTGCAGGAACAACCCCGAGACGGGATGATCGCGGAAAGAGGCCAGCGGAAGAACATGTAAAGTGCCAGCATTGCTCTATCTTCAGGTATTTTAGTTATTTACATAATTGAAATAATATTAATTTTGTTCAAATATGCAAACACCTAGCCATGGTACGCCTGATGATTCCCTCTTTGAGGAAGAGCTTTCTTCATCCCTATCTCTAGTGTTCTTGTTGCGAAAAAAGGCACGAAATGCAAGGTCGGAATTTAATACTTTGATAGACGCGCCTCAAACACCTGAAACAGAAGAGAAGATAAAACAACTTATGAGCCAGCTAGAAAGATATCAGGTAATAATAAAAAGTCAAAAGGATATTTTTTTTGTTCTACATGAGATGAATTGTGATAGTTTGATTTTTAATTTTTACATTGACTAAACTAACAAAAGTTCTTTTGTATGTAGCGTTTTCTAGCACTTGCTGAATCCGGTGTTGGTGGTAGTGGGACACAAGGGCAAGAGATTGCCCAACAACCCTCTTGTACACCTTCTACTCCTTTAGGTGCTAGCCAAGAAACACACCCTGCCCAAGCAGACACCCAGTCAACCGCTGAACGTGTTGGCAATGATGAGGCTGATATGGCCAACTACATTATTGCGTTTCCTGGAGCTACACGTGTCAGCTCCACAGGGACCATTAATGGAACATTGTTGGTGAACGATGAAGGTGTCCCTATAAAGCATGTACAACTCCTAGGTAAATTTTAATATTTTAACTATTTCATGTACTTTATCTAAAACATATTTATCACGATTTTTATTTTTAAATTAATGATAATATCTTTTTTTTTTTTTTTTTTTTTTTTAATCTGTGTAGGAAACAATGAGTTCTATAGGTATCTGGAGAGCCATGCGTTGGTAATTTTTGGCCCAACCATACGCACAGGGTGGAATTCCTAGAGTTCCAACCTGAAAAAAGAACTTCTAGATTATCTAGAAACCCTTTTTGGGGTCGGCATATTTGACAGAACAGCGGTGGCTCGGGTTGCCGACAAATATTTGAAATATACCAGGGACACCTATAGGACGCAATTGCAATTTAACCCTAGATATGAGCGTCCTCTCACAGTTCCAGAGAGTGAGTGGAGAGCACTCATCCATGACGGAAAAGAGAAAAAGGCAAAGAAAGAAGGAAAAATGCCAACTGGACCCGCAAGGTAAATTACAACTTTAATTCAATAGCTTTAATTTTATTTATGTCTAAAATAAAAGTGTGCTACGTCATATCTAACTTCAATATTTTGATGCTAGGTTGCCTGACACCTCAAAGGCAACCAAAGCTAGGATTGAGAAAAAGGGCCATCACAAGCTCGGCCAGGGTGGCTACTTGAAATTAGCTGCAAGAATTGTAATTAAGTAGCTAAACATATTATAATTAATTGTATTGCCTTCCAACGTTTTTGTAATCCTATCAGATATGATTAAAAATACACAATCATATATAATGTAGGGTGATGACTTTGGAACAATAACTACAGAGGAAGATAAAAATATTGCTTTCCGTTTTGGCTATCAAGCTGTAGTTGAACGTCGCAGAAGCTTGGGGCAGTCCCAAGATCTACAATGCCTGATAAGGTAAAACATTAACCTTTCAATATTTTTGTTTTCGTCCATAAATTTAATGTCTAACAACTTTGTTTAAATCAGGGGAGCAACACTACCGACGAGGCAAATAACCCAGTTTTAGAGCCAGATGTAGATGATCCTCACATGCAACCTGATCATTGTAGTGGGGACCAGGCTGACAATGCTACTATCAGTGAGGGTCGTGACGGTAATTAATTTCCACTTATAATTTTTTCTAATTATACCTTGATGGTTGTCCTTATAACTTTTTTTGTTTAAATGATAGAGAATGTTTCCCTTGAGGATCTTACCACCAGAGAGGAAGACAGGGCAACAGTCCCAACGGCGACAACTGGTGCACCAGGTAAATAATCTCATTGCAATTTTTTATTAATATTACCGAACTAGTTCAATGATATTTAAAAAATGATAATTAAAATTTAATATTATCTGTTTTTGGAGGCGATGCCCCGTCACTGGATGAGACCAGACATCGTGACAATGCAACTAGGTCAGCGGCGACAACTGGTGCACCAGGTAAATAATCTCATTGCAATTCTTTTTATTAATATTACCGAACTAGTTCAATGATATTTAAAAACTGACAATTAAAATTTAATATTATCTGTTTTTGTAGGCGATGCCCCGTCACTGGATGAGACCAGACATCGTGACTATGCAACTAGGTCAGCGGCGACAACTGGTGCACCAGGTAAATAATCTCATTGCAATTTTTTTTATTAATATTACCTAACTAGTTCAATGATATTTAAAAACTGACAATTAAAATTTAATATTATCTGTTTTTGTAGGCGATGCCCCGTCACTGGATGAGACCAGACATCATGACTACACAACTAGGTCAGCGCCGACAACTGGTGCACCAGGTAAATAATCTCATTGCAATTTTTTTTATTAATATTACCGAACTAGTTCAATGATATTTAAAACTGACAATTAAAATTTAATATTATCTGTTTTTGTAGGCGATGCCCCGTCACTGGATGAGACCAGACATCGTGACTATGCAACTAGGTCAGCGGCGACAACTGGTGCACCAGGTAAATAATCTCATTGCAATTTTTTTTTTATTAATATTACCGAACTAGTTCAATGATATTTAAAAACTTACAATTAAAATTTAATATTATCTGTTTTTGTAGGCGATGCCCCATCACTGGATGAGACCAGACATCGTGACTACGCAACTAGGTCAGCAGTGCGGGTCGAAAGGCACGAAACAGGAGCAAAGCATGATGATATTGATGATGTAATTAGGAGCTTTAAAAATAGGAAGAAGAAAAAGAAAATTTGATAATGTAAAATATTGTATTATTATAAGACAAACGTTACCATACTTGGAACGTTTTTTGCGTTATATAAAAAAATCATTTATCATACTATTTTTATGTCAAGCATTAATTGCAATGTTTCCTTGCGTATTTTTTGTTGAATTGTTTTTTTATTAGTTATTGAATATTTTTTTTTATGCTCATGAAAGTAAAAAATGAAATATAGATTGGGTATTGGGGAATTGAGAGTGATGGGAGGGGGGGGAGGGGCCATAAGAGCTTCCACCTTCACGTGGTTGGCCCTGTTTAGTAGAGAATAATTTATTGGAGCGATTTAATCTTGGAGCAAACCTCCCTTGATCCAGCGTAGCAACAAAAAAGTCATTGTTGACTTAGTTGCTACTTTTTCAGATCGTGGGAGGCTTGTTCCAAGTTCATGCGACTCCAATAAATTGTTCTTGAAATGAAGAGGAGCTTATTCAGGTATGTTTTGACATTTTCAACATATGTTCTAACATTATCATAAGAATGCATCTTAGAGTAAAAAATAATACATCAATTACTTGTATTTATTGTATAGATAATGATGGATTTTAATTGACTTGGCAGTGCAGGTACAAATCCTCTTGCATCATGAGCAATACAACTTGTCAACCAGGGTCATGTCCAGGATATTTTTGCTTGTGCGTTTGACCAGGTTCGTAATGTCACATTTTGTAAGTTCCTTTACAGTTCATAATTCAATATTAAGCTTGTTCATGATTATTATCTAGGTTTTTTGTATGTGTTTTTTCATCTATTTGATTGTAAGCAACTCTGCATGTTTCCTGTTGTTCACTATGATTCTCCCATTACCACTCCCAGGATGAATCTGAATTTATTGTTACATAGGTTACTTTATTGTTACTATGATTTCTCCATTTACGATTTCATAGGTTACATCATGTAAAGTTGTCAATCTCAGGTTGGTGATGAGCTTTAGTTCTCCAGATTTGGGACTTTTCTGATATTTTCTCCCTCATGTCATTCCTGCATCACCTCGTTGTTTGAGCATGCCAATTGTCTACCACTTGTACCAATTGGCACATGTCAATCTCTGAGTGGTGCCACATTTCACCTATTTTCAGTGAGAGTTTAGGGTTTCTCTAACATAGCTTCAGAAATCCGATTCAGTTCCTGCTTGAATATTGTCACATAATACTCATGGTTTGGATTGATGAGCATGTTCTAAATGGTTGGTTGATTCATAAGAACCACCCATATAGTCATCTTGAGATATTTCAGAAGTTTTCTCGGGTTTCTTTTTTCACCGTTTCTAGTGGGTGGGATGGTGTGGGGTGATCCATCAATACTGGTGCTCTTGTAGTAGGGAATTTGTTTTTGGGGATATAAAGTAGCATTTGATGTAGATATCCCATTGGATGCATTCATAGATGGGCACGAGAGGTCAAGAATTTAAATTAAAAATATGCAACCTCTAGCATGGCAACCTGAAGGCCACGAGAGACACCGGTTAAAGATTGTTTTGTGCTGGCCTTAATATAGTCGTGATTTCTTTCTATTATCTTAATGCAAATATATAGTCCGGTCTCATTAAAATGAGGATTGTGGTTGTATTTCTCTTTGGTTGTTTCTCTCTTAATGCTCCAAAAGTTGCCAAATGTTGCGATAGTTGTTTAGTTTGCTTGTTACAACTTAAAAGTGGTTTCTAGCAATGGGAGTCATGTTTTTTAAGGTTCATACTAATATGAAGATCTTGTAATTCTATATTCAGCATAAGAGAAGATGGCCTCTGCTTTGGGCAGTATGACAACAATTGCCACATCTACCTCATTGGGTAACAATGGAAAGGGGAAGAAGTTGGGTGCAATATTTGATAATTATGGCAGACAATTGTCTTCTCTTTCAGTTTTTTCACCCATTTCCTTTAATCGCTCAAGCAGAAGAGGGACTCTAAGATTACGCGACAGAGAGAAGGTAGTTAATACAAGAGCTATGGAAAAGGAGTTGTACTTCAACAAGGATGGCTCAGTGACAAAAAAATTGCAGGTCAGAGAAAAAATTATGTTTAAAGGAAGGTCCCCTGCACGTGAAACTTCACTGCGGTGGTTCTTTCCTTGTCCACTTATATTCGATTTTAATGTGTTATTTTAATTTTTCATGGAGGGTTGTTATTTTAGATGTGTGCTCTGGTTTTATTTTTAACATTGTATTAGTTCCCCCTCTTAAATGTCTTAGATTTGGTAGGCATAATTTGAAAACTCAAAGGTGAAAGGAAACATATTTGTTACCCAGTGGTCTAAAAGGAAAGGGTTATGGCTGAGTCAAATTTTATTGTTATTGATAGTGTAATGAAATGTATCTCAATGCTATGGTTTTGGCCTTTTTATTGGTTGAATTAGAGGACCCAGTTGAAAATATTGAGGCCAAGTAGGCTGGTTTTCCTTTTTGCTGATGGTTTGGTGTATCTAATTGAATTAGTTGCCTAAGGTATTTTTGGTTGCAAACTCCTTTTCATTTTTCATACAGTATTGGCCTTGTGGAATACATTTGATTGTGTGGTCTTGTTAGATCTACAACATTTGTAGTTGTTTAGTCTTATGCCTGAGGTGCACTTTTATTATGGAAATATTTGATGCAATATTGTCATTTAATCCTTAATGTAGGGTAGCATGTTGAGAAGTTTCTTGTGAAACATTTGGTATTCAAAATGACACTTGATCCTATACAACATCATGTACTTGACTTCAAAATTCATATTCAAAGTGTGCCAGACAATTCTTGCAAAATTTCAAATATTTATGTTGTTTTAAACCATTATCTTTTTCATGTATTGGATGTTGAAAATGTGAAAAAGACTTTGGTATGAAACCAACTAGTGAATAATTTCCAGCAAAACAACCACTTCCAAGACATGATTTAGAAGTAGAACATACGTACTTATGAAGCATAGAAAGATATCCTTGATGCATTGTCAATGTTTGGCTAGGTTTATTTTTGGAGAAAATAACTCCTTATTCCTAGAATAGTGATCTTCAATACAAGTAAATGCCAGAGAAGAGAGATCATCGTGTGACGCAACAAAACTGAAATTGGGCCCCTAAGGAGAGCTGGTGTGTCTACAATCGCTCTGTCAGCATTTTCCCCTGGTTTACCCCGTTCTTTTCCTCCAGCCTGGGTCTTCATTGACTTCTTCTTTCTTCAAGTTTATTTATCAAATTCGTAGAATTTGATAAATAAATACCATCCACAATGGTTGGAATTTAATTTATATTCCCGACTTTATATTATCTCCAAGCCTTATAACCAATGTTTAACTTTCAACACTTTGTATTTATACTCCACGTTTCTTTTTAAATAAATAAATTGTAATGAACTTTCGGCTCTATATTTCACCACCCAGCCTTACAACAATCACGCTCCAGACTTATGCTAATTATCCGCCAATCGTTTAATTAAAAAATTTCATTATACTCCAGCCCCACCTATATATATCAATAACCAATCAAACACTTGTATCGTACCTGGCTATCCTCCGCACACCTTAGTTAACCTCCGGGCAAGTTCAACGTGCGACCACCGTCCGATGGCCCTTCTCCAAATCAATGACTCTTGGAAATTTCGCTCGGCTTCCAACGTCGGGCTTTAACGTGCGATGGCGCGGGTTAAACGGTGGTTTTCCGGGGGTCACTTCGCCACGTGTCGCTTTCCCTATGGAATCGCTCGCGAATAGGAAATACCGCCTACTCCGCAAAAGCGGTGCGATATGGGCAACCCGCTTGTGTGATTCCGCTCGTGGTTTTGGTACAGGCTTGACCACGGGTGCAAGTCTGGTTCCGCTTTCCTTTTGTTTGTTAACTCATGTCCAATCCTCGGGTCAGGTTCCGAAAGCACAACAATCTTGTCTCTTTATTAAGCGGTATTTTTATATTTGAACAGTGTTCACGACCCCGGTTCTCTTAAGTCGAGCCCGCCGGACTTCAAACGGCGATAAACCATAATTCAAACCAAATTCGCGTTCCAAAATAGCCTGCTGACGTCGGCCAATTTTGTGACGCGAAAACCAAATGAATTCCGCCCTAATCTTTTTCGGGTCCGAAGTTGGCTGGCGTATGGAGGGAGAGTTGTGACGCGAATTTCTTATCAAATTCGCCCTAATCTTTTTCGGGTCATTTTCATTGTTCCCCGCCACCCTTTTGACTTTGTAAATAAAACAAATTGCGTATGCGTCATTTTCATTGTTCCGTGCGCTAGCTAGTCTTCCATGCAACAAAATTCAAAAACCAACTGTTAACGCTTGCTGACCGTTACCTTGCTGAAGAGAATTGAAGCCGAGTATTTCAGGGTTCTTCTGTCATAACCAGTGCCTGTTTAAACACGTTTCATTTCCCGTAAACAGGTATTTATTCCAATTCCCCGCTAAACTCTCTAAAAAAATCCTGGTTTTAGTTTTAATTCTGCACTAAGGTCTGAAAAGAAGTTCAATTTGGTCTTTTTCGTTCCCAGAACTGCAATTATATTCCCAAAACTGGTAATTGTGCCCCTTTTCCACAAAAACCCTGAAATTCCATTTCTGAATCCACAAGAACCAGAAATGGAAGTTCCTGTAGCTCTGAATGTCGTGCCCATCAATGCCCCTCACAAGGACTTGAATTATTTGCCTTTAGCCGATATGGATTTTCAAATTAAGGACTTGCGTCTCTGTGAGAATCCTCTTCGAATATTTTGCCGCTGCAGAGACAATTATTTGAATGGTTCTGACATCTTTGGACTTTGGGAATCAAATCTTCCTCTGTACCTTCTCCCCTCAGTACATATTTTTCCTGAGTTAATTCATTATTTCTCCGCAAAGTATGATCCCAACCAACGAGCAGTTTTATCCCCAAGTCAAAATGTCCTTTTCCCAATAACTGCTCAATCCATAAATGAAATGCTATAATTCCAACCTGGTCAAGCTCTCACTCCCCTGTCCATGGTTGATTTACTTGAGAAATCTACTAAGTTATCCCATGAAGAGTTAAACCACCTATGCCAAACCTTCATGTTACCAGAGCATCAGCCTAAAAACCCTCCCCCTTATGGTTATACTTTCTTTACTGATGAGGGTAGAGTTATTTTAGACATGATATCTTCCATAATGGGCTTCAATACTAGTGAGTATGTTGATCATTTAACGCTAGTATTGTTATCCATTTTTACCCCTGGACAGCCTCCTGCTGTCAAGTACAATTTTGCATCTTATATTGCTGACAAAATCCATGATCAGTTCATGAGATTTGAGAATGAGAGAGTATTTAAGTATTCTTCTATCATATATCATCTCATGATTTACTTTCAGTTAGAAAATTTCCCTTTTTATGTTAAGAAACTTGATGCCAAAGGGAATCCTAGGTCAGTCATCTTTTGGTCTGCCATTACTCACAATTCCTCTGATTCTCCTTATTCCTATAATGAGTTTGTTGACCTTTTTGTTCATCCTGCAACTACCTTGTTGACAGGAGTCTCTCCTCCTAGAATTAACAATGAAATCAAGAAAATCCTTCAGCTCTCAAAGCATTACAAGATAGGTGACTGGTACCTATATCAAAACTACATAGAGATCAAGATATATGGATGTGAATTATGCCCATTCAAACTGCCCAAGTATGTCCCAATGAGACTCTTTGCATTAGAATATTTCAGGCAGATGAATAATTCATATATAATTCATTTTTGCAATGTAAAGAAAAAATCTCAACTCAGGATCAAGAGCCAATTAGGTCCCTTCATTTGTAACTCTAGGGAAGCTGGAAAGGAAGCCGAAAGGATTTTAGAAGACTATCTCAGACTACAAAAGAGTTTCTACTGGGTGCCTTATGATCCAAACAAATTTATCTGTGATAGAAGAATGAAAAATAAACTGTCACCATACATCCATCAAAGAATCCTAGAAATAGAACAATATGCTAATATGGATGAATGGACAGAAGGGACATTGGTTGAAAAAGATAGTGAGCAGGTCAATGTTGAAAATGTAATGAAATATCTTGAAAAGATACTTGACCTAGAATCTTTTGGATAGGTGCAGGGATCTTCTTTAGCCAGGACTTTACAACAAAATTTGCAGGAGATTAGTACAGTAGCAGTAGAATCTAAAGGAAAAGAAAAGGAGCCTGATATACAAATAATTGAAAAATTCATAATGACAGCGCAACCAGAGACTTCTAAAGAACAAGGTCAAGGACAAATTCCTCCTACTTAGATTAGTGAGCCAGAAATTTCTATTTTACAAACTCCTCTGAATATAGAAAAGGGAAAAAAGAGAGAGGGTGCAACAAATACTCCTATTGGTGGCTCTTCTGAACAACAAGATGTGAAAAGGCAGAAATTAGCTCCCTTTCCAGAAGATGAATCATTTCAGGAAATCCCTGACAGCCAGGGAAGAGAAGACAGTCAGCAAACAGATACAGGTAGTGGGACATCCACTAATTTTCAAAAACAGGGAATACAGAGGCAACAAAGTGCAGAAATATCTTCTTTCAAACCTCCAGTAAAAAATGCTTGGGACATCAAAATAACATTCACCAATATAAAGGCCAGGAACGATCCACTTAGACTTCAAGTGTACAACCAATATTTGAAGATGGCTCCGAAAAATCAAGAAAGATTGATGTCAGCTTATGACATCCAACAGGGTAAGATGTTAATGAGCCATTTGAAGCCCAAGGTGCGACAGACTCAGACAGCTGCAGATTACGTTAGGACTAATTTTGAAGTCTTAGTAAAGGATATCCATCCTTTAGATCAATTGAGCTACACAAGCAAACAGGTGAGATGATTTATTCTACTCTGACGGATAAATCAATGATGACCCATAAGTTGCAGGATTCTTTGGATAATACTAATACACAGTTGCAGCTTGAAAAAGCCTCCTCCCAAGCTAAGGATAATAGAATCAAAACTTTAGAGGAAATAATCATTGGTTTGGGTCATAATCCTAAAGATGTGAAAGGTATTGAAGCTTTGATCAAGAGAAAAGATGATGATATTACAGCTCTGAGAAAACAATTAAAGTTACCGGCCTCAAGACATCCACAGACTGCAGAAATCATCAAACAAAATTCTGAGGAAGAACTAATGGATTTTCTCTTAAAATTGAATGAGCAACTTACTGCAACTGAAAAAGAGCTTGAGAATTCATTAAAAGATAAGCAGGAAAATATTCTAGTATCTACAGCAGGAGTAGTGACAGGTACAGCAACAACAGGTCAGCCAGCAGAATTGTCACAGAGCAACACTGCAAATTTGAACACTGATGAATTAACAAAGTCAATGGAAGATATGAACATTCATGCCATAGAGCTTCACAAAACAAAGGAACAATTGGCCACTCTAGAACATAAATATGATCTTTCAAAATGAGTGTTGCTGATAAAACAAGAGAAGTGAACAAATTAGAAAAAACAGTCAAAGCATTGGAAAAGGATCTCACATTGGAGAAACCTTTAAAAGAAATAAATGATATTATTTGGGATAATATCATTCAATAAATAAAGGATGTTTGGTCCTCAATTCAGATAATGGATGAACATAATAACTTAGTTAAATTGGCTCTGGATGAGATTGAGAGATCAAGACAAGAGTTGGGAAATATGCCAGAAGAGGCCAATAGACTTATACATTTTTTGAATACTCAGACTAAGAATCAACTTGCAGAAATTGGTATTCAGGTCAGGACCGGAACAATTCTAGAAATAAAGAAAGTTTTTACTAAAAGAACTCTGGTACAGAATTTAGAACGAAGGTGCTCAGATATGCAAGAAGAAATCATTGCCTTCAGAGAAAGATTGAATATTTTGTTAAATAGAGGATTGCCCAATCCTATAGTTGCAGAAGATAAGCTAATGGACCTTGATAGTTATGTTGAAAAATTGGACAAATATGCTGATAATCAAGCTAGTTCTTCAACCAGTTCATCAACAGCAGCATTGCCTACAGGGAAAAACCTTCATGACAGATTGGAGAATTTATTTTATCTTGAGCATGAAGTAAATCATTTGTTCCCAAATCAGCCTGATTTCTTTAGATATACTGAGGCTGATGAAACACTAAGAAAGTTGCAAAGGACCAGAGTGCTAGAAGTTCAATGGTGGGAAGAAATGATGGAAATTTTGTAAAAAATTATCCTTACATAAATTTTTTCCTATTTACCACAGTATATCATGATAAAAAGGATAAAAGGATGAACAAAGGTCAAAGAGTATCGGAGCAGTTAAAGAGTATCAGTGAAATGAAATAATCAACATAGAATTACTAAAGAGGACAGCAGCAAGCCAAGATATAGAGCCTGCCTCCAGCACATTCTTAAAAGAAGGAAACAGCACAACATCAATTATCATTTTTCTTATCTACGAGACAATCTGTCTCTATATTGTTGTAATGAATTCATGGACTATTTTACTTCATATAATATATTAAAAACAACGTTTTTTCTCTTGTGAAAAAAAATGATTAATGTTTATCACTTTGCCTTCAAAACTAGCGATGTTGGTCTATGTTGTTGGTTTATTGATATGGTCTGATGGTCTTCCTCACATGATTAGCGTTTTTCTCTGTTCATGGATTTTGGGTACTTTAATTTGTATTTGGAACAATGGACATCGGTATTCTATCTATTGCTTTACTATTCTACATACTGCTATTTCACTTTCTTATAGATGCCTCGGCATATTTGGATGCTTTCTCGGATTGTCGATAATCTCCATGCGGACCGTTACTGGGTTTAATATCAAGTCCCTGTATGTGACATGGGGTATTTTTCTGTCACTGTCTGGGATGGGACTTCCACATTTCTGGATGGATATTTGGGTTCCAATCTTCAGATGTGAAAATGTAATGACTTCATGGACTGTTTTACTTCATATAATATATTCAAAACAACTTTTTTTCTCTTGTGAAAAAAAATGATTAATGTTTATCACTCTGCCTTCAAAACTAGCGATGCTGGTCTATGTTGCTGGTTTATTGATATGGTCTGATGGTCTTTTTATATTTTGGACATATCACACTCTCACATGATTAGCGTTTTTCTCTGTTCAAGGATTTTGGGTACTTTAATTTGTATTTGGAACAATGGACGTCGGTACGTACTCTATCTGTTGCTTTACTATTCTACATACTGCTATTTCACTTTCTTATAGATGCCTCGGGCATATTTGGATGCTTTCTCAGATTGTCGATAATATCCATGTGGACCGTTACTGGGTTTTATATCAAGTCCCTGTATGTGACATGGGGTATTTTTCTATCACTGTCCTCGTGGGGACTTCCTAATTTTCTCGATGGATATTTAATTCAAATCTTCGCGAAAATGTAATGACTTCATGTAATCGTTTACTTCATATAATATATTCAAAACAATCGTTTTTCCTTCTTTTAAAGTTTCATTTTTTTCATCTCTCCGTCATAATTCCGATCGCCTTAGGCAGCCGCCGAATTGTGATGCTTTACGACATTTAGGCGTTAATGTCGAAAACGCTCTATCGAACTACGCCGTGAATTGTGATTAGCAGGGACGTTAGAAGAGCAACGCTCAAAACGTTTCACCACATTTCGTCAGAATTTCAGGACAGCTATTGTGACATCGAAGAGCTTACCGCTCAAAACGTCGGGACCGCTATTTCGTCGGAAGGGCGACAAGCTTTACAGAGGTCGGTGCGACGAATTAGGAGACGTCGGAAGAGTGACGCTTGTTTGGAAGCGACGGAAAAGTGTCGATACTGCGACACTTTTTAGTTGTGTCGGAACTGCGACGGTACGGTAAACCACGGTTTGCCCGCCCGCTAACTGTCGCTCCTGCGACGACACTGTGTCGGAATAGCGACGATTTGGCCGTCGGAATTTCTCGCCAAATTCTCAGAGTATGTATGCTCCAATATGTACTCTGCTTCTAATTAATTTTCATATAGAGTTTACCTTTCATCCAATCGATGCCAAAGGGGAGAGAATTTGGAGAGAATTTGGATGGATGGAGTTCAGCTTCACATGTCATGAGGTTAACATCAATTCCAAAGTGGGTTTATTGTAATTGTTATGTTGGAATTTATGTAAACAAGGTCATGTTCATGATCATGTGTGATGGATGTACCATTGGTTGGAATTGATGTATTGAAAGTGAGGTGGTTTTGTTGGCATTGATGTCAACTCCAGAGGTCATGCACTTATGTCAACCTCGTGATGTTTCAAATTTATGGACCATGGTGTGTGTCAGTATGTGTTGGAATTAATGATTGATATTATCGATGATGAACACTCATTGAATGATTCATGTGATTCCCATCGATGGAGCTTGGATGGTAGCATAAGTTGTCATGAACATTGATGGACATGTCATGATGTTTTGTTGATTTTTATATCATAGAGGATGTTGCTTCAAAGATTCACATGTGATGGAGATTGTTCATGGCACACTAGTAGGATTGTTGTAAACTAGGCTCCTCAGTATCCTCATCTAGGTATTCATGGTAGTCATGCTTATACTTCATGGAGATGAATTTTTGCAAAGCAGGGATGGTTTCCATGATGATGATGTTGTATAGGTGCTACAATGTTTTAAGAGTGTGTTTCTTAGGGTGTTACATCTTGGTTTAAGTCAGAATGGATATTATGACTCACAAGTATACTTGTCAACCTTGTCATGGACTCTTCAGGTCAACTTGAAGGACACTTGGGAGGCATGCTTCATCTACTTGCGAGTTTTATAAAAATTGTTCCTTGAAGGCTCAAAACAGATTTAGCCACCTTTTGGTATAACAAAATATTATAGGTGGCTAACAGAAGGATAGAAGGTCTCACTCAATTCTAGCCCAAGTCACATACATAGAGGCCTATGGGAGAATTTTAGATGCTCCAGTCACATGGAGGGCATCTTATGGGAGTAGTTATAGCTCTGTTTTCTCTAAGATAGTGTCATGCGTGTGACTGGGCAATTTCACGACATTTCCTCCGCACTCCTCACGTTGTTCGAAAGGAAATTAGATTGGAAATTTCGTTAGGCTTTCAAAAAAAAGTTAATAAGGTTAGAAATGGATTGAAAAGGTACTCCAAGTGTGTGAATGAATTTAGTTCTCTAGTAGTGACCTTAGTGGATTTATTTAGTCCAATTTTTTCATATTTGATCATGGCCCCAAGCTCAATTTCTCCCTACATGTTTTAGATACTTGATCTTGGAGCTGAGGATTGATTGATGATGGTGAATTGAGTGAGTTGGAGCTTTGTGTATGTGAATGAGAAGGTTGCACAGAAGTAGTGTATGCTTCAGATCTATTGGATATCCTATATGCTTCAGTCTATGTTTTTTATTGACTGAATAATGAGCATATCTGAAGCATGTTGCAGAATATATCAGAATTGGATTTGTTGCTACAAATATTTATTGGAGAGTGTTGTATGTTGGAGTATATGTTGGTTATCCTCTCACATTTTTTTTTGTAGGATCTATTGATGCATGTAGCATATATCCATGTGTCTTATGATTTTATATGCAGTATAAAACATCTTATTGTTGTGAGGGTCTGATATTCAGATTTGTGTCGACACAGCTTACTATTGGAGAGCTCATATTTTATTCATTTTTTTAAAATTTATTTGATGATGATTGCTTTTTATTGAAAGCATGTATGCAGAGCTAATTTATAGTTGTGCATAGTGCCTTGGGATCTAGTTTGAAAATAGATGAAAGGATTTTTGCATGGTGGTGAGGAGAAGTGACTTCATGGAGGTGGATCATTGATAACGAAGATTCAGCGAAAGGAAGAAGTTTCTCAATCCAATGGTGGTTGGATAGTCCAATTGTAGTTAGGAGAGGATCAACTGATCATGGTAGCCTTCAGTGGATGGTGTTTCGTAGAGATCCATAAAGAACAGAGTATTCTGAGTTGATCCAGTAGTATCGAGTCTCCTATCCAATGGTATCTGACACGTTGTATATGAGTTCGAGTCTCCATGTTGATAGGAGTCATCACACTATGTAAAATATCAATTTCTTGACATAATAGTATTTAGAGCAGAGCTGCAGTGCCAAGGATGGTTTTTCTCCCGGAAGGGTTTCCACCATAGATCTTGTGTCTCATGTGTGATGATGTGATTGTGTGCATTGTTTATTTTTTATGTTTCTCACATGGTTTATGATTTAGTTGCTTATATCTTATATGCATTGATAATCAAATGAGTTGTTTGTGCATGTGTGTGTGATTTAGTTAGTAAAAGTAATAGAAGGAAAAAATCATACATAGATCACACTACTGATTCAACCCCCCTCCTCCTCTCAGTAGTTCTCAAAGGTTTCCAACACATACTTGGTCATTCTATCAAATACCACCATGATGGCACTCTGTCCTTTAGACTTGGGTAAACCTGTGATAAAATCCATTGAGACTTCCTCCCAACATTGACTTGGAATGGCTAAAGGTTGTAGTAGGCCTGGTGTCTTAATTGTATCAACTTTATTTTTTTGGCAAACCAAACATTTTGCCACAAAATTTTGAATATTATATTTAAGTCCATTCCAAAAAATAACATTCTTGACCCTGTGGTAAGTTTTTAAAAATCCTGAGTGCACTCCTAAGGGGGAGGTGTGAAATTCCAAAAGAATATTTTTTTTTAATTTGGGAATTCTTACAAAAATATAAGATGTTTTTGTCCTATACTGAATCATTTTTCGAGATAAATGTATCAGATGTATTGGTATCTTGCTGCAAATTTTGAATGGGAGTCCACACCTCTTCGTCATTCTTTCATTCATCCCTTTCTTCATTTACCCATTGAGGTTGTATAATAGAAATGACACAAAGGAATGCTTATAATTCCTCATCCTTTCTTAAGAGTGCATCTACAAAAACATTTTGCTTCCCTTTTTTGTAGATGATTTCAAAGTCATAATCCAACATCTTGGTGACCCATTTTTTCTGCTCTACTGAAGGTAATATTTGTTCCAAAAAGTATTAAAGACTATCATGATATTTTTTTACCTTGAATTGTTTTCCCATTAGGTAATGTCACCATCGCTTTAGTGGATATAGTATTGCAAACATTTCCTTCTCATAATTAGGCTTGTTTAAATATTCATTAGGGGAATTTTGAGGTCTAAAATGGGCCTCCTAAGAAAAATGTACAACCAAAATAAAATTTATGAGAACCAATAGGATTCAAGATGATGATGTCAACCATGGGGGAAAATTCACCATTTTTGGAGTAAAAAATTAAAAAGATTAAAAAATAATAAAACAATAAAACTATTTTTTCAACTCGTATTTTCAACTTATATCCATAAGTGTTTACTCAAATTTCGAGTGAGATTACTCGTTGGATGCAAAATTTAATTCGTCATCCAAGGAGTACCCATGTTGCATACTTTTGATGGACCCTGCTACACTAAAAATCAGAAATACATCAAAAAACATGATTCCAAGCACGTTTTTCATATATTTCTTAGTTTTCATATAGCAAAGTCCATCAAAGTATGCAACATGGGTACTCCTTGGATGGGAAATTAAATTTTCATTCAACGAGTATTCCTGCTCGAAATTTGAGTAAAACCTTAGGGAGATAAGTTCAAAATACGAGTTGAAAAAGTAGTTTTTTCTTTTTTTCCCTCTAAAATTTGATGATGTAATCAAATCTTATTCTATTAATTCCACTATTATTTTATAATTTCCTTAGGAGGCCCATTTTAGACCTAAAAATTCCCCTAATGTCCCCTTGATTTGGTAACTTTCAAAAGAAATGGGTCTTCCTTCTTGTATTAAAACAACACCAATTCCATTTCTTGAGGCATCACATTCCATAATAAAGGTTTTTGTGAAGTCTTGTGTAGCTAAGATCAGTTCTTGTAACATTGCCTCTTTAAGATGTTAAAAGGCTTTAGTTTCTTTTGGAGTCCAAGAAAAATAATCTTTCTTCAGTATTGTTGTTAGAGGCGTTGTTATTATCCCATAATTCTTAACAAACTTGTGATAATACCATGTCAACCCAATAAATCCTCAAATATGATTTAGTTTTATGGGGATTTTCCATTCCTTAATGGCTTTAAGTTTGTTAGGGTCTACCTCAATACCCTCATGAGATATAATATGACCCAAATATTCCATGTCATGTACTCCAAATTAATATCTGGAGGTTTTTTCATATATTTTTTTCTCCTTTAATAGTCTGAGCACCTTATCAACATGTCGAACATGATCCTTCCAAGACTTGTTGTAGATTAGATGCATATCATAAAAAAATACTAACACAATTTTTTTAAGGAGGGGTTTGAAAATTGAATTCATTAAAACTTGAAATGTGGAAGGTGCATTAGTAAGGCCAAAAGGTGTGACCAAAAATTCATAATGACATTCCTAAGTTTTAAATGTTGTTTTCGGGATGTATTAATTATTCATTCTAATTTTATGATATCCTGAACGAAGATCCAACTTTGTGAATTAAATTGCTCCATGTAATTCACCCAACAATTCATCAATGTAAGGAATGGGAAATCTATCCTTAATAGTGAGCTTTTTGAGCTCCCTATAATTTGGACACATACGCTATAATCCATCCTTCTTGTGCACCAATACTACTAGAGTAGAGAAATAACTTTTACTAGGTTTAATTATACCAACTTCTAGCATTTTTGCAACCATATGTTCAATTTCACTCTTTTGGTAATAGGGATATTTGTAAGGCTTGATGTTTGGAGTAACGCTTCCTGGAATCAAGTGAATAGCATGATCATAATCATGAATAGGTGGGAGGCCTTTGGGAGTCTCAAAATGGATAATTAGTTACTAAAAAAATGACTAAAATTTGCATATAAATGACCATTTTTCAATCGGTGACCAATAGTGGCTAATTTACAGTATCTTATAACATGACAAACTTTTAGTCGTATTTAGCTTAGTCATTAATTGGTTGTCTCAATTTTATCATCTAGTAGTATATTTAGTCATAAATTTGGTTATTAATTTAGTCATTGATTTAGTCATTAATTGTAATAATTAGTGACCAAATACACAACAAAATATACTACTATATGATCATCTGATAAAACCAATTAATGACCATCCAAGGGGTCTTGGCTAAGTGGTGATGACATGGGCTGTTAAGGCACTCATCACAGGTTTAATTCCCCTCCCCAATCTGGGTGATGTATTTGGACATGATGACGAAGATGTATTCCTACGAAACTTATAAAAAAAAACCAATTAATGACCAAAAAAATATGACCAAAATGTTGGTCGTGTTATAAGATATTATAAATTAGCTACTAATATTCATATATATATATATATATATATATATGAAAATTTTAGTCATCATTTGAAACCAATTAATGACCAAAAAAATATGAATAGATTTTGGTTGTGTTATAAGATACTATAAATTAGCTACTAATAGTTGTAAATATGCATAATTTAGTCGTTATTTATAATCACAAATTCATCATTCACAATAGTCATTTATATTTTTTTGGTAGTTTCATATTCATTAGATAAACTATTGATTTAGTAGCTTATATTCATTTTAGTTACTTTCATTAATAATCATTATAAACGACTTATTTAGTCATCGTAAATTCATTTTTATGTGTTCTCATCTTTAATAAATATAGACTACTAATTTAGTAGTTTTAGATTATTTTTATGTGCTCATTATTAATCAACCTAAATTAGTTAGTATTATTTTGCGGCTCAATTAAAAAAAATTGCATACAATGTGCATGTTCATATAATATGAAAACACAAAGTTACATATGTTAATGACAATACTAGATAATATCAAGTACAACTATAAATAATTTCAACCACATAAATTATATTATAAGAAATGTCAAGTATTACAATATGAATTTCCAACTTAATATCGATTGGACTACAATCTACACATGAAATATTGTTTCATTACTTTAAAGCATTAACGTTGTGTTTACAAGCCATTGCAGGTGAATTCACCAACTCTAAAAACTTGACCGTCGGTCTGGATCTCATGTGGGTTATTGGATTTTAGGGTATCACTAGACCAGTTCTCTTCTCTCTCTCTTTCTACATTAGTTGCTCTAGTGTTATTTTTCTCCTCCTTCTTCAATTCCTGTTTTTTACCATCAATATTTAGTTCCTCCCCTGAAAATGAAATAAGATACAATTCAAAGTATAAGGCATGAAATAATATGAACATTGGAATATAAAATAAGGTAGACTATAAAGTATTTATACGACATATACCTCAACATCAACAATGTCAATGCCATTTCTCTAAGAAAAGAAATAAACTCGAACAAGTTTTCTTTAGTTGGTTGATAACTTAATATTTAACCTTCAGGAACATCTCAAGATAAATAAGTAACCATTTTCCTAGATCCATTACTTTTCCTAGATCCATTTTCCATGTTGAACATGATCCTTCCAAGAATTGTTGTAGATTAGATGTATATCATCAAAAAATACAAACACAAATTTTCTAAGGAGGGGTTTGAAAATTGAATTCATTAAAAATTGAAATGTGGAAGGTGCATTAGTAAGGCCAGGCGTGACCAAAAATTCATAATGACATTCCTGAGTTCTGAATGTTGTTTTTGGGATGTCTTCATTATTCATTCTAATTTTATGATATCCTGAACGAATATCCAACTTTTTGAATTAAATTGCTCCATGTAATTCACCCAACAATTCATCAATGTAAGGAATGGGAAATCTATCTTTAATAGTGAGCTTTTTGAGCTCCTTATAATCCAGACACATACGCCATAATCCATCCTTATTGTGCACCAATACTACTAGAGTAGAGAAATAACTTTTACTAGGTTGAATTATACCAACTTCTAGCATCTCTGCAACCATACATTCAATTTCAATTTTTTGGGAATAGGGATATTTGTAAGGCTTGATGTTTGGAGTAACACTTCCAGGAATCAAGTGAATAGCATGATCATAATCATGAATAGGTGGGAGGCCTTTGGGAGTTTCAAATACCTTGGAATGATTGTCCAAGACTTTTTGGATATATGGAGAAATAGATGATTTCAATCACTAGTACAAAATGGATAATCAGTTACTAAAAAAATGACTAAATTTTGCATATAAATGACCATTTTTTGATCGGTGACCAATAGTGGCTAATTTACAATATCTTATAACGTGACAAAATTTTAGTCGTATTTAGCTTAGTCATTAATTGGTTGTCTCAAATTTATCATCTAGTAGTATATTTAGTCATAAATTTCATTATTAATTTAGTCATTGATTTAGTCATTAATTGTAATAATTAGTGACCAAATACACAACAAAATATACTACTATATGATAATCTGATAAAACCAATTAATGACCGTCCATGAGGTATTGGTTAAGCGGTGATGAGGCGGGTTGTTAAGGTACTCATCACAGGTTTAATTCCCCTCCCCGATCGGGGTGATGTATTTGTACATGATGACGAAGATGTAGTTGTTGGACATTGGGTTCAATGCTCCCCTTGTGTTTCGTGACATGGAATAACCGCCTTTCGTGGATCCTAACTCTGGAAATTTTAGGGGAGACTAATGCTTGTGAGTTTTGGTCTAACGGCAATCGTGATTCCAACAATTGGTATCAGAGCGACATGTCTCGATTTTGAAACTCACCCGACTCGCATCAGGGGGGAGACATTGGGTTCAACGCTCCCCATGTGTTTCGTGACATGGAATAACCACCTCTCGTGGATCCTAACTCTGGAGATTATAGTGGATACTAACGCTTGCAGGTTTTGGTCTAACGGAAATTGTGATTCCAATAATTGGTATCAGAGTGACAGGTCTCGAGTTTGAAACTTACCCGGCTTGCGTTGGGGGGGGGAGATTGTTGGACATTGGGTTCAACGCTCCTTGTGTGTTTCGTGACATGGACTAACTGCCTCTTGTGGATCCTAACTCTAGCGATTGTAGCGGAGACTAACACCTGCGGGTTTTGGTCTAGCGGCAATTGTGATTCCAACAATTGGTATCAGAGTAACAGGTCTCGAGTTCGAAACTCACCCAGCTCACGTTGGGGGGGAGATTGTTGGACATTGGGTTCAATGCTCCCCGTGTGTTTCATGACATGGACTAACCGCCTCGCGTGGACTCTAACTCTGGCGATTGTAGCAGAGACTAACACCTGCGAGTTTTGGTCTAATGGCAATCGTGATTCGAACAGTAGTCCTACTAAACTTATAAAGAAAAAACCAATTAATGACCAAATAAATATGACCAAAATTTTGTTCATATTATAAGATATTGTAAATTAGCTACTAATAGTCGTATATATATATATATATATATATATATATATATATATATATATATATATATATATATATATATATATATATATATATATATATATATATATGAAAATTTTAGTCATCATTTGAAACCAATTAATGACCAAAAAAATATGAATAAATTTTGGTTGTGTTATAAGATACTATAAATTAGCTAATAATAGTTGTAAATATGCAAAATTTGGTTTTTATTTATAATCACAAATTTATCATTCACAATAGTCATTTATATTTTTTTGGTAGTTTCATATTCATTAGATAAGCGATTGATTTAGTAGCTTATATTTATTTCAATTACTTTCATTAATAATCATTATAAACAACTAATTTAGTCATCGTAAATTCATTTTTATGTGTTCTCATCTTTAATCAATATAGACTACTAATTTAGTAGTTTTAGATTATTTTTATGTGCTCATTATTAATCATCATAAATTAATTAGTATTATTTTGCGACTAAATTAAAAAAATGTCATACAATGTGCATGCTCATATAATATGAAAACGCAAAGTACAACTATAAATAATTTCAACCACATAAATTATATTATAAGAAATGTCAAGTATTACAATATGAATTTCCAACTTAATATTGATTGGACTACAATTTACACATGAAATATTGTTTCATTACTTTAAAACATTAACATTGTGTTTCCAAGCCATTGCAGGTGAATTCACCAACTCTAAAAACTTGACCGTCGGTTTGGATCTCATGTGGGATATTGGATTTAAGGGTATCACTAGACCAGTTCTCTTCTCTCTCTCTTTCTACATTCATTGCTCCAGTGTTATTTTTCTCATCCTTCTTCAATTCCTGCTTTTTACCATCAATATTCAATTCCTCCCTTGAAAATGAAAGAAGATACAATTAAAAGTATAAGGCATGAAATAATATGAACATTGGAATATAAAATAAGGTAGACTATAAAGTATTTATACGACATATACCTCAACATCAACAATGTCAATGCCATTTTTTCTCAGAAAAGAAATAAACTCGAACAAGTTTTCTTTCGTTGGGTGATAGTGGCCACTATGTGGCCAGATGACTTGTATAAACAAAGAAAATAAACGTCACCATAAAAATAACACCTTAGGAACTTAATTTAACCTTCAGGAACATCTCAACATAAATAAGTAACCATTTTCCTAGATCCATTACATTTCCAAGGAATACAATAAAATAACCCCCTCGAAAACTTCCTTACTAGAAATGGAAATAAATTGTGGAGATCCACTTACTTCTCCTAAAAGAATTAATAAAATATTGAAGGAAAAAAAATTCAAAAATTTTCTTATGTAACCAAAACCATTAGAGAATCCAACATTGTTGAAATAATATATTTACTCACTTGAGTGTGAATAAGGACCCAAAACTCCAATCAAACAATGGATCCAATTCAAGGCAGATCCATGTGATACCCCTGATACACGCGATAGATTAATCAATCGTTATGCAGACTCAATGGGTCAATGTAATAAAAATCCAGTTCAATTAAATTAAAGTGTCACGTGTCCTCCTTAAAGGTCATGGGCTAAGTAATGGAAAGTTCAACCCACAACATATCAACCCACTGCTCAAAGGCACATCTCCATTCACGTGAAAAACTATCACATGATGGAATCATGTGCCAAGAAATAAAAACATCTCCATAGCATATTATATGCATCCAGCACTATAAAAAATTGTGAACATTTGGACCCATGACATCACAATGGAAGCTCCATAATATTAAAAAGTGGATATCCCATTTGATAAATAGTGTATCCTTCATTACTCATGGGCTAGACATGTTTACCCACAACTCCATGAAATATTGATGTACAACCCGAATGAATATGATATTGTTTCTATGTAAACAATTTTTTTGTGGATAAATAGTGGGGCCAACCATATGTATGGGAAGCTAAAATCAAGGGTAGGAATATACCATATAATGTGCAAGATATATTACAAGTTGTAAAGTATGTGCCCACCATGGTATAAAAAAGGATTTCCTTCACTAAAATAATATGTTATTTCGACATGTGCGAATACAACCCCAATAATAAATAAAAAGAACAAAGGGGAACATGCCAAACAATTTCCTCAAATGTGATTTGATCCTTTCCAACATGTGATGACCATAGGAAATATATCAATAAGTTTTAAGGAACCTCAACAAACAAACTCAAATATTACCCCACCTAGGTCTCTAAGTGCCAAGTGATGATTAACAACATAAGAGAATGGGAACATGTGGAGTGTAGCCTCCTACCAAATCAACCAATGATTTATCATCACCTCCATATCCAACCCTAGATAGGAAATAGAGAACTTAGTGAGTGGTGGAGGCCTTCAAGATGTCAAGAATGGGCTAATCATGAAAAATAGAAAAATGGATATGTATATGGATTTTTCCCTCTTTTTCAGACCAACAGTTCATGGGGTAGAGGTCAAGGATAGGAACATGGTGTAGTTTCATATGGTGTGGGGGTAAGAGTCAAGGGAGGCCTCTTGTTACTCCACAAAATGAAACTGCATTTTGGGGTGTTCATTCTAGTAGTGCAGTGGTTATGATGTGCATCTTGGAGGTGGAGACCAAGATGAGATTTTTCATTTCCTTTTAATGGCATCAAATATGGAAGACGAACATGCTAAAATGGCTTCTTGTAGGGCTTGATGTAGTGATTTGAGCTTCCAAGCATGCACTATGAGAATTGTTCCTATCGTGTTTCCTAATTGTATCTACATGTTTGAATGACTCCTAAAATGAGTCCAAAATTAGGTTTCTTTGGCCAGCCTATGGTAGTTTATCAGCTGAACATGTGTTGAGATTGCAACAAGATGATGAGCTTAGTGGAAAGAAGTCGCCTTCACTAAGTGGGCCCGCAGGCTATTTTTGGTGCAAATTCTATTTTTAGACAATGTCTATTTTTAGACATGTCGATCATATTCTATGAGTTGCAGGATGCTATTTGTGGATGGTTGGTCAAGTTAGAAAAATAGATGGACTTCTATTTTTAGAAATATTGGGAAGAATCTATTTTTAGATTTCCAGTCTAAAAATAGATATGTCGAATATTATTAGCTCTTAATAATATTTGGACTCTAAACATTATCTTATTCTCTTGGAGCACTTCAGTTAAGTGCACAGATGTGGCATAGGAGCTGACAAAAGGAATTATGCTATTCCTAAGGGTCAAGTAGAGATATTGCATGGAGAATTTAGTTAGAACTCATGTGAGAGAGTTTGGTGGAGTTGATTGAGGAAGTTGATGGAGTTGTGTTCAGTTTAACTGAGTTAAACATAGTTGAGCTAGTTGTATCTAGTCTAACTGATTGATACACTAGTGAGCGTGGTGTGAATTAATTATTAATTAATTCACTAATTATAAACTCATTAATCAAATAAATAATACATCAGTTAACTTTAGTGCATGGACAGTTTCAGTGGAGACCAGTGAAGAAGTAGGTGAAAGAGCAGTGTGACTATCAGTTGTGACTATACTGGTGCATGAGTTTGCACCAAAAATTGATGGAGATGCCAATGAGGATTGCGCAGTACAAGCTAGGTGGTTCAAAGTTCATTATGAGCCATTCTTCAGTAGTGATTGCACAGTAGAGGCAGGCTAGCAGGTGGCAGAGATTGGAGCATGTGTTTTGCTAGATCGGACCTGATTAGTGTGTAGCAATTGGAGATTGTACTGAGAGCTTGTGAGGAGCTTTGTATGATGATTGTTACATGATCTATATGACATATAATATACAGATATTTGGGGGTTTTCAGCTTTAATCTTTCCCATAAAATACTGTGTTCATATGTGTGATTGTTTATGGTTTTAATGTGCTTGTGATTGTTTTTATTTCCGCAATTAATGATCAATGGTAGAAGAGATTTTGTATTGTGCATGAAGTTAAAATAGTGTTTGATTAGGAGAATCTCGGTGGATAACATATCATTTATCAAATTTCTACATGGTATCAGAGCGATATTGATCATTGGAGCAATTGCAAAACATTGAAGCGGTTGAGTTTTGTGCTGGTGGAATTCGAATTTGCAGCAGTGTTTTCTTGGTGTCAAAGTTGAGATGTCTTTCAACGGATTGCGATTGGAGTATTCCCTTGAGGGCAGCTTGAATTATATTTCATGGAAGGATAGGATGGAGGTGGTGTTGGATGACAATGGGTTGAAGGAATTCATAGATGCAGAAATTCCAAAACCTGCTTCTAGTGATGTTGCCGCACTTGATGCATGGCAAAAGAAGATAGAAAAGTGTCAAAGAATTCTATTGGAAGGTGTAAAGTATCACATACTGTCCAGCCTTCATGGTAAGGCTTCTCCATTCTTGATGTGGAAAGTGTTGACAGAATTATTCCAAAGCAAAAGCGACCAGAGGAAGTTGGCACTCAAGGATAAACTCAGGAACATAAAAATGGAGAAAGGCAACAGTATGCCCAAGTACCTCACGAAGTTCATCCAATGCAGGGATGAGATGGGAAGTGTGGGGGTTACTGTTGATGACAAGGACTTGGTGAGCTTGGCTCTCCTTGGGATTTTGAAGAGTTGGCATTCCTATTAGGACTCTGTCAATGGTCGAGAGAAATTTCCAGGATGGGAGCGACTTTGGTCAGATCTTGTGCAAGAGGAGATAAGGAAAAGTACTAGGGACGAATCTTCATCAAAGAACTCAGATGAATAAAATTGTGCTTTGGCTACCAAATCAAGGAAGGGGAAGAGCAAGAAGAATCCTTCTCAATCCGGTGCGAAAGGCAAGAAGCAGGACATGTCCAAGGTGAAGTGCTTTCACTGTCACCAACACAAACATTACACCACTAATTGTCCACAGAAGAAGAAAAATAAGCAGACTACTGGATCTGCAGCTAGAGAGGCCTTAGCCTCACAGTTTGAGCTGGATTTTTCACTGATCGCATGCTTGGTCTCAAGTTTGATTGGTTCAGTGTCGTTTCTTGACAGTGGTGCGTCTTTTCATATGACCGGAGACAAAGATTTGTTTACTGATCTGGATGAGAAAGATCTTGGAGTGCACATCGAGATGGGCGATGATGGTAGATATAGTGCGACTGGTATCGGTACCATTTCCTTTAAGAGGGAGTCTGGTAAACCCTTCGTATTTAAGGAAGTGATGCATGTTCTAGGATTGAAGAAGAATCTTATCTCTGTGGCCATGTTAGAAGACAAGGGATATGATGTTTTCTTTAGCGAGGGAAAGGCTTTCCTGCGTAGTAAGGCAACTGGCGAAACCAGGAGGATATGGGTTCGAGTTAAAAACCTTTATCAGTTGTAGGTAGATGGCTTCACAATAATGGTAGGCAAGGCAGAAGGAGTGGTGAGCCAGGATGATGGCGAGCTATGGCACAGGAGATTGGGCCACCTTCACCATGGAGCTTTGAAAATTTTGTAGCAGATTTCTACCGTGCTTCCCAAAGGTACACTTGCACAATTTTGATTAGTACAAGGGATGTACTTTGGGAAAATTTGTGAAAGCCACCTTTCACGAGAAGGATAGTCACGCCACGACAATCCTTGAGAGAATTCACACAAACATGTGTGGACCTTTCTCAGTAGCTTTGACATCAATGCACAGGTACTATGTGATATTTGTTGATGATTTTTCTCGTAAGTGCTGGATCTTCTTCATGCAGAAGAAGAGCGAGACATACTAAAAGTTCTGTGAGTTCAAGGCACTAGTTGAGAAAGAATCAGGGAAGCAGGTGAAGGCTCTTAGGAGCAAAAATGGTGGTGAATTCATCTCTGGAAAATTCAAGGACTTTTGCAGCGCAGAAGGAATTCGAAGAGAGCTCATAGCGCCTCATAACCCACAGCAGAATGGGGTCGCGGAGTGAAAGAACAGAATGATCGTGGGTGTTGCACGGGCGATGTTGCATGATCAAGGCCTTCCCATACACTTGTGGGCTGAGGCATGAAATACTACAGTTTATGTGCAAAACCGTTGTCCTCACAGGATACTTGGCATGAGTACACCCGAGGAGGCGTTTTCTGGTAAGAAGCCTAATATTTCCCATTTGAGGATTTTTGGTTCACCTGTTTACATTCATGTGATGAAGGATGCCAAGAAGAAGTTGGAGCCGACTGCAGAGGTTGGGATATTTGTGGGGTACACTGATACACCCCACAACTATCGTGTGTATTTGCCAGATTGTCACAAGACTGTTGTGCGACGGGATATCAAATTTCATGAGGAGAAAGCAATGAAGTGTTCGCTTGAGAGGGAGCCACACTTGCATGCAGATGAGGAGCTATTAGTTTCTAAGGATGAGCCTCAGGATGTGGATCAGCCACAAGAGGAGGGTCATGGAGTGGAAGAGACCACTCATGCAGCGCCAACCATCAGAGGGCAGAAGCGCACTACAGAAGCTGAGCGAATGGCTCAAGATGTAGAGAGGATTGTAGAAGCACCTACATCATAGTGCAGACAGAGATAGTCATCTAACCGGTATATTGGATACATGTATTTTATGAGCAAGTGTATTGTGACAGAGCCATCCTCTTTCGAGGAAGCTGTAGAGGATCCTGCATGGGTAGATGCCATGGTGGAAGAGTATGATTTGATTGTCAGAAACAGTGTATGGGATATTGTCCCAAGGTTGGAAGGGAAATCAGTGGCAGGTTCGAGATGGATCTACAAAGTGAAGCGAGAAGCTGACAAGAGTGTGGAGAAGTACAAGGCAAGATTTGTTACCTGAGGCTTCTCACAGATTTATGGGATCAATTATGATGAAACCTTTGCACCTGTTTCAAGGTATTCTTCCATACAGATGATTCTTGCTCTCTCAGCACAAATGGGGTGGCACATTCATCATATGGATGTGAAGACTGTGTTCCTCAACGGAGTGATTGAGGAGGTGGTGTACATAGAGCAGCTCGAAGGTTTTGAGATGTTCAGCAGCGAGTCGCATGTGTGCAGGCTCAAGAGAGTGTTGTATGGGTTGAAACAAGAACCTCGTGCTTGGTACACGTGGATAGACAGTTACTTCATCGGACTTGGATTCTCCAAGAGTGAGGCGGATCCGAACCTATACCAGATTGTGGTGGAGGGTAAGTTGCTGATCATTGTACTTTATGTAGATGATTTGATTTTGACGGGTGATGAACTGTTGATACACTCATGCAAGGTTGAGTCTTTACTGAGAGTTTGAGATAGAGACAATTACCTCCTTGAACTGACATTTCTGAGTTCCCAGAGAAGTTGGCGTGCAGTGATGGAGTGCATGTCTGAAGGAAGTATGCAGAGATGCGGAGAAAGTTGGCATGCTGGTTTGCAAGCCTATCGACATCCTCTTCTGGTGGTTCGAGGAACCAGGATGCTACATCGGCAGAGGTGATCTGCTTGTTTATCAACGGTTCATTGAGGTGCAGCTTATGTATCACGATGATACACGACTGAACATATGCTATGCTGTGAACCAGATTTCACAAGCGATGGTTAAGCCTATGAAGCTCTTTTGGAAGGCAAGCAAGCATGTCCTGAGGTATATTAGGGGCACATTTGGGTATGGATTGTGGTACAAACAATTGGATGAGGTGAGGTTGTCGTAACTGGATGCATGGGCGGAGGCTAGCAGTGAAGAAACACACTCCGGAGATTTTGATATGCGAGTGACGACGTTGTGATGAGCGGGAATCGAGAGATCAGTGGCACTCCCGATTTAGTAAGTATATGGCAGCAATTTGCATTGCATGCGAGATATATGGATGAGAAGATCTAGTTTGGTTGTTTGGGTTCTTCATTAGATCTGCTTTGATATATTGTGACAATCAGTTACATCAAGCTCAGGTTAAATCGATAATGCATGACAAGTCTAAAAACACATTGGCATCAGTATCATCCACTTGTGAGAGGTGTGTGCGGCGGAAGAGATCATCTGCTCATACATTCCTTCTCGGATCGAGATGCGATATATTGGCAAAAGCGCTCACAAAACAAGAACAGAATTCAATACTCTGAGAGGCGGGGATCGGGGTGGCGAGATCATCTCCAGGTATCTTGTTGAGAGAGAGTGTTGAGATTGCAACAAGATGATGAGCTTAGTGAAAAGAGTCGCCTTCACTAAGTGGGCCCGCAGGCTATTTTTGGCGCAAGTCTATTTTTAGACATGTCGATCATATTCTATGAGTTGCAGGATGCTATTTGTGGATGGTTGGTCAAGTTGGAAAAATAGATGGACTTCTATTTTTAGACATATTGGGAAAAATCTATTTTTAGATTGCCAGTCTAAAAATAGATATGTCGAATATTATTAGCTCTTAATAATATTTGGACTATAAACATTATCTTATTCTCTTGGAGCACTTCAGTTAAGTGCACAAATGTGGCACAAGAGCTGACAGAAGGGAATTACGCTATTCCTAAGGGTTAAGTGGAGCTATTTCATGAATTCTTCAGTTAGAACTCATGTGAGAGGTTTTGGTGGAGTTGATTTAGGAAGTTAATGGAGTTGTGTTCAGTTTAACTAAGCTAAACATAGTTGAGCTAGTTGTATCTAGTCTAACTGATTGATACACTAGTGAGAGTGGTGTGAATTAATTATTAATTAATTCACTAATTATAAATTCATTAATCAACTAAAGAATACATCAGTTAACTTCAGTGCATGGACAGTTTCAGTGGAGACCAGTGAAGAGGTAGGTGAAAGAGCAGTGTGACTATCAGTTGTGACTATACTGGTGCATGAGTTTGCACCACACATTGATGGAGATGAAAATGAGGATTGCAGGTACAAACGGATGGATTGAAGATTCATTTCTGGAGCCATTCTTGTGATGATTACCTGATAGAAAGCAGGCTAACATGGAGATTGGAGCATGCATGTTTTTCTAGACTGGACCTATTAGTGTGTAGCAATTGGTTGGAGATAAATCTTGAGAGCTTGTGAGGAGCTTTGTATGATGATTGTTACATGATCTCTATGACATATAATATACAGATAGTTGGGGGTTTTCAGCTTTAAGATTTCCCATAAAATATTGTGTTCATATGTGTGATTGTTTATGGTTTTAATTTGCATGCGATTGTTTTTATTTCCACAATTAATGATCAATAGTAGAAGATATTATGTATTGTGCATGAAGTTAAAATAGTGTGTGATCAGGAGAATCTCGGTGTATAACACATCATTTATCAAATTTCTACAACATGATTATTTTATGGGTTTTTACCACTAATTGTGCATTGCAACATTATGTCCGCCAATATATTGTTAAACCATCTTATGAGAGAAAGTATGGTAGATTTTGGAATTTCCAAAGAAAAAATATCTATGGTCAGAATTCAAGCCTCAAGGAAACATATGATGACAATGACCCTAGCTATATTTCAACAAAAACCTTTTACAACATAAAATAATATATACAATTTATACTCTTTCCATTCAAACTACTTATAGGAAGGAATATTGTTGCTCTACATGGGCTCGAGGCAGCATGGAAACTGCTGTAGGAAGGCGTACTTCTGGAAGAAACACGTTCTTCTGTTAGGTAGCGCAGTTATGACTTGCTGGTGCGCTCATTAGTCTTCAAGTTGAATCTTAATCCATTGATCACGAGATTAGCACTTTAAATTTCCAATTACAGGCTCGAATCCCACAAATCTGTCTCTGCTGTCTCGTTTGGCCGCTGAATGGCCTCTCTGTGCTACCTGCACGATGACATAAATCTGTTATGAACCTGGGCAGTGGTGGAGAACTGCTGTAGAGACCGGAGGAGTGGTGGCGGAACGGCGGGAATGCAAACGGAGGGGTGAAAACTCACGAACAATATGGTTTGGTGATAGAATGCAGCGCAAACCATTAGATCCTGGCCTGGGAGTGGAAATAGATGGCGGAGATCAGTCGGATGGAAGGCCCTATGAAACATAACGGGATGCGGGACCTCCAATAGAAAACGCGAAACTTTGGTTATAAACCAAAATACAAAGGAATCGGATGAAAAATTATGAAAAGGCGCGGGAGCGAATGTAAGAGTAGGACCCTGCGGAGGCGAAGGACGATTAGATCTTGACTGTTAGATTTGCACGGGAAACGGACGGCGGAGATCTAATCGCAACAATCGCAATCGGAGGCCGGAGCGAGTGGCAATCGCAACGCACATTCCAAAAGTTCCGATTGCGATTTGGAGAGATGTTACGATTAAACACCAACCGTCGGATCTGGGACCAGATCGACAGTCCACATTTAATTGGAGGGAGATGGAGAGGGGTGGCGGAGCGACGATGCGATTAGCGCCGAGCCGTTGGATCGGCTGGGAGATGGACGGTTGTGATGGAATCGGCGGATGGCCAAATCGGAGGATCGAAGGTCGGGGATGCGATCAATCGGAGATTGGAGAGACGGGCTTGCGATTGATTGGGGGTTACGATGTGAATGTTGCGATTTCGATCGGAGCGGCGGGTGCGATTAGCGTTGGACCGTCCGATCTGGCGGGGAGATCGACGGTGGAGAAGTGGATCGGAGGACTGTAATCGGGGCGGCACTGCTGAGACTTGCGATTGCGGTCGGACGGGGGTTTGCGATTAGCGCTCCACCGTCGGATCAAAACAGCAAATCGACGGTGAATAATGCATCGCGGGACTTATACAACATTGCAATCGCATCGGAGCCTTTTGGATATTACAAAGGATTACCCCTCCCGACTCTCCGATTGCGATTAGCTCCTAATGCTCTAAGCACTTGATCACAGCGCACGGGCATGTGTGGGAAGTGTTTAGGGCTGACGGCAAAAGGGGCTAAGGCCTATTACAAAGTCTAAAAGTGGGTTTTAGCCCATTTCAATGTAATTCGAAGGTTGGGGAAGGGGAACGATAAAGAGGGAAAGGGGAAAAAGGCTTAAACAAAGGGTAAGGGTAGGATTTTAAGGGGATTTTGGGGGAATTTGAAGGGTAATGAAGGGAAATAAAAGGGGGGACAAGGGGAATAAAAATAGAAGCTAAGAGGGGGTGAAATAAGAGGAGAAATGGGCCTTTAGGCATTTCTTCACCAACAGAGGGGCTTTATAAGGGGAATCAGCAGAGGGGAATTTATCAAAGGATAAAAGACACATGGAGGCTTCAAGGAAGCGTGTTTTCGAGAGGAAATGCATTCCTTGAAGTCTCAACAATTAGCCCTGTTTTGTTGTCCCAAACCCACCAGGAGATAACAGTGGTGCTGACACATGGGGATGCTTCTTCTTGGAAGGTCAAGATTCAAAAAATAATATTTGGAGTAAGGCTGGGACCCTCACTGCCCAGCTCATCCCTTTATTTCTTTAGATCGCTGCCACAAATCCACGAAGACATCATATCGTGGTAAAATTTTAAACAACTACATATACACACTATAATTCCTATATTTTTCTTGTGATTTTGTTGGACACCATAGACCCTTTTACATGTCAATTTTTGGAAAGGAAAAAATAAGCCCTGGCTCTCTTCTACCCTTATTACTCCATGAGACCAGATTAGACTGTTGGCCTCATGTGTTTCTCTACCTACACTACTACCTGCTAGGATTAGACTGTCTAGCAGGTTTCTTCTCTACATTCTAAGACAGAAATTGAAACAACTAACTACATGCTCATAGACTGAGCTTTATTGATATTTTCCTAACTACCCTATTCTAACTGAAATATTTACAATCTAGCTTACAAACATTGTCTTCCAATGTAACCAGTCCATCAAGTGATCCCATGGCTAGTCCTTTTTTCTCAACTCCTTGAGCAGGCTGGATAGGCAGGGCAGCTCCCACTCTTTTTGTTCAGTAATAGCAGCCTTGAAAAATTTTCTTTCCATCTGCAACATGCTGCTCAACAAGACCATTGATCCTTCTTCATATGTTTACAGGAAATGTGCGTAAGGATCATAAAAAGATACCTGGCTATAAATATCTGGCAGATAGGCTTCGACTAGGATCTCTTCTTCTTCCACTGGATCAAGAACGAGACTCCCTTGAGGAAGAGAATCTCCTTCATCTGCTTCACTTTCTGAACTGGAGGACTCATCATAGATTGTAGCAGTGTCCTCCTAGAGCTCTGATGTGTTTTGCTTTGATGCTGAGCTCAGTGAAGAGATCCATGTATTCTTGAGCAGGTTCTTGTTCCATTTCCTCCTCTTTTTCAAGAGGAAGCTCGTTATTCACATCCTGCTCAAGAACCTCTTCTTTGTCTTCTGAAAGGAAAGACTGCTGGCTTCCAGTTTCACTGATGATCTGTGGTAAAGCAGAATGAAGATTCAAAGAATCTTCATCTGCTATTATACTATCATAGCTTTCCCCATCAGTGTCATAAGTAGCCTGCAGTGGCTCATTACTCTCTGGAAGTGAAAAGGATTGATTCTCCTCCCATAAATCTACTAATGATGACCCTACAAGATCTTCTTCCGTTCGGAGAACATCATCGTCAGAGAGATCAAAAATAGGAGAATCATGAATGTAAGTAATGCTGCCAACCGGGCATACTGGATCATCAACAAATTTATCTTCACTCTAATTTACATTCGAGCTTTCCAACTCTATACAATAGAGCTCATCAGATGAATGGGCAAGGATGTCTGGTTTGTAAAAAATTTTAGAGGCTAGTTGTCTATTGATGATCTGATCTATTTCTACTTCTATCAAAGTGGAAGATGGTCTTGTATTCCTTTGTGCAAAATTGCAGCAGCCCTCTGTTTCCTCTGAAGACTGGATTTGAGGCAGGGTGTCATCTTGAGCCTCAACTATCAGGGATGATAGATCAGCACCTAAATTTTCAGGAATACCTTGAAGAATGTTCACAGTCTCTTGGCTGTTTTCTTCCTCAGCTGATTCATCTGTGCTCTTGTGATGGCTAGGATGCATATGAAATCCTTGAATGGTTGTCAACAGATCTTCAGATTGCGTATTAACCAAATCCTTATCAATGTCTAACAGGTACTGTATGATATTCTGAGATTGATCACAACAGTCCCATGATAAGGATGGAGAGTTTCCTTTATAATTCTTGTAAAATACTTGGTGCATGTCCTTTAAAGAAAACAAACTCCGAGGTTCTAACCATTCATACCAATTCCTAACCTTTCCTTCTAATGTTGCCATGAACATTTTCATTAGGCATTCTTCATGCCATTCAACTCTAAATTTCCACACATGTATATGAAACTTGATGAGATGTAGCAAGGGGTCTTCAGTGTTTTCACCCTGAAAGGTAGGCAAGTTCTTTAACCAGTCCACTTCAGGCATTTTGTGTGGGAATCCAGGGATATGCTCCCTGCTCATTGGGGCATATCTTCTCTGTATGCGTGGAAGCATGTTTGTAAATCAAAAAGAGGTCACTGTGTCTCTTCAACCAGTTCAGAGTCTTCTACCAGTGGAGTCATTAGGTCTTTGGATCATAGGGAGTGTGGAGTCGCCAGGTGGATGAATTTGAATGTTTGAAGCAGGATGTTGTCCACCATCAGCAATCGAACGCCAATCTAAAGGCAAAGTGGTCTCTTCCCCAGCGGAGTCGCCATTATGTTGGTGACGACAATGGGAAATAGACCAACTATCAGCAGTTCTTGACTCTCAGATTCGTCCCCAGTGGAGTCGCCATTATGTTGGGGTTCCCATGTTTTGGCAGATTTGGCAATACCAAAAGATGAGACAACATCAAACCACTTTGGGGCCCTAGGATCTAGCCCTCCTGGACCCGGAGAGGGATCTCTCCAAATAGAGCTAAGAATGATATATCTTTGAAGCTCAAATAAGGTATTAGGCTAGTTATGAAGCACAAAAGGGGGTTTAAAAATATGGGTGGTTCTTTGGGTTGGTCGGGGAGATCATAGAGCGAAAGTAATGGGAGAAACTGATATATGAAGCTTAATAAAGGGATAATTCCCGAGACCGTTGCCATCCATTTAGAGCTTTCTTAGATTCATGAAAGTACCACATCCACTAGCCAAGGCTTTCAAAGGGAAAGTCATCTACACTAAAGGATCTTTTAGGCAGATGGTGGAATGGAACATTAAGGAGAGAAAGTGAAAGAAGGAGAGTGACCCAATTTACGATATAGATCGGAGTGGAGGGTCATTTACCTCCGGCCACTGGCTGGACAAAGGGTGAGCGTCTAAGAGGGACAAAGGGGCTGCTTATAGATCAGACCAGAGGTCATTTAACTCCAGGTCTGCTTTAGCAACTCCAAGGGAAAAACATAGATAAATTTGACAAAGAAACATCCAAGCAGTGAACCCCCAAGTTCATACATCATCCAGCAGGCAATAACATCCGCTGCGCTGGTTAAACAAAATGAATTCACTCTTAGATAACACATAAAGTAGAAAATATTGAAGGTAGGGAGAGCAGGAAACATAGGGCACCTAGCAAGGGTGAATCCTATGTTATACTTCTGTTGCCTACCAGAAGAACATGAAACAGTATGAAAATGTAATAAAAAGAGTTAGGAAAAACATCACCAATAGTAATAGACCAGGATCCTGTGAAATGTGCTTTGATTAATTGATGCAAAACCAGTCATGTACATTGAGCTCAATGGCTAATACAGTCCAGACTTTCTTCTCCCAGCCTATTACATACAACTACTCTGCTACTCCCTCCCACGACTGTTCTAACAGTCAAGAATGAATCCCTCTAACAGCAACTGCCACAGCAAGGCAACAACAACAACCTTTACATTATGTTCTCGGGGATTCTTATAGGAGAAGAGGAAGAAACATAAGTAGGTGAACAATTAAATGAGTCTCATTAAGATGGAATGGTGGAGGAAACCGAGTCCATTCTGCTTAATGGCATCCAGCTGTACTCTGTCATCTGCTCTGGGAGACTCTGTCAGGCCAAGATTGACCTCTGATATGTTCTTTAAATTCTAATGGTGTCTGGAGCTCTGCGCATGCTTTCTGAATCTGGTTAACTAGTTCAAAGTCTGCGGGCCTCTCCATACCTCCATTAATAATGCTCAGACAGTCTTTAATGAAGCTCTGTCAGTGCAATTTACTGCTTATGGGCTCGAGGCGGCATGGAAACTGCTATAGGAAGGCGTACTTCTGGAAGAAACGCGTTCTGCTGTTAGGTAGCGCAGTTATGACTTGCTGGTGCGCTCATTAGTCTTCAAGTTGAATATTAATCCATTGATCACGGGATTAGCACTTTAAATTTCCAATTACAGGCTCGAATCCCACAAATCCGTCTCTGCTGTCTCGTTTGGCCACTGAATGGCCTCTCTGTGCTACCTGCATGATGACATAAACCTGTTATGAACCTGGGCAGTGGTGGAGAACTGCTTTAGAGACCGGAGGAGTGGTGGCGGAACGACGGAAATGCAAACGGAGGGGTGAAAACTCATGAACAATATGGTTTGGTGATAGAATGCAACGCAGACCATTAGATCCTGGCCTGGGAGTGGAAATCGACGGCGGAGATCAGTCGGATGGACGGCCCTATGAAACATAACGGGACGCGAGACCTCCAATAGAAAATGCGAAACTTTGGTTATAAACCAAAATACAAAAAAATCGGGTGAAAAATTATGAAAAGGCGCGGGAGCGAATGTAAGAGTGGGACCCTGCGGAGGCGGAGGACGATTAGATCTTGACCGTTAGATTTGCATGGGAAACGGACGGTGGAGATCTAATCGCAAAAATCGCAATTGGAGGCTGGAGCGAGTGGCAATCGCAACGCACATTCCAAAAGTTTCGATTACGATTTGGAGAGATGTTGCGATTAAACACCAACCTTCGAATCTGGGACCATATCGACGGTCCACATTTAATTGGAGGGAGATGGAGAGGGGCGGCGGAGCGACGATGCGATTAGTGCCGAGCCGTTGGATCAGCTGGGAGATGGACGGCTGTGATGGAATCAGCGGATGGCCAAATCGGAGGATCGGAGGTCGGGGATGCGATCAATCGAAGATCAGAGAGACGGGCTTGCGATTGATCGGGGGTTACGACGTGAATGTTGCGATTTGGATCGGAGCGGCGGGTGCGATTAGCGCTGGACCGTCTGATCTGGCGGGGAGATTGACGGTGGAGAAGTGGATCGGAGGACTGTAATCAGGGTGGCACTGCTGAGACTTGCGATTGCGATCGGATGGGGGTTTGCGATTAGCGCTCCACCGTCAAATCAGAACAGCAGATCAACGGTGAATAATGCATTGCGGGACTTATACAACAATGCAATCGCATCGGAGCCTTTTGGATATTACAAAGGATTACCCCACCCGACTCTCCGATTGCGATTAGCTCCTAATTCTCTAAGCGCTTGGTCACAGCGTACGAGCATGTGTGGGAAGTGGTTAGGGCTGACGGAAAAAGGGGCTAAGGCCTATTACAAAGTGGGAAAGTGGGTTTTAGCCCATTTCAATGTAATTCGAAGGTTGGGGAAGGGGAACGATAAAGAGGGAAAGGGAAAAAAGGCTTAAACAAAGGGTAAGGGTAGGATTTTAAGGGGATTTTGGGGGAATTTGAAGGGTAATGAAGGGAAATAAAAGGGGGGACAAGGGGAATAAAAATAGGAGCTAAGAGGGGGTGAAATAAGAGGAGAAATGGGCCTTTAGGCATTTCTTCACCAACAGAGGGGCTTTATAAGGGGAATTAGCAGAGGGGAATTTATCAAAGGATAAAAGACACATGGAGGCTTCAAGGAGACTGTGTTTTCAGAGGAAATGCATTCCTTGAAGTCTCAACAACAATTTAGCCCCCTATTTTCTTGTCAAAAATTTATAGGGGGGCTAACAGTTTCAATCTATCAAGGGATGGAAATTCAATATCTCATCTCACAGATGAGCAAGCAATGGCTGATTTTACACTTCAATGGTAGAACTAAAAAGAAACCTATCTGCTAAGGCATGTCTAGTTGCATTGTTTGGTGGCTCTTACATGGAATTTTAGTTGTCTGGATGAGATTATAATATCCATAGGGGCATTGGCTACATCACCATTATAGTTTGAAGGCATTGTACCATCTGATATATTCCATGATCTTGTTTCCAATGATTTCAAGTAGGAAAAGGAGAAATTTTTCAAAATGATATAGGAATCATGGAAGGCATGGATATTTAGGGTGAAAGAGATGAAGGGTTGTAAAATATTAGCGAGAAGTTTCACATGAGAAGTGATTTGAATATCACAAGCAAAAATCTTAGCATATAGTTACCTTGTTGTGATGGAATATCCATATCTAGTTAGTTTCTTCGTATTATTGTCTACCTACCCAATAAGAGAGTTATGAAAATGTGATTGAAATTTTGGTGTCAGTGTTTGTTATAACTATATAGGAGAAGAATATGTAATGATTTCAATGTTTAACCTCATGGAAAAAATCGGTGTCATTGGCAGGCTTGCATGGAGATGGTTATACCAATGTCTAGAATCTAGTGAGTAGCATTTTCCCACAACTTACTTTTAAGTCTCCACATCAAGTCCCTTAACATTGTCTTTTACTATCCATGAAAATTCAATAACATATTCTGGAATATGGATTAAGGAAAACATCTAGCTCTATTCTATTCAGGCAATGTGAGAGAGAGAGGCATCTTGGACCTTGAAAACAAATGTCAATGAAAATTTTTCCATCATCAAAATATTTCCTGCTGCAGTCAAGAAGTGAATTAGCAGTTAACAATCACCAATATATATGTGAAAAAAATTTCAGGGAAACAAGTATTGGCTACCACATTTTCATATTCGTAGGGGCATATGCATTTCACATGGTAGAGTAAAGAAGTCATGATCAAAATATAAAGTCCCTATCTGAAGAATACCCTAAAAGGATCTAGACCTAATCCAAAAATAGATGTAAAAACTCTACTATCACACTATATTTCGAGGATAACCTCGATTCTACCACCAATTGTTTTGGAGTACTTGGGATGGAATCCGGATTTTGAATCCCGACTTTATTGGGGAGAAAAAACGTGCCAGAACATTAGAAGATTTTCTCAAAGTAAAAAGGTAACTAAAGCTAATAAATTCCCAATTTTGAATTTTATAGCTAATCATTGTTGAACTCATATGATAATGTCTAAACTAAACAACGGTACTCATTTGAAATTTCCTTATACTTTTAAAGGCAGAGAAGTATTTCTTAAAACTAGCCATTACTATCCTTTTACCAAAATCTACAACACATGTATCTATTACGGATTGGAAAACGTTATGTCATGGATCAATCTAAAGGCCAGAATAGTAAGATGTGTAACTAGAAGGAAATAGTTTCCAAGTTTGAGAAGGCCTTGTTGTCACCCTTCATGACAACAGTGATGGAATCAAGAAAGGATCAAAAAATATGTAATTGCAATAAATTTCAAATGTGGGTGTTGAAGGTGAATTCACAATTCAATTTCATTATGAAAGTTGGAACTTTTTTAACATCCTTCTAGGCACAGCTGGAAGTTATTTCCAATATCGTGCATAATTAAAAAAGATAGAATCATAGAGAAGTTGTAATGACTGACCATTTTATAATATAAATTTTATACAAATGGTTACTAGGGTCTACGATCAAATATCTTGTCAAGAAAGTTAAAAAATATTTAAAAATTAAAACACCTTTCAATTCTCTGTCACATAAAGGATTACTACTTTTAGGACCTTTTAATTCCTTGTATGCAAAGGATTACAAGCGTAAGCCCTTGATTGATTCACATTTGTCTATTTTGATTCAGGAATTAATATAAAAAAATCCATCTGCTTACCAATCTAGTTTGGCATGAATAGGTTAGTGATACTCCTTCCACCTCACCTTCTTAATCCATATCCTCAAGAAAACAAACCATTCAATTAAGCGGAACTAATTAACATAATAGAAAATAAATTAACCGCTTAATAGGTTGTTTGCATGTTTTATTTGAAATATCTTCTTTATTATAGTCTACCAAATAATTTTGTGTGGACATCTTAAACTAGACCTTAAGGCTCCATTAAGAACAACTTATATTTTATAGGCGAATTGATATCTAACTTGGTAAAAAAAAATTCTATAGTTTCTTTTGCTTTACTACCTGTGATTTGGCATTATATGCCTATAGTTGATGCTTCTTCTGAATCTATTTTTGAACATCTAACCCTTCTTTGGACCTTGGAATATTTTGATGAATTTGTGATAATAAAGTTGTGGTATATACATCTACTTCATCCTTATACACACATATGAAGTTTCCATCTGTCCAATACTCGTGTAGTTTCAGAATTTATTTTGCAATCTTTCTTTCTTTCTTGGTTGCACCATTTTTGACACTTTTGATACTAATTTGACATATTAAGGGCCAAAATTGTGAAGTGCTTTCACAAAAAAATTGAAGATAATATTGAAACATTACTATTTTAAATATGTAGTAAGTAAAATAAATTCAAATATGGTTTATGCTTGGAAAAGTGTGCTTGAAGGGATGAAACTTGGTGGCATATGCTCTGTATCTTTTCTCTCGGATTACCTAGAATATTTGGGTTGTTGAGACGTGAATTATGGTTCATTTTTGTTGTTATTTAGACGTTAATTTTTGCCCCAAGCTCCAAGGTCTAAGTGTCCAATGCTCCTCCAAGGTAGGTACCTCTTCTAATCTAGTGGGGGAAATGTGATAATTAAAATGAAACTAAAATAAACAAGAATGGGTTTATAAAAATTCATAGCAATCAAATTCCCATGACCATATTTAATAAAAATATCACACAACATACAAAATCCATATACTATTTCCATAAAAAATAACATTGTTTTTTTATCATAGACAATAGGACACTTATCTTTTAACAAAAAAGAATAAAAGAATCCAAGAAATCGATTGCATAAGAGGAGGATGTATCACTTTGGGGGTCGAATAAACCCTAGTTTGACCCATGTGCATCCTTGTATTTTATAGGCCTCTATGTGGGGTTGCTTTTTTAGTTACCAGTATAGACACGTGCCCTTATTTTATGATAGTGTCCCTCTCCTACTTGAATATAGAAGGGAGGAGAGAGCTCTTGTATTCATTCATCATTTTTTACTCTTCTTTATACTTTTCCTATAGATGTTAGGGTTCGTGAGGAAACTCTAGAAGCTAGATGCTAGGGTTCATGTGGAAACCCTAGGAGAAGATAAGTAGGAAGAGAGATGTCTTGGATATTCTTGGAGAGATTTTAATTGTGTGGTGCTAGGTTTCTCTAGCGATTAGTAGGGTTTATGTTATATATGTATACTCAAGAGAAGAACATGATGTTGAAGATCATAATGGTTATTGTGTTTCTTCTTGTAGCATTAGGGTTTCTACCCTATAGTAGAAACCTTGGAGAGTGGAGCTTGTCAGTCATCCATGATTTTGATTTTATCCAAAGATGACTAAGTTGAAAATCTCAAATTTATAGAAAAAATATTTGCAGAAACATTGAGAGTTCTAGAAATTTCACTGCCTTCATCATCCTAAGTTTATCAATTCACCAAAAAGCTTCATCTAGGCCTTCCAAAAAATCACCCTTCTGTTTCAAAAGGAAGCTTGTTTCAGGCTATTTACCCCATTTTTTACCTCCATTTCATCCCCCCCATTCTACCATTCCTACCCCTATTTTTATCAGTCCATTTCCCTCTTAAAATAGCCCATTTTCCCTTCATTAACTCTTCATGTCCTCTAAAAAACCCATTAAACCATTATAAACACCCTTTTTTTGTTTAAAATACCTTTTTCTAACCTATCAGAAACCTCCAAAAAGGCTTAAAAACCCTCTTTTGGCCCATTTTTCCGCCCTTTGAAGAAATTAGGATTTAAGCCCTTTCTGGACTTAAGCCCCAGCTCTTTTTTCCAAAAAACCTAAGGGCTCGACCACTCGCTAAATCCTCGGCCCCGTTTCCTTAAACTCGGTCCCATTCTCCCCATAGGACCGTTTTTCCTGTTAAAACTTAAAATCCCCTTCGCCTTATCTTTTCCCCGAGCCATTTCTTACCTCGCTCCCATTGATTTCTCCTAAGAAAATATCCACCGTTGATCAAAGGCCTTCGGCCTAGATCCAATGGTCTCTGCTCCTTTCCCCACTATCCATCCTCTCGCACATCCTTTTTCATTCACCCTCACAAAATAGATCTCCACCATTAGGCTCACCAATCCAACGGCCCTCATTAAAATCCCAAAAGATCTAAACCACCCAACGACACTCCCGCTACCTGATAGTTTTTATGACCTCAGCACCCGGTCCCACTACCGTGCATATTCCTCATCGTGTTCACCCTCCGCTGTAGATCTGGATCCCCCAGATCTAACAACTCACATTCATTTTCGTGCCCGATCCATCGAAACAATTTAAACCCCATTTTCAACACGAAATTGGTAGTTTAGACAAGGACACGTGTCAGTGCCTATGTGGTATCGCATTCAAAAGAACCAAAACCACCTACCACCTAAACATTGCGCGAAAACCACCTCGATTTCACCTCAAAACCACCTTTGCATTTTCGCGCCCTATCTTTTAAATTTTCATTCGTCCGCATCATTCTGCCATAAAAATCCCTCCACCACGCACTCTCCTTCCTCTGCAAATTACTCCATAAGCCATCTCGAGCCTCTGAAGCAGTTTTCCCTCGCACACAGGTTTTATGTTGACGTGTTTTTGTTTCTTCCTGCAAGTTTAATGGCGGCCCTAAGTCAAAGGGCCATCCCACAGTCAAGTTCACAGTGACAGGCCTTGTATGAAGATCCAAAAAGGCTTATAAGAAAAGAAGAAAGGGATATAGGGTTCAAAAATCCATGATCGAACAGTGGCTCATGAGCATTGATCCTTTTTTCTGAAACCCTCCAGCACAGCAACAAAAGACACCTGTGCAAGAAAAGAAGATAGTGGTTAAAGGCTAAAGTAGAATCAGGCCTTAAACACAGTTTAAATGATTAAGTTAAGGAAATTTAGGCTAAAAATAGCCTCGAATACATCAACAAAGAGAATTTATTTCACTCAGAACTCAGAAATATCTAACTGATACCTTGACCTACTTTCTACCTACAAAGACAAACAAACAGTTATTACACTAAAGAAAATATTTAAAACTATCAGGACAGTTATTGTAAAGATGAGGATAAGCCTTGAAAGTCAATATTTTCTCCTATCTTTCTATCAGAAGTTAAGACAGGTTTATTAAAACAAAGAAGTAGCTGAATATCTCCCTACCTTATGCCTTGCATGGTTTTCAAGGTTAGGAATGCATTTACTCTATAGTTAATGACTCTCAAACCCCAGATCAGTTCCACCTCCTCATTTGCAGCATAAATACTGCACTGGAACTCATTGAATTGTTGGCATTTGGTGGCTTTTTGAAGTAATACATAGTTCTGCTGAAGTTGAAAGGAAATTGATGTTTTGGGACTTGTGGATGTCTTGACCTATTTGTTAATGGAGAAAGCTCTGTCATTGGATCCCTAAGCTTGGTTGTTGGTGAAGTATTCTAAATATATTATTGTTATTTCCTGTTCCATTATCTTTCACCATTCTTTGTTACAGTAGAGTAAAAATTTTAGGCTAAGAAATGTCTTTTGAAAGCACCTTAGTTCTGTTTACTCTTCACTGTCTTAATGTTTTCTTCTGCTAAGATATTCTAGAGAATTCTTAATTTCTCTCTAGAACCCTTATGCTTGTTTATTTCTTGAATAGTTCAATACAGATGGTCTCAAGAATGATTTATGGTTTTTCCTGCTTACTTGCTGCCACTTAAAAACTGTTTTTGAAGTCTCCCTTCAAAGTACCATTGTTTAAAGCCTACCAAAGAGGTTTTGTTCCGATCACACCCTTTGTTTCCTGCTTAAATAATTGTTTTGAAGGTCTTTATAGCTGTAATTAAAGATGTCTAGGAGTTCCCTCTTCTATGAATGTAGTTATGTGTGAACCTTGAATGTTTTCTTATCCTTGAAAGTGAAATCACTAGAAGTTAAATGAGTTTCTCGCCTTCTATATTTCATTGGAGAAGTTTGTCTTGAAATTATTATTTGCTGAAGTGCGGTTTCTAGAATTTATGGTTAACCTTGTCTATGAAATGCCTCTTTATGTTCAGATAATGTTTTAAGTCGCTTTGTTGAGAAGTACATATAATTAAGGATTCTTAATTTCCGTTAGTTCTAATTTTCATTCTAAACCATTGATGTTCATTTCATTTCACCTGAAAGACATTGTAGATCCACTGGCCAAGTTAGATTTTCCCTTTGATACCCCTGACCCATTTACAAACTTGTTACAACTTCCACTTGAATCCATTGCCTAATGACTTCGAGATTTCCTGTTTCTATCTATGCTTCCTAGATCATCATGTCCAACCAAACAATCAAACAAACTCATGCTGCATAACTAGCCTAAAATCAACCCTTAAAAGAAAACAAGCTCACATCTTTGCAAACAATTAAGAGATCTCTCTCTGAGGCTAGCAAGGCTAGGTCCTAGAGCTCTAAAGACTAGTTTTGATGTTTCCTTGTCACTTGGTATGCCAATCTGCCAAATCACAAGACCACAACAGAGCTAACACCTTGAATGGTTTTGAAGCTTTGTTTTTATGGGATGTAAGGCTAGTGAAATATCATGTAGTTTGTATATTCTTAATGATACATGGAGGTATTTATTCTATTGATTATGTAAGTGTCACATTAGAGGAAATGTCAACCTAAAAGTGGCCTCCTAAGGAAAAATAATAAAATAATAGTTATGTATTTTGGAGGAAAAAGCAAAAAAACTACTTTTTTAATTGTATTTTTGGCCTATTTCCTTATAGGTTTACTCAAAATTCTAGTGTAGACACTTGTTGGACGTCGAATTAAATTTTTCATCAAAAGAGTACTCATCATGCATAGTTTTTAGAAGATCCAAATTGATAAAAATTGAAGATACTGTTAGTCATCCATAATTTTGATGATATCCAAAGATGAATAAACTGCCAATCCTAGATTTCTAGAAATAATATTTCAAAGAAACATTATGAGTTCTAGAAATCTCACTGCCTTCATCATTCTGAGTCTATCAAATTCACCAAAATCTTCATCCATGTCTCTTAAAAAGTTATCCTGCTGTTTGAAAGAAGAAAGCTCATTTCAGGCTATTTATCCCTGTTTCTATCAATCCATTTCCCTTTGAAAAACATTCCAAACCATCATAACTCCTTTGTATGGTTTGAAAAACCCTTTTAAAACCATTAAACTCACTTTGTTTTGGTTTAAAACACCCTTTTCACTTATCGGAACTTCCAATTTGGCCTAAAAACCCATTTTTTGGGCCTAAAAAACAGTCTTTTTATAAATAAAAGTTTAAGCCCCGAGGTCTTAGATCTTTTCGCCCATTTTCCTCCATATGTCCGAGCGCCCGCGACCAGGCGCTAGCCCCATCGCATCGGAAATTTCCATCGCAGCGGTGCCTTTTATATCACATCGACGATACCGCATGGTTCATCGCATCGCTTCTCCTTCCGCCGTTGCGATTGGCCCTTTTATCCCCGGCCCCTGGTCGTTATCCCCTCCACATGACCATAGCTCGGCCCGAACCCTTAGCCCCCTCATTGCATCAGCATTCCCTTTCTTTCCTCCTTTCCCCTTGTCATGTTTTTTACTAATCCGTCGATGTGATTAGCTCTTCCCCTCCGCTCCTGGCCCCTCTTCCTCCAAAAAACCCTTTCCTCCCCCCATTTCTTAGCTCCTTTTATTTGTATTATTCCCCACACCCCTTATAAAACAAAAAATCCCCTCTGCTTTGTATTTTTCATAAACATATTTTTTTTGTTTCTAAATAGAAAACTAAGGTTTCCCTAACCCAAAGGCCCTCCCACTACATGAAAAAGAGGGGTGACGTTAGTCGGGCCCTACCTTCCGGCCACAGAGCTACCATCCAATCATGTGCTGCCACCGAGCTTCCACTTTCTCCATCGCCTGAGCACCTTTCCATTATCGCGCTCTCCCGTAGCCGTTGGATCCTTCCCCCAAGATCCAACGACTCACAATCAATTTCGCGCAATTTTTTCATTCGGGGTTTAAACGCCAAAATGAACGCGAAATAGGTGGTATTGTGGAGGACGCGTGGTGAGAAACAATTGGATAACGTTCGTTTCATAAAAAACCATTTACCTTCCAAATCCAACGTGAAAATCATTCGCGGTTTTGGTAAAACCACCTTTCCACATTTTCGTGACATAAAATCATTTTGAATCCTGTTTTTCACGGATTTTCGCTTCTCCGCCATGAAATCTCCTCTTCCACTTGCATAGCCTGCTCCTCCGCCCTCTGCCAACCTCTACACGCAGTAAATTCCCATTTCACAGGTTTTTATAACTTTTTATTTGTTTTTTGTAGGTTCTATGGTGGTTTTAAAGGTAAAAACCCTCCCACAGTCCATAAAGGGATGAGCCAGAGGGTGATCACTTCCATAGTCCAAACAGATACCAAGAGCAAATCGGGTCAAAGATACAGAGATCAAAGGTTTAAAGATGAAGGGTTAAAGGCTAAAAACAAGCAACAAATTGGATAAAGTGCAGCAATTAAAGAAAGAAATAAAGGCTGAGAACCAAAGAAAATGGATTAAAAGTCAGTCCAGTTAGCAAAAAAATTTTAAAGCAACAAAGACAGAGGAGATTGAAGATAAAATATTATGCATGAAAGATGAAGGTTAAAGGTTAAAATACATAGTTTAGAGGTTCGAATCAATCATAAAAGGAAAAGGGGCAACAATGTTACATTATGAAGGCCAAAGACATCATCAAAACCTTAAAACACAGTTAATGATAAAGTAAAGGCAAATTAAAGCCCAAAGAGCAGTTTTATGATTAAATCAAGAAGACTTAGGCTTAAAGATAGCCTCAAATACATCAAAGGAGCAATTATTCACTTAATAACTCAAAATGGACTCCTTTCACTTACTTTATGTCTAAAAGGGAAAATTGGCAGTTATTACACAAAAAGATATTTTAAAATTGTCAGACAGTTATTGTAAAAGACAGAAAAGAGCCTCAAAGTCAATCTTTTCAGCTATTTTATCCTTAGGAAGTAAAGATAGATTTAATACACAGATAAGTAGTTGAGAAACATTCCTAGCTTATGCCTTGCATGGTTTTTAAGGATAGGAATGCATTTACTGTGTCATTAATAATATTTTCAACCCTAGATAGTTCCACCTCCTAATTTACAACATAAATACTGAATTTGAACTCATTGTATGGGGGAATTTGATAACTCTTTGAAGTAATACATAGTTCTGCTGAGATTAAAAAAAAAATTGATGTACTGGAACCTATGGATGTTTTGGCTTGTTTGTGGATGGAGAAAGTTCTGTCATTGGATCCCTGAGCTTGGCTTTTGGTGAAGTATTCTAAACTGTTTAATGTTTTCCTATTTCCATTATGTTTTCATCATTTTCTTACTTACAGTAGAGTAAAAGTTTTAGGCTAAGAAATGTCTCCTAGAAGCACCTTAGGCCTGTTTTCTCTTCACTGTCTTTATGTTTTCATCTACTGAAGGTTTTATCAAGTAGTTCAACTATTGTTTCAACCCTTATGCTTGTTTATTTCCTGAATAGTTCAATACTGTGGCCTTAAGAATGATTTATGTTTTTCCCTGCTTCCTTGTTGCTACTTAAAAACTGTTTTTGAAGTCTCCCTTCAAAGTACCATTGTCCAAAGTCTGCCAAAGAGGTCTATTTTGATCATACCCTTTGTACTTGCTCAAATAATTGTTTTGAAGGTCCTTATAGCTGTAATCACAGATGTTTAGGAGTTCCCTCTTCTATGAATGCAGTTATTTGTGAATCTTGAATGTTTTCTTATCCTTGAAAGTGAAATCTTTGATGAAATATAGCTTTCCTCGACTCTTAGATTTCATTTTGAAAGTTTGTCTTGAAATTGTTATTTGCTGAAGTGTAATTTGTAGAATTCATGGTTAGCCATGTCTATCAAATACTTCTTCATGTTCAAATGATGCTTTAAAGTCCCTTTGTTGAAGAGTACATATAATTAAGGATTATTAATTGCCCTTAGTTATACTTTTCATTCTAAACCCTAATGTTCATTTCATTTCACCTGAAAACTTTGTAGATCCTACAACCAAGTTAAATTTTCCCTTTGATACCCCTAATTCATCTGAAAACCTATTATAAACTTCCATTTGACTCCATTTCCCAATGACTTAGAGATTTTCCTTTTCTATCTATGTTGCCTAGGTCATCATGTCCCACAAAATAATCAAACAAACTCATGCTTAATAACTAGCCTAAAATCAACCTTTTTCAAAGAAAACAAGTCATATCTTTGCAAACACATTGAGAGATCCCTCTCTGAGACTAGGAGGGCTAGATCCTAGAGCTCTAAAGATTGGTTTATATGTTGCCTTGTCATTTGGTTTTCCAATCGGCTAAATCACAGGATCCCAACATTCTGGCAATCACGGTGGGACCTTTTGAGTAAAATTCCCTAAAAAAGATACTCAGTATTCATTTAAGTGAAATATAGCTTCTTCAAGCACTACCAGCATAATGGAAATCATGATAGGATCTATCTAAATCAGTGGCAATCTAAGTAACCCTTATGATTCTAAGAGACCCTTATCAAACCTTGAAGAAATCAACTAGTAAGCCATAGTGTAGATTCTGTTTGTTTCACCACCTTAGCTAAGTGTTGAATTAGGTATAGGACACTCTCATAACCAGAGAACAACATAAAAAACTTAGAAAATCCCAAAACATTTCAGATTGGTTTTCAAATAAACCATTGGTGGTGGACCACAAAACATTTTACCTCCAAAAAAGCTAAAAATTTCCACCTGGTGACTCCACTAGCCCCAGTAGGCCTATTACTCCTCTAGATCTCTAGATTTCATTAAAGATTGTGTTAACCATCCTTGAGTAAGTTTAGAATCCTAGTTATCCTACTATAGAAATCACTGTGAGAGGAAAACTTTTGAAAAACAGTTCTAAAAACCTCTTCCTCTCTAAATTTTGAAAAACTGAAATTTGGCTTCACATAGGGTCCATACTAGATCCCATCCAGATCCTAATCCCCCTACCATAGTTGAAAATCTAGAGAATATTTTGTGGCAGACTTCTAGACCTGGAAAACCAACTACTGATAGGACCATCCTAAGAACAAGATCTGTCCCTAAAGATCTTACAATTTTAGAAGATCCTCACTTTGACTTACCTTACACAAATAACCTATTCAGAAATAAGTCTCAAAGTGATTTAAATCAAGATGATTTTGAAACCACAGATTTACAACAGAGATTTAGTAGAGAAGTTTCACCTTCTACTCCACCTGATTCTCAGCTTCTTCATCATTTCATCTCCTTCCATAACATATCTTCTCATCATCATTTTGCTGGCCCACGTGTTTCTTCTACTCCTATTCACACATCCACTTTTCAAAACACTCCATTTCAACCCACTTTCCCTCTTGTTAATCCACCTCTTGTAAATCCCCCATTATTTCCAATCATGGCAGCATGGTATGCTCCATTAGTGTTACCACAACCTCTGGTTCCATTACCAAATGATTACCAATCCAAAATTCCCCATTTCACTGGAAATGAACCTACTACTGCCCAAAAACACGTAGATAAAATGAATGATGGCTTTGATTACATGGAAATAGAAGAAGAGACTATTAAGATGATAATTTTTCCTCAAAGTTTAGGAGGAGAAGTCAAGAAATGGTTTAAAAACTTAGCTCCTCACAGCATAAATGATCTCCCTTATTTATATCAAACATTCATAAACAAATGGTAAATTAGAAAGAACCCTCTCCAAATCCTTTCAGAATATACCAATCTCAAAAGAAACAGTGGAGAAAGTGTCCATGATTACTGCACTAGATTCAATAGTGTGTATAATTCACTTCCTCCAGACATGAAACCTCCACTAGGCCTAGCCTTAGAAAAATTCCCAGAAGGTTTTGATCTTGAAATGGCCTACCAGCTAAGAGAAAGAGACCCCTCAACCATAGAAGATATGCAGAGGGGAGCCATGAGTGTCGAGGCAAATCTGATTGAGAAAAGAGCTAGGTTGAGGGAAAAAAAAGAGTTACATACAAGGATGATACAATGGCTTCAACCTCATCATCAGATACTAAAATTGATAACTTAGTGAAGGTAATGAAGAGGATGCTTGAAAAGATAAATTTGAATGATAGGACGCCTCCTAGAGAAAACCAAAATAGAAATAGAAATCAAAATATTAGAAGAGACCCTAATCAAGATAGGCAAAGAGATAATGACCAACAGATTAGGCCTCCCTTTCAAAAAAACTATATTGATCAAGAAGAAGAAAGGGAAGTTGAAAGGTTGGAAGAAAATCATGTAAACTTGATAGGATCTGACAATGAGACAGATGTTTTTCTCACTGAAGAAGAACAAGGATTCTTCTTTTCAGAACAAACTGAATACAATAATGAGGATTCTGAAGATTATAGATTGGGGTTTGAAAATTCTATCATGGAGGTACACAAACAATACAATCTTAGAAGCAAAGGTAGCCCAGAGAGTTCCAGTGACAAAAACACTTGTACTGCTGCTAAGAAAACCTCTAAAAATCAGCCTAAGAAGACAGCAAGTAACACCAACACTTTAGCCAAGAAATCTGATCAAAATAAAGCAAACAAATTTAGAAAAGTGTTGAACAAAGCTGCCCTAATACTTCTGCTAGTGGCCCTAACAAATCTGTCCCAAATAATAGTCCAAATAAAAATCAGCAAATCAGAATTACTGAAAGAGTTTGTTATCACTATTAAAATCCTCTAAATTCAGTCAGTTCATACTTGTTCTTAAGTCATGGTATTAGATAGGGTTTGAGTCATTTTTATGTTTTATAGGGTCTAAGTCATAGTTTTAGAGTCTCATTTCATCACCAAACCATGTTCATAAACTTTTTTTTACACTTTAGTAGTCTCATGCCATGTTTTGAAACCCATATTTTAAGTCTTTTTCAAAAAAAAATCGAATAAGCCACGAAACCATGTTTTCGTAGCGCGCTCAGTGTAAAAAACTACTTCTGCACTATGAAAACGTTGGTATTTTCATAGCGCAAAATCCCTAAATAACACTACTAGCTCTACGAAATTGGGGTTTCGGAATTTTCGGTTTAGCTATCACATCCATCAACTTGGGGTTAAATTTTCATGATTATAGTGTTAATCCATGATCATGGTGTCAGTCCACGAATCCTACTTCATGCATGCAACCATCCAAAGTAGTTATGAAATCATTATGAGATTCATTAGCAGTCATTATCATTGGTCCTTTGCAAATTTTAAAAGGGAATTGGTTATTATTGTTTTTATCTCATGCAAAGAAAGCACCGCGTGCATATCTATTTCTGAAAGAGAAGCTCATGATAAGATACCAGAGCTCTCATTAAGTTTTCAAGCGAGGCAGAGTTTTCAATCAAGCGAGGTAGAATTCAATTGGTGATTATGTCAGTAGTTTCGATTGCAAATATAGTAAGTTTGACAATAGATGCTGACAGAAACAAGGTTTTAAATCAAGCGAGGCAGAGTTTTCCATCAAGCGAGGCTGAACCAAATTCTCAAGCGAGCCAGTTTATCCAACAAGGAGGTTTATTACAGTTTTGCTGAAGACACAAAGTTTCCAGGAAGAAGATGGCAGAAGAAAAAAGAAATCACCGGTCGGGTCACTGCTTGAGGACAAAACCTGAAGGTTTATAAAATCTCACCAGGGATAAATTTGTTGAAGAACCCTTCAAGAAGGTAGGGTGCTGGAGGTTCTGTTAAAAGCTTCAAGGAGGGCATAAGCAGGTCACCAAAGAATTTTCTACCAACTTCACAGGGTCAAACACAAAAGTTGGTTTTCTCAATTTACCAATTTCTCCTGAAGTTATATCAGTAGTCATAGAAATCCCAAGAGGGGAGGAAAGATGGTTTAAGAATTTTAGGTTTGAAATGCAACCCTGCAAAATATTTTTGAAACTAGAGTTTATGAATACTGATTTGAATAAAGCTATGCCAAGAAGTTATGTCAAGGATGCATTTTCCAACCTGCTCTACAATATCCAAAGATACTTCACCTGCGAAGGGAGATATCACAAGGTGTACACTTATCACTTTAAACTCTTATTGAATTTCACAGGAATAATCTCTCTAGACTTACCTTTCCTTCTATTTCGAAGTCTGGCCAAGATGGCAGACAAAGTTCAGATGAAAACTCAGGCATGTGAAACCTCTTTATTTCATCATGGTCTAGTCAAGTTAATAGTTTTGCATGAGCTTCAGAAAGTGAAAAGAGAATGGTCTGCATTTCTCTTTTTGAGTGGAATATGGGTTGAAGGAATAGGTGCTAGCCCTCAAGTCAAAGAAACATCTTCATCAAAGACTACTGAACCTGCAAAAACAAAATCAAGGAGGTTTGTCAAGCTTAAGCCCAGGAAACAGGTTAAGGAACCTATGATAAAGACATGACTAAAAATTCAAAGGACTCCTCAATCTGCATAGAAGAAGAGAATTTAGGTCAAAAATACAATTCAGGAACAATCAATTAGTAAAACAACTCAAAATAAGCTGACTAGGAGTCAGAGGTCAAAGGAGAAGGGTAAGGCTGTGGTCACAAATGAAAAATTTCAATTAAGAGGCGACTTGAATGATATATTACAAGATATTGACATTGAGGAGTCTCCCCTGGTTCAAGCAGAGTTCATAAAGCTGGATACAGGTGGCAAATCAAAGAAATTGAAAACATCCAAAAAATTAGACTTTGAGGATGAGGTGTCAGAGTTTGTTTTTAAGCCTAGAAAACCACAGACTAGGTAGTCTAAGAAAATGCAGCAACAAGACATGGAGATAGACCAAATAGGAGGTGAGGATGCAAGTGTTTTTGAAGAACCCATTAATACATCATCTCAAATACTTGAAGAAGACAGAAACAGAGTATTTAATACTCAGAGAGAAAGGAGTAGTTATGAGGAGGTTAAAGACAAACTCAGACTTGCAAACATTGAGATTGATAAATTGAGGAAGAAAGTGAGAATGCATGCTGTGGAAATTTCAAACTTTGAGAGGTTGAAAGGTCTGTGGGAGCTAGAAAAGGTTTCAAACAGTGAGTCAATCAGCAATTAGGATCAATTCTTCATATGGACTGTCCCTGCAATCAAGGAAGCAAAGTTCATAAGAATGGTTAACACCAAATTGAGGGATAATAAAAGAAGGCTTAAAAGGCAGGTTGAAGACCTTCAAATACAGCTAGCAAAGCCTGCAGATCAACCACAGCAAAAATCTGTGTAAATAGTAAATGACATCTCCTAACACATTTTTGGAGTTTTGTGGAAGGTTTCATTTTTTAAAACAGTTCAAAGTTGATTATTGAGAGCTTATATATAACTTCAAGGATGGTATTAAAGGTGGGAAACTCAAATTTTTGGAAATAAGTTGTGAAAATAAAATACACAGCATTTTTGTAGCACGCTACGAAACTGTTGTAGGTATCATGCACAGCAGTTTCGTAGCGTGCTACGAAACTGCTGTAGGATGCAGTTTGATCGAATTTGAAAGTTTTCAAAGGGTAAAAGGGCATATTTATTAAACTTTGATGCTGCTGGAGGATGTATAAAGACCACAAATGAAGATCAAATGGAAAAACATAGAAAATTGAATGTTTCAAATGAAGTTTTCAGAGGTGAAGTTCTGCGCTATGAAAACAACAGACAGTTTCATAGCGTAGCAATGTTAATAGTTTTTGGCACTTCTTCAAAATTTTGTTTTGGGCACAGCTGGGAGGATGAAGTCACAAGAGTTTAATATGACTTTGCCACATGTTTTGAGCACAAATTAGTCAGTAGATGTTGTGAAGAAACATAAATGAAGCAGTACACCTATTTTGCAGGGAGCATGTTCCTATTTTTCAGGACAGATAAGAAGCGAATCATTACATTTCAACAGCAAGGAGATGGACATCATCAAGGTCTAAGTTTATGAGGAGCAGCTGTCACATATAATATTTAATGCTTATATAAGGTTGTTAAGTTATAATAAAGAGTTTTAGTCCTAGTTGTGTTAGGACTCTAGAACAGACAGTTTAAATATCAAATGTAATTAAAGTTTGTTTTAGCAGTTGATAGGTGTCAAGCTAGCAAATTCGAATTCTCTCAAGTGTTTGGAGAGAATCCAAGAAATGTAATGATGACTCTATAAGAGACAAGAAGTCAAATTGCATAGGGTTGGAAATTTTCATAAGCAAGCATACTGTTGTTGTAGCAGAGAACTGTGTTTTTATGTTAATACAGATATATTGGTTTCATCACTCAAGATTCAGAAAGGGTTATGGTTGTGTGATATTCTCATAGTTTTCCTCTTTAAATTACTTGCAGTGGCATGAATGTATGTTACTTATAATTCACTGAAGATGCTCTAACTTCCTTCATATGTTCATGAACTGTGTTATTTTCTGACCTATTGTTCTTTTGATGCATCTAAACCCTGAAATGCCCTGACTTCCAATTGAAGCTAATACTCATGTTTTTTGAAAACACACTTGACTCCATAAGCCAAATAGATGTTTGTTGATTAATAGTACAACCAATTATCCATTTTTATCCATTTTACTCATAGAGTTAGCCATCTAATCCTTAAAAATCATAAACCTATTGAGAGAGCCCTCTTAGGTTGAGGAGGCTAAGCCTCAACTAAAAGTCTGGTTTTAAATAGTTACTCAAGGTCTTCTTGATCAGCAGCCTATCAGGGTTTGATTTTGAGATAACATTTTGGTGCATCTGCTGGGAGTCTGAAGATTATTCATTCTCGTAATCAATAAGCTGAACTTCTGAAGGTAGCAGGAGGTCAGGAAGCTTTTTGAGGCTGCAAAACTACCTTGGAGACTCCACACATAAAATAATCAAATTGGAAGGTGACTCCACTGCTATAATATTAGTAGCTTGATGAAGTTTCAAGATGAGTTCCATTGCAATAATGAATGCAAGGTATGCCCCTATGAATTGGTCTCATATCCCTGGTTTTCCAAATCCTATGGCAAAGGTTGAATTGTTAGATGATCTTCCAATATTTAAAGATGAAAAGAAAGACAATGCTGCTCTTCATTTGGTTAGGTTCCATATGCATGTACACGGTCTTAAGGTTCAGTTCCCTGAAGATTGTCTCATGAAGATTTTTATGGCCAGTTTAGAAGGAAAAGCATGGTCTTGGTATGAAATCTTGCCAAATGATTCATTATATTCTCTTGCTGATTTCCATAATGTGTTTTATGAGATGTATAAAGTGTGTCATCCCTCCTTATTGATGGTCAAAGACTGTTGTAAACACTCTGAGAGTTTTATTGAATATTTGGAGAATTTTTATGAAGATGATGAGTTCATGGATGAGGAAATTTTAGAAGCCCTTCATGACAGTACCTTTCATCAAAAAGAAGAACACCAAGAATAAAGGATAACATCTCCCTTGGATGAAAATGAAACCCAACAGGAATTAATTGATGAAAATCATGTCATATCCTCTAATTTTGAGGAAAATTTTCAGCAGGTTTGTCAATCCCTTGATCATCAGGGGAATGAGAATTAGTTCAAACATCAAGAGGAAATATTGGAAAATTTTTGCTACAATCCTTAGGTACGGGAAAAGGTTGATTCTTCATGTCATTTCTTGCATCATCTTATATCAAATGATGATTACATTAATGAAGAAGTGGGTAAAATTTTTTCTTTACCATTGTCTTCTAATCTGAAATCATTTGAGTGCAAGTCAGAGGATAAGTTTCAGTTTGTGGATGAAGTTGCAGAGAAAATTGAAAAGCAAATTCAAGTTTTAAAAGATAAAATTCAATCTCATAGTATTCATGATCAAGATCAATCTTTTCAAATGATTTTAATGCCAAAACACAAAGAGGGGGTGTTGCTACCTTTCTTCTTAAAGATGGAGGAAGAATACACTGTTTTTGTAAATAAGTTTGAAAAACAGTTTAAAAGCACACAACTAAAGTCTTATGTGGTTGATCAAAGTATGGGTGAGTTGTCCAAAGCTGCAGAATATCATGAGAAGCATCAAACTGACCATGTTTTCTTTGACCTTATAGCTGAATATATGGCAAATATTTTCACCCCAATGTTTCATTTTCATTTGCATTATGAAGATCAGATACATTATAAGTTGTTTTGGTCATCTCAGCATCATGTTCACTTTTGGTTCAGGCACAGTCAAGAGATTCAAGTGTCAGATCAGATTGACGATTGGCTTCATTGGAAATTTCATATTGATTGAGCTAAAATGGAGTTTGCAGCTGCTAGGGTAGGTAGGAGTATGTGAATAAGCTCAAGGTTGACTGAGCATTTTAGTAGGTGCAGTTTGAGTCCTTTTTGCAGAAATCATTAAAGCTTGGGGAACAGATTGGGCAGAATTTCATAGTTTTATTCTAAAGAACTGATAGCAGCACTGAAGCTATCGGTTCTTAGTGTACCACAGGGGCACACTATCCCAAGTGGAGCCACTGTTATCACTATTAAAATCCTCTAGATTCAGTCATTTCATACTTTTTCTTAAGTCATGGTATTAGATATGTTTTTAGTCATTTTTATGTTTTATAGCATCTAAGTCATAGTTTTAGAGTCTCATTTCATCACCAAACCAAGTTCATAAACTTTTCTTTACACTTTAGTAGTCTCATGCCATGTTTTGAAACCCATATTTTAAGTCATTTTCAAAAAAAATTCAAATAAGCCACGAAACCACGTTTTCGTAGCGCGCTCAGTGTAAAAAACTACTTCTGCGCTACGAAAACGCTGGTATTTTTGTAGCGCAAAATCTCGAAATAACACTACCAGCGCTACGAAATCAAGGTTTTGGAATTTTCGGTTTAGCTGTCACATCCATCAACTTGGGGTTAAATTTTCATGATTATAGTGTCAATCCACGATCATGGTGTCAATCCATGAATCCTCCTTCACGCATGCAACCATCCAAAGTAGTTATGAAATCATTATGAGATTCATTAGCGGTCATTGTCATTGGTGCTTTGCAAATTTGAAAAGGGAATTGGTTGTTATTGTTTTTATCTCATGCAAAGAAAGCACTACGTGCATATCTATTGCTGAAAGAGAATCTCATGATAAGATACCAGAGCTCTCATTAAGTTTTCAAGCGAGGCAGATTTTTCAATCAGGCGAGGCAGAATACAATTGGTGATTATGTCAGCATTTTCGATTGCAAATCCAGTAAGTTTGAAAATAGTTGCTGACTGAAACAAGGTTTTAAATCAAGCGAGGCAGAGTTTTCCATCAAGCAAGGCTTAACCAAATTCTCAAGTGAGCCAGTTTATCCAACAAGGAGGTTTATTACAGTTTTTCTGAAGACACAGGGTTTCCAGGAAGAAGATGGCAGAAGAAAAAAGAAATCACCAGTCGGGTCACTGCATGAGGACAGAACATGAAGGTTTAGAAAATCTCACCAGGGATAAATCTATTGAAGAAACCTTCAAGAAGGTAGGGTGTTGGAGGTTCTGTGAAAAGATTCAAGGAGGGCATAATCAGGTCACCAAAGAATTTGCTACCAACTGCACAGGGTCAAACACAAAGGTTGGATTTCTCAATTTACCAATTTCTCCTGAAGTTATATCAACAGTCACAGAAATCCCAAGAGGGGAGGAAATATGGTTTAAGAATTTTAGGTTTGAAATGCAACCCTGCAAAATATTTTTGAAACTAGAGTTTATGGATACTGATTTGAATAAAGCTGTGCCAAGTAGTTATGTCAAGGATGCATTTTCCAACCTTCTCTACAATATCTAAAGATACTTCACCTGCGAAGGGAGATATCACAAGGTGTACACTTATCACTTTAAACTCTTATTGAATTTCACAGGAACGATCTCTCTAGACTTACCTTTCTTTCTATTTCGAAGTCTGGCCAAGATGGCAGACAAAGTTCAAATGAAAACTCAGGCATGTGAAACCTATTTATTTCATCATGGTCTAGTCAAGTTAATAGTTTTGCATGAGCTTTAGAAAGTGCAAAGAGAACGGTCTACATTTCTGTTTTTGAGTGGAATAGGGGTTGAAGGAACAGGTGCTAGCCCTCAAGTCAAAGAAACATCTTCATCAAAGACTACTGAACCTGCAAAAACAAAATCAAGGAGGTTTGTCAAGCTTAAGCCCAGGAAATAGGTTAAGGAACCTATGATAAAGACATTTCTAAAAATCCAAAGGACTCCTAAATCTGCATAGAAGAAGAGAACTGAGGTCAGAAAGACAATTCAGGAATAGTCAATTAGTAAAACAACTCAGAAGAAGTTGACTAGGAGTCAAAGGTCAAAGGAGAAGGGTAAGGTTGCGGTCACAAATGAAAATTTGCAATTAAGAGGTGACTTGAATGATATATTACAAACTATTGACATTGAGGATTCTCCCCTGGTTCAAGCAGAGTTCATAAAGATGGATATAGGCGGCAAATCAAAGAAATTGAAAACATCCAAAAAATTAGACTTTGAGGATGAGGTGTCAGAGTTTGTTTTTAAGCCTAGAAAACCACAAACTAGGCAGTCTAAGAAAATTCAGCTGCCAGACATGGAGATAGACCAAATAGGAGGTGAGGATGTAAGTGTTTTTGAAGAACCCATTAATACATCATCTCAAATACTTGAAGAAGACAGAAACAGAGTATTTAATACTCAGAGAGAAAGGAGTAGTTATGAGGAGTTTAAAGACAAACTCAGACTTGCAAACATTGATATTGATAAAATGAGGAAGAAAGTGAGAATGCATGCTGTGGAAATGTCAAACTTTGAGAGGTTGAAAGCTCTGTGGGAGCTGGAAAAGGTTTCAAACAGTGAGTCAATCAACATTCAGGATCAATTCTTCATATGGACTGTCCCTGCAATCAAGGAAGCAAAGTTCATAAGAATGGTTAACACCAAACTAAGGGCTAATAATAGAAGGCTTAAAAGGCAGGTTGAAGACCTTCAAATACAGCTAGAAAAGCCTGAAGATCAACCACAACAGAAATATGTGTAAAGAGTAAATGACATCTCCTAACACATTTTTGGAGTTTTTTGGAAGGTTTCATTTTTTAAAACAGTTCAAAGTTGATTATTGAGAGCTTGTATATAACTTCAAGGATGGTAGTAAACGTGGGAAACTCAAATTTTTGGAAACAAGCTGTGAAAATAAAAGACACAGCAATTTCGTAGTGCGCTACGAAACTGCTATAGGTATCATGCACAACAATTTGATTTATATTGAAAGTTTTCAAAGGGTAAAAGGGCATATTTATTAAAATTTGATGCTGTTGGAGGATGTATAAAGACCAAAAATGAAGATCCAATGGAAAAAAATAGAAAATTGAATGTTTCAAATGAATTTTTCAGAGGTGAAGTTCTGCACCATGAAAACAACAGACAGTTTCGTAGCGTAACAATGTTAATAGTTTTTGGCACTTCTTCAAAGTTTTGTTTTGGGCACAGCTGGGAGGACGAAGTTACAAGAGTTTAATATGACTTTGCCACATGTTTTGAGCACAAATTAGTTAGCAAATGTTGTGAAGAAACTTAAATGAAGTAGTACACCTGTTTTGCAGGGAGAATGTTCCTATTTTTTAGGGAAAATAAGAAGCAAATCATTACAGTTCAACAGCAAGGAGATGGACATCATCAAGGTCGAAGTTTATGAGGAGGAGCTGTCAGATAGAAGATTTAATGCTTAGATAAGGTTGTTAAGTTATGATAAATATTTTTAGTCCTAGTTGTGTTAGGACTCTAGAACAGAGAGTTTTATTGTCAGATGTAATTAAAGTTTGTTTTAGCAGTTGATAGGTGTCAAGCTAGAAAATTCGAATTCTCTAAAGTGTTTGGAGAGAATCCAAGAAATGTAATGATGACTCTATAAGAGGCAAGAATTCGAATTGCATAGTGTTGGAAATTTTCATAAGCAAGCATACTGTTGTTGTAGCGGAGAACTGTGTTTTTATGTTAATACAGAGATATTGGTTTCATCACTCAGGATTCAGAAAGGGTTATGGTTGTGTGATATTCTCATAGTTTTCCTCTTTAAATTACTTGCAGTGGAATGAATGTATGTTACTTAGAATTCACTGAAAATGCTCTAACTTCCTTCATATGTTCATGAACTGTGTTATTTTCAGACCTATTTTTCTTTTTATGCATCTAAACCCTGAAATGCCCTGACTTCCAATTGAAGCTAATACTCATGTTTTGTGAAAACACACTTGACTCCATAAGCCCAATAGATGTTTGTTGATTAGTATTACAACAAATTATCCATTTTTATCCATTTTATTCATAGAGTTATCCATCTAATCCTTATTTGAAAATCATAAACCTATTGAGAGAGCCCTCTCAGGTTGAGGAGGCTAAGCCTCAACTAAAAGTCTGGTTTGAAATAGTTACTCAAGGTCTTCTTGATCAACAGCCTATCAGGGTCTGATTTTGAGATAACAGAGTTGTAAATGACAAAACAGATGTAAATATGTCAAGAACAATAGTTCCTTTCAGCCTTGAAGGGGAAATTTCCAAAATCAGGATCACTATACCTTTAGGTGAACTAGTAGCTCAGAATGTATATAAAAACCAAGTTTTGAAAGCTTTGAATATAGGCAGTGACATTGATAATTTGAACTTGACAAATGATAAACCAGAATTATTGTTGGTCCTGAAGTTGAAGGCAAATACCAAGAAGGGCATGTCCCTCCTTTCTATGTCAGCCTGAATATACATGACAAAATCTTGCATAATGCCATGCTAGACTCAGGTGCTTCACACAATCTTATTCCCAAAGTAGTGATGGAAAGCCTAGGCTTAGAAATTACTAAACCATACAAATACGTTTTCTCTTTTGATTCAAGCGGAGTCAAATGCTTAGGCTTAATTAAAGATTTGTGTGTTAACTTGTCTCAAATTCCCGCTAAGAGTCTAGTAATGGACATAGTGGTGGTAACTGATATTCCCCCTAAGTATGTCATGCTTCTATCTAGATCATGGGGAGCCAAGCTACAGGGGAGCCTTCAAATGGACATGTCTTATGCCACCATCCCAGTATTTAACCAAACTAGAAGACTATACAGGGAATCCCACATGAAATACATGGTGAGCAACATAGATAGACCAAACAACTATCCTATCTACTCCATCCATTCAAATTTGGATTCCTTTATCTTATATAATGAAGATGAAATCAGCCAACAAGAAAAGGAAAACAAAGGAGAAATTAGTCTACCAGAATAGTCAAATCTGCCCTTAACTCAAGAAAATAATAGTCCAGATTTTAGCAGCCTTGAACAGCAGAAAGAAAATGAAAATGAGATTGAAATACCTTGGAGAATAAAATTTGATGGCTCTTGTAGAAAATTAAGTGCAGGGGCTGGTGTATGGATACAAAACACAAACAAAGGATTTTCCTATAGATTGGATTTTCCATGCACAAATAACATTGCTGAATATAAAGCCCTCCTTATTGGCTTACACTTACTCAAAGATTTAGGAGCCAAAAGAATATCAGTCCAAGGGGATTCTGAGCTAATTATCAGACAGATCAAAGGGGAATTTCAACCAAAAACCCAAAACTCAGAGAATATAGAAATGCTACCCTTGATATCCTAAAAACCTTTGAAAAATATGAACTCATTTTCATCCCAAGGGCTCAAAATAATCTATCAAATGAACTTGCCTTTGCTGCTAGTAATTGCCAAATACCAGAGACAAATGAACAATTTGATATAAAGGTAAAAACCAGACCTGCAATACCTGACAATGAGGATTATTGGACGGTATTTGAAGGAGACAAAAACATATATGATTTTCTGCAATCAAAGAATGATTTTTCCATACCAACACCTTTTTCAAGCCATGAAGAAAACTATTTTAATAAAGAACAAAACCCTAAAATAGAGTTGTCTTTTTCTGTTGATATAAACCATGTTGAACATCCTTTTAGAGCAGAAATAATTGAAAATGCAGATCAAAAAGACCTGGAAGTTTTACAATGTAAAAATGATACAATTCCAAGAGGTCTTACACCATTAGAACAAATTTTTGAATTCAATGATGTAGCCAAAGAACCAAGGATGGAACCTATGGAAACAAACATAGAAGAACATATCATAGGCAGCCTAGCAGAACCCAAGATGATAAAATTATCCAGCACTCTCCCAACTCATATCAAACAACAATACATAGAAATTTTCAAAGAATTTAAAGATGTGTTTGCATGGGGATACAAGGATCTAAAATCATATGATACCAACATCATTCAACACAAAATTCCTCTTAAGGAAAATCAGAGACCTTTCAAACAAAAACTCAGAAGAATAAACCCTGTTTTATTTCCTTTAGTTGAGAAAGAGATTAAGAAAATGTATGAGGCTGGGATCATAGTTCCTATAAGGTATTCATAATGGGTTTCCAACTTAGTATCTGTTAGGAAAAAGACTGGGGAAATTAGAATATGCATTGATTTCAGAAATCTAAATAGAGCCTCCCTTAAAGATAACTATCCCTTGCCAAAAATGGATCATATAATTCAAAGGGTGGTTGGGTCTAAAAGAATTTCACTGTTGGATGGGTTCTCAGGTTATAATCAGGTTTTAGTACTCCCAAGTGACCAACATAAAAATGCTTTTACTACACCTTGGGGTACATTCATGTATGTCAAAATTTCATTTGGTTTAATGAATGCAGGGGCCACCTTCCAAATGGCCATGGACATAGCCTTTTCAGAAGACATAGGCTATTTTATAATCATTTACCTTGATGACATTACTGTTTTCTCTAAAACCGATGAAGAACACTTGATTCATTTGAGAAAATTTTTCTAGAAATGCAGGAGATATGGCTTATCTTTGAATCCAAAAAAGACACTCTTTGGCCTCCAGGAAGGAAAACTTCTTGGCCACATTATTTCCGAAGAGGGAATCAAAGTAAACCCTAAAAGGATTGATGGCATATTGAAGATCAACCATGCTAGAAACCTTAAGGAATTACAATCTTTCATTGGGAAGATCAATTTTTTAAGGAGATTCATCCCCAACCTTGCTGAGCTATTGAGAAATATCACAAACATGCTTAAGAAAGAGGTAGGTGTTAAATGGACAATACAGGATAAATAATAATTTGAACTAGTGAAACAAGCTTTAACTCAAACACCAGTTCTTATTAGTCCTGATTTCACCAAGGATTTTTATATATTTTCTTTTGCATCTGAACATACAATAGCTACAGTATTATTGCAAAATAATTACATGGGGCATGAACAACCAATATCATTTTTTAGTAGGGCCTTAAGAGATGCTCCACTCAAGTAGAACATCATGGAGAAACAAGCCTTAGCCTTGGTAAAAGCATTGAAAGACTTTAGACTCTACATTTTACATTCTCACATCATTTCTTTTGTCCCACACACTGTTGTCAAAGATATTCTAAGTCAAGACCCTGATGGTAAAAGGGGAAAATGGATTGCTATTATTCTAGAATATGACTTAGAAATCAGGCCTACCAAACTGATCAAAGGGCAGGGATTAGCTAAACTCATGGCTGAGTCAAACTTCCAAGCACTTGATATGAATGTTGTTGATGTCTTAGAAGAAATAGAGGAATTCACAGCTCCATTCATTGAAGAAACATTTGTGAATTAACCTTGGTATGATGATATCATATATGTGCTGCTTTATCTGAATACCCCCCCTTCTTTGTCTAAAACTAAAGCTAGATTTTTGAAACAGAAGGCTTTGAATTATTTCATATTAGATGTGGTTTTATATTGGAAAAATGCTGTTGGAATATTTCTTAAATGTCTACTTGAGGTTGATGCAGGAAAAATCATGCATGAGCTGCATGAGGGAGAATGTGGAGGACATCTGTACTTGAAGACTATAGCAAATAAAATCCTCAGATCTGGTTACTATTGGCCCACCCTTTTCCCAGATACTCAAAAAATTTTCATGACTTTCCATAAGTGTAAAATTTATTATGGAAAGAGAAAACTCCTACCTTTACCTTTACATCCCATCAGTGTTGAGGCTCCCTTCCAACAATGGGGCTTGGAATTCATTGGGGAAATTCACCCATCTTCATCAGCCCAACATAAGTAGATCCTCACTGCCACTGATTATTTTACCAAGTGGATAAAAGCTATACCCTCTAGGAATGCTACTGACTCTGTCATTATCAAGTTCCTTGAAACCAACATACTATCCAGATTTGGTTGTCTAAGAAAAATTATCACAGACAATGTTGCTGCCTTCAAATCTAAGAAAATGGTTGACTTTGCTATAAATATCAAATTACATTGGGTCATTCCACTGCCTACTATCCCCAAGGAAATGGATTATCCGAATCCTCTAACAAAAGTCTTGTCAATATTATCAAAAAAATCTTGGAGCAGAATCGGAAATCATGGCATAGTAAGCTTGTTCATGCTTTATGGGCCGATAGATTAACCACCAAAAAAGTCAATAAATATGTCCCCCTATCAGCTGGTTTATTCCATGGATGCATTCTTCCCAACATCTTTAGGAGTTCCTGTCATGAAACTCCTCCAAGAAGTACAAACTGAAGAAAATGATATGCATAGAAGGATCAATCAAACCATTCAATTACAGCAGAACAGAGAGGAAATGTACAGTAGAACACAAACAGTCCAAGAGAGTATCAAGAAATTATTTGACAAGAGGACTAAAGAAAATGATTTCCAAGTTGGAAATGTAGTTCTAAAGTGGGATTCTAGAAGGGAAGAAAAGGGAAAACATGGTAAGTTTGAAAATCTGTGGAAAGGTCCTTTCATTATTCATTCCATCATGGGTCACAATGCATTCTTTCTGAAGGATCTGAATGGGGAAGATTTGTTTGGAGGTCCTGTCAATGGCTAGATTCTCAAGCACTATTTCTGCCAAGAGTCCTAACTTTCAATTTTTTTATTTTTTCCACTGTGTATAACATTGTTGTTTCAATTTGAAAAAAGAAGAAAAAAACAAAAAATAGAAAAATAAAAGAGGGAAGATTCAAAATAGGTACAACCCCATGCCTAAAAAAAGAGAATTTTCTGAAAGTGAGCAAATCTAAGTGCCACTGCTGTTTAAGAAATGATATATTGTTCAGTCATTTAGCTTAAGCATGGCTGAGCATACTTTCAATTTACTATTGATAGGTTAGTGAATTAGATTTTCCAAACAATTTAATCTCGGATTATCAGTAGGAAAGATTAGGATAGAAGAAAAATGGTTCAAACATGCTCAAAATCTGAACCAGGAATCAAAAGAAAAAATGGCTCTAAATGGATAAAAAACAGAGCTGGAAAAAGACTAGAAGGATCTCTATCATTTTCAGATCTTAAGCCTTCATCATTTTGTTTTATTTTTCTGCAAATAAAGTCTATGTGCAGCTTGTACATACATCCATAGACACCATAGAAAATCAGATAGTCTAATCTTGATTTTACTATTTTTAAATTTCTTTTTTAGAAAATAGAGAATAAAATCTTCCAGATAGTTTAATCCTGACAGATAGTAGCTTAGGTAGAGAATTAATGGGTTCAACAGTTTAATCTGAATTCATGTAAGAAATAAGGATAGGATTAGATAGTTTATTTCTATTTTCAAAAATAAAATTTCAAAGAGTTTGCTAGTTCAAATGCACTCAAAAGGAGAAGAAAAAATTCTAGGACAAGTAAGATTGGTTAGGTAGAGATGTTGTTTTGAAGAAATTACATGTTGCAGATTGATAAAATGTGTCCTTTTCAGAGAAAAAGATCAGCAAGAAAAGAATAAATTTTCCCAATGGATAAGGCACTGGTCTACTAAAAGCCAAAGATTTATAAACTGAGGTTCTGGACACCTAAAAGGACAGTTGTCCTCCCCAAGTGGAGCCATTGTTAGTCATCCATAATTTTGATGATATCCAAAGATGACTAAATTGCCAATCCTAGATTTCTAGAAATAATATTTCAAAGAAACATTATGAGTTCTAGAAATCTCACTGCCTTCATCATTCCGAGTCTGTCAAATTCACCAAAATCTTCATCCATGTCTCTTAAAAAGTTATCCTGCTGTTTGAAAGAAGAAAGCTCATTTCAGGCTATTTATCCCTGTTTCTATCAGTCCATTTCCCTCTGAAAAAACCCTCCAAACCATCATAACTCCTTTTTATGGTTCGAAAAACCCTTTTAAAACCATTAAAATCACTTTGTTTTGGTTTAAAACACCCCTTTTCACCTATCGGAACTTCCAATTTGGCCTAAAAACCCATTTTTTGGGCCTAAAAAAAAGTCTTTTTATAAATAAAAGTTTAAGCCCCCGAGGGCTTAGATCTTTTTTCCCATTTTCCTCCATATGTCCGAGCGCCCACAACCAGGCGCTAGCCCCATCGCATCGGACATTTCCATCGCAACAATGCCTTTTATATCGCATCGGCGATACCGCATGGTTCATCGCATCACTTCTCCTTCTATTGATGCGATTGGCCCTTTTGTTCCCGGCCCCTGGTCATTCTCCCCTCCACATAACCATACCTCGGCCTGAGCCCTTATCCCCCTCATCGCATCGGCATTCCCTTTCTTTCCTCCTTTCCCCTTGTCATGTTTTTTATTAATCCGTCGATGCGATTCACTCTTCCCCTCTACTCCTGGCCCTTCTTCCTCCATAAAAAATTTTCCTCCCCCCATTTCTTAGCTCATTTTCTTTGTATTATTCCCCGTGCCCCTTATAAAACAAAAAGGCCCCTCTCCTTTGTATTTTTCATAAACAGATTTTTTTTCGTTTTTAAACAGAAAACTAAGGTTTCCCTAACCCAAAGGCCCTCCCACTATACGACAAAGAGAGGTGACGTTAGCCGGGCCCTACCTTCCGCCCACAGAGCTACCATCCAATCACGTTCTACCACTGGGCTTCCACTTTCTCCATCGCCCGAGCACCTTTCCATTATCGCGCTCTCCCATAGCCGTTGGATCCTTCCCCCGAGATCAAACGGCTCACGATCAATTTCGAGCAATTTTGTCATCCGAGGTTTAAATGCCAAAATGAATGCGAAATAGGTGGTATTGTGGAGGACGCGTGGCACAAAATAATTGGATCGCATTCGTTTCATAAAAAACCATTTACCGCCCGAATCCAATGCGAAAACCATTCGCGGTTTTGGTAAACCCACCTTTCCACATTTTCGCGCCCAAAAGTCATTTTGAATCCTATTTTTTGTGGATTTTCACTTCTCCGCCATGAAATCTCCTCTTCCACTTGCATATCCTGCTCCTCCGCCCTCCGCCAACCTCTGCACGTAGTAAATTCCCATTCCGTAGGGTTTTATAACTTTTTAATTGTTTTTTTTAGGTTCTATGGTGGTTTTAAAGGTAAAAACCCTCCCACAATCCATAAAGGGACGGGCCAGAGGGTGATGACTTCCACAGTCCAAACAGAGACCAAGAGCAAATCAGGCCGAAGATACATAGATTAAAGGTTTAAATATGAAGGGTTAAAAGCTAGAAAAAAGCAAAAAATTGGATAAAGTGCAGCAATTAAAGAAAGAAATAAAGGCCGAGAACCAAAGAAAAGGGATTAAAAGTCAGTCCAGTCAGCAAAAAAGGTTTAAAGAAACAAAGATAGAGGAGATTGAAGATAAAATATTATGCATGAAAGATGAAGGTTAAAGGTTAAAATACACAGTTTAAAGGTTCGAATCAATCATAAAAGGAAAAGGGGCAACAATGTTACATTATGAAGGCCAAAGACATCATCAAAACCTTAAAACATGGTTAATGATAAAGTAAAGGCAGATTAAAGCCCAAAGAGCAGTTTTATGATTAAATCCAGAAGACTTACACTTAAAGATAGCCTTGAATACATCAAAGGAGCAGTTATTCACTTAATAACTCAAAATGGACACCTTTTAAAACTGTCAGACAGTTATTGTAAAAGACATAAAAGAGCCTCAAAGTCAATCTTTTCAGCTATTTTATCCTCAGGAAGTAAAGATAGATTTAATACACAGAGAAGTAGTTGAGAAACATTCCTACCTTATGCCTTACATGGTTTTTAAGGATAGGAATGCATTTACTGTGTCATTAATAATATTTTGAACCCTAGATAGTTCCACCTCCTCATTTACAGCATAAATACTGCATTTGAACTCATTGTATGGGGGCATTTGAAAACTTTTTGTAGTAATACATAGTTTTGTTGAGATTAAAAAAAAATTGATGTACTAGAACCTGTGGATGTTTCGACCTGTTCGTGGATGGAGAAAGCTCTGTCATTGGATCCCTGAGCTTGGATGTTGGTGAAATATTCTAAACTATTTAATGTTTTCCTGTTTCCATTATGTTTTCATCATTTTCTTACTTACAATAGAGTAAAATTTTTAGGCTAAGAAATGTCTCTTAGAAGAACCTTAGGCCTGTTTTCTCTTCACTGTCTTTATGTTTTCATCTGCTGAAGGTTTTATTAAGTAGTTCAACTTATGTCTCAACCCTTATGCTTATTTATTTCCTGAATAGTTCAATACAGTGGCCTTAAGAATGATTTATGGTTTTCCCTGCTTCCTTGTTGCTACTTAAAAATTGTTTTTGAAGTCTCCCTTCAAAGTACCATTGTCCAAAGTCTGCCAAATAGGTATGTTTTGATCATACCCTTTGTACTTTCTCAAATAATTGTTTTGAACGTCTTTATAGCTGTAATCACAGATTTTTGGGAGTTCCCTCTTCTATGAATGCATTTATTTGTGAACCTTGAATGTTTTCTTATCCTTGAAAGTGAAATCTTTGATGAAATAGAGTGTTCCTCGACTCTTAGATTTCATTTTGAAAGTTTGTCTTGAAATTTTTATTTGCTGAAGTGTAATTTGTAGAATTCATGGTTAGCCCTGTCTATAAAATACTTCTTCATGTTCAAATGATGCTTTAAAGTCCCTTTGTTGAAGAGTACATATAATTAAGGATTCTTAATTGCCCTTAGTTCTAATTTTCATTCTAAACCCTTAATGTTCATTTCATTTCACCTGAAAACTTTGTAGATCCTACAGCCAAGTTAGATTTGTCCTTTGATACCCCTAATTCATCTACAAACCTGTTATAAACTTCTTTTTGACTCCATTTCCCAACGACTTAGAGATTTCCCTTTTATATCTATGTTGCCTAGGTCATCATGTCCCACAAAACAATCAAACAAACTCATGCTTAATAACTAGCCTAAAATCACCCTTTTTCAAAGCAAACAAATAATATCTTTGCAAACACATTGAGAAACCCCTCTCTGAGACTAGGAGGGTTAGATCCTAGCGCTCTAAAGACTGGTTTATATGTTGCCTTGTCATTTGGTTTGCCAATCGGCCAAATCATAGGATCCTAACAGATACATTAAAAAAATGTGTTAACCACGCTTTTTTGATGTATCTTCAATTTTTATCAATGTGGGTCTTCTCAAAAGTATGCATGATGGGTACTTGTTGGGAAGAAGAATTTAAATTAGTGTCTACACTTGAAATCTGAGTAAACTTATAAGGAGATAAGCCAATAATTTTCTTCTTTTCCCTCCAAAATATTTACATGTACCTCTTTTTAAATTTAAATGATTTTTATTGGTTTAGATATTATGACATGGAAATTACGTGAAAAAATCATGGGAAATTTTAGGCTAAAATATCCTCTAATGGGAAAAATTGGGGTTTGAGGATTCAAACCCAAATATAAGCATGTGGATTTGGAGATTTACACTAGAATTTTCTTGCAACATAATTGTCTAGTGCAACATGGATGGGGTTCTCTAACCCTAAGGAAAACAATAATGTTAGCTAGTGTCAAGAGCTTTTGAGACGCAATCTCGTTGTTGAAGCCAAGGAGGACTTGTTGTTGTTGATGCTTGTTTGTTAGAGATATTTGGTGGTGGTCATCATTTTCATGATATTCCTAGCAAGGGTTTTCTAGTGGCTACCGCATTTTCATATTCATATGGACATCTCCATTTCACATGGAAGAGTAAAGGAGGCATGATCAAAATATAAAGGCCCAATATGAAAAATACACTAAGAGGATCTATACCTAATCCCAAAATAGATGTAAAAACTCTAATAACACACCATATTTCGAGGGGAACCTCGATTCTACCACCAATGTTTTTGGAATACTTGGTAGGGAATCCGGATTTTCAATCCCAACTTTCTGTGGGAGAAAAAAAGTGCCAAAACATTATAGTATTTGCTCAAAGAAAAGGTAACTAAAGCTGATAAATTTCCAATTTTGGATTCTATATCTAATCAATGTTGAACTCATATGATGATTTTTAAACTAAACAACATTACTCATTTGCAATTTCCTTGTACTTTTAAAGGAAGGAGAAATTTCTTAAAACTAGCCATTACTATACTTTTACCAAAATCTACAACACGTGTATCTATTATGAATTACAAAATGTTATGTCATGGATCAATCTAAAGGCCAGAATAGTAAGATGTGTAACCAGAAGGAAATCATTGCCAAATTTGAGAAGGCCATGTTGTCACCCTTCACGACAACAGTGATGGAATCAAGAAAGGATCAAGAAATGTGTAATTGCAATCATTCTCAAATGTGTGTGTTGAAGGTGAATTGAAAATTCAATTTCATTATCAAAGTTGGAACTTTTTTATCATCCTTCTAGGCACAGTTGGAAGTTATTTCCAATATCCAGCATCATTAACAAGGACAGAATGATAGAGAAGTTGTAATGAATGGCCATTTTATAATATAAATTTCACAGAAATGGTTACTAGGGTCTACGATCAAATATCTTGTCAAGAAAGTTAGATAATATTTAAAAAATAAAACACCTTTTAATTCTCTGTCACATAAAGGATTTCTACTTTTCGGACCTTTTAATTCCGTGTATGCAAAGGATTGCAAGCATAAGTCCCTGATTAATTCACAATTGTCTATTTTGATTCAGGAATTAATACAAAAAAATCCATCTTATCACCAATATATTTTGGCATGAGTAGGTTAGTGATACTCCTTCCACCTCAGCTTCTTAATCCATATCCTCAAGCAAACAAACCATTCAGTTAAGAGGACCTAATTAACACAATAGAGAAGAAAGTAATTTCCTAATAGGTTGTTTTCATGTTTGATTTGAAATATCTTCTTTATTATAGTCTACCAAATAATTTTGTATGGGCATCTTAAACCATACCTTAAGGCTCCATTAAGAACAACTTAGATTTTATAGGAAAATTTATATCTACCTTGGTAGCAAAAATTTCTATAGTTTCTTTTGCTTTTCTACCTGTGATTTGGCATTATATGCCTATAATTGACACTTCTCGTGAATCTATTTTTGATCATCTATCCCTTTTTTGGACCTTGAAATATTGTGATCACTCTGTGATAATAAAGTTGTGGTATATACATCTACTTCATCCTTATACACACATATGAAGTTTCCATCTATCCAATACTCGTGTAGTTTCAAATTTTATTTTGCAGTCTTCCATTTTTTTCTTGGTTGCACCATTTTTGACACTTTTCATACTAATTTTACATATTAAGGGCCAAAATTGTGAAGTACTTTCACAAAAAATTTGAATATAATATGGAAAAATTATTGTTGTAAATCTACAGTAAGTAAAATGAATTCAAATATGGTTTATACTTGTAAAAGTGTGATTGAAGGGATGAAACTTGGTGGCATATGCTGGTAAATTTTCTTGGATTACCTAGAATATTTGGTTTTTTGAGAAGTAAATTATGGTTCATTGTTGTTGTTATTTAGAAGTCAATTTTTTTCCCAAGCTTCAAGGTCTAATTGCCCAATGCTCCTCCTAGGTAGGTACTTCTTCTAATCTAGCAACTAACTACCTCATTGTTCACACCTAATGGGTTAGTCAACAAATTGACTAGGGCATAAACCCCATAGGTAAGAACACCAAGGAAGTGCTTTAATGTCAATCATCCAACCTAATTGAGCCATCCATATGCCCAAAAAGCATCATCAAGGAGCTAGGATATATAGTGCTCTCATAACAAGAGCAAAACTTTTTTTGTAGTAACCCTAAAAGTTAACACCAACTTGATGCTCAGAAAGGGAATGCTTGAATTCAATGTCACCCCCCTTCCTTGCCTAGAAATTTAAACAACAACAAGAAACTCTGAATCTCTTCCAAAATCAAAGTACGTGCACTTTAATACAAACCTACATATTTCTGAGATCATAATAAACTAGGCTCTGACACCATGTTCGAGAGGAGGAAAAATTGATATGTGCATTGAAACTATTCCACAATGCTTATACTTTCAAAGAAGATCTTATCATGTGTTGTGCACTGCAATAAACAAACTCAACCTTAATGATTTAGTAGCATTTATACCAATGTAATTTAAGGTCATGAAACCTATTAAAAAAGTAGAGATGTACCTGTGATTCTTTTCAGGTATAGAACAAGTTTCTCTTATAGAAACTAAAAACATATTAGCACTTGGATCACTTCTTCTTTCTCAATTTTTTTTTTTCACACTTACGCCTTTTCTTATGCTTCCTTACTTTATCACATATATGTGTATATATAATAAGTACAATGATCAATATTCACTATGTCAAGCACTAATTACCTCAATGGTTAATAGATTACAAATATTTCATTATCAAGGATAATGTTTCTAGCACCTAGAGACTCACGTTATCATCTTTGAATTGACCAACGGCCTTGTGCATTAAAGTAATAACATCTCCAACAAAGAATTCCAAGGTAGCAACATTTTCCAAACTCCCAAGATGATAGTGTGGCAATGTCCCCTCAATTGTGTACCTAGACTGCATGTGTAATACAACAAAAACTCCACCCCAATAGTTTCATCAATCCTCACAAGCTCAACAATTCCACACAATTTTTTTTTTCATTTCTAACACTCCCCAACTTGCAATGGATTGGTTGAGCTCAAAAAATCTTAAGCGAGGTTGTTTGATCCTAGAATGAGTCACAAATTGAATAATCTTGCGAGACAAGTTCAACACAAAATTCATCAAGTATGTGCATGAAAATTTAATCATTGTACCAAAGGTGAAAAATAATTAATAATCATCAACACCAAATGTGAATTGTAATGGGAAAATTTTGGTGGATCAAAGTGGAAAATTAGAATTGTGACACAAACACAGTAATATTCTCAGTCAAGTGGTTCTGGAATTACAACAAAGTGATGACACAGTCTCAAAGTTCAGTCATGTTAATACACTGCTACATTAACCTTTAATGCATGAACCCATTCCAATCATGTATTATCATATTACTTGTGTCATGTATTAACCTTTAAATCATGCACCCACCATACACTATTGGCTGACACAGATATTTATCCCTTGGAAAAGCCACCCAATGTTATATGATTATGGGTGTGGTTTTGTTGACAGGCCCAACCACTTGATGACCTTGACTAAGATGAGGTTATTTCGACTCTTTATATTTACAATGAAGTGTAGTGGAGCTCCCTTTACCCACATCTAAGAGTGAAAAATGTGCTCACCTTCCTTCAGTTCTTTAGGTTCACTTGGATGGACCTGAGTGCCAGCAACGATGGAACTGGGTTATGTTTTAATGGTTTACTTCCCTTGTCTAGATTTGACCCAAAGTGAAAACCTACATCTGACTCTAAGGATTTTAACTCAACCATCAATGATTACTTTGAGTGACATTCATCAGTGTTATGCCAAGGGCTCTTATGGAATCTGTACCACTTTCCAGTGTCTTTCTTTGTTTTCCCATTACCCTTCTTTATTTGTGGCTTAAAAGGGTTGTCCTGGGCTCATCCATCCTAGATTTTTCCTTTGTTATGTGGGTTGGGGAAGAATTTCCCTTGCTTATGCTATGAATAATTCATAGATCCAAACTCTTACTTCTTCTGTTTAAATTTTTTCTTGATTTTGACAGCATATCCTTACGATGTTCCCAATGAGGATATGTCTAGGAACTCCATCTCTATCTGGATGTATATGTGCATACCATCACATTATGTGAGCACCAAATTTCACTCGAAGTCTTTGATACCTAGCTTGGTGTACAAGGTATGGAATATGTTTTTGAACTGTTTGGCCCCTCTCTTGTTGCAATGTGGTCCATCTCATGTACTGGTCATCGTAGCTTCAAACAAGGTAATATTATTCCTTAATAGCATCCTTGAAAGAGCCCCAGGTGGGTATGACCACATACATTACAAATTCCTTTGTGGAATTTTTCTCATAGGAAGTCTCCCACCAATCCTGAAATTAGTGACAACCTTAAAAAGTGAAAAGGTAATATTTCTCTATTATAAAACTTGTGGATAGAAATACCCTTCTAGAATATCTAACCAATTTTCTAGAAAATTTTCATCTATATGGCCCTCAAATATAGGAACATCATATCTAATGTGTACCTTGAAGGGGGTGGAACCTCCAAATTTACAACTTAATGAAGATGTGTCAGTTTTTGGCAGTCATTAAAGGATCTGGACAAAATTATCTATCATCGTGTTCCTTTGTCATGAGAGGGCTTCCTCCAAAAATAGTTTATTAGGATCTCCTGCTCCTTCACCTTTCATTTATTCTTCCATGGGAGGCCATCAGGTTTGGTGAGGACAATCTTGCAAAGGCTCAAGTAGTTCAATTCTAAACTCCTTATACCTTGACCTTGTTGGGGACATGTACAGATAAAAAAATAAAAATTAGACCCTTTGATACCCCTAATCCAAATTTATGAAGGGAATGAAATGAAATACAGATTTATAGAAAAAACATGGAGGTATAAGAAAACCTAAATTTTATTATAAATGGAATATGTTGAAACTGTAAAAAATGCATAATGAAACAAACTTACTCAAATTGTGGTAGTTTATCTCTGAGAAAAGATGTGATGCCTATGTGCATTCACCAAAGTGCAATAAAATGAGGTTGAAAGGATGTTTTTAGTATAAAGCAACAATGAGGAAATCATAAAAATTCAAAAACCTAACCCTAGGAGATGAAATTTCAAAAGGTTTGTGGCCCCAATGGGGTTAATTGGTATGTTAAATTTTTTGAGGACGTCGTAACTTTTGCGTACGATGTCTATTTGGCATTCTCAGTAGCCCATTGGAAAGGTCTTGCCAAGAAGTACAACTCAGTAGCCCATTGGAAAGGTCTAGCTATGAAGTACACATTCCAACCAAGCCCAGGAAAGAGCCTATGGCTATTATCTAGGCCCCTGCCATGTCAAAAAATGTCAATTAGGGCCTCAAAATGGCCTTGGAAGTTTAGGACTCGAAAAAATAAAATAAAATTTCCAAGATGGAGAACTACGTTTTGAGCTAGTGGAAATGGTGGGTAGTCACCGATATCCACCTAGCTCATCCATAGGCCCCACTTATTTCTACTTTCACCTATTTTACCATTCAGAAAAATAGAGTTGAGTAACCTCTCCTTACGATGGGGTTTCCTCTCAAAAGAGTTTCCTAGGTTATATCTTGTATTAATTTGCAGTTTGTGAGTTTTATTTCATTATTCTTTATTTTCTGCATAATTATAATTTTCATGCATACACAATAAAAATTAATTTACAAATCCAGAAATCCAAGGATAAATAAGTCCTCATAGTGTATATTTTGAATTTTAAGCATAAAATTATCAGATTGGTTATGAAAAACTATCCAATGGAATATCCATGGTAGTTTACAAGTAAATTTCAATAGTCATTAAGCATATGGAGGATACATGGCCTAATAAATTCAAGGATGAAGTATAGAGCTTTCGATTGAGCATAGAAATGGATGGAATTGATCCATATTCCCCCAAAACACCAACTATTCTATTTAGTTATTAATAGTGGTAAATAGTAATATACCTTGATGGTTGTTTGTGAAGAATGAACATCTTATGTTGGCTCTTATAGTGTTGGGTAGAAGATAAGTGAAGACATTGGATATCTACCTCCAACCATTGTTCAACGAATTTAATCAGATATGGGAAGGAATGGTACATGTATATGATATATTTAGACTCTTCCTAGTGGGGAGGTATTTTATGTTGTATGACATATGCGCTTACACCACACGCGATTATATAGGATTATGGTTTTGCTCTGTTAGCATGTTGATTTATTTGTTTATGTTTGTAATGTTATTTTTTATACTTAATTTGGTGCAACTGTTTCTTTTTATGTTATTTTTCTCTGTATACAATAACATTAGAATTTTTTTCACAAAATGGTATCATGGATGTAAATTTTGTGGATTTTCTATAAATTTTATTGGTACAACCATCTATGAAGTTGATGTATGGTTGCTCTAGGGTATTCCCCTTTCAAGACTACCCTTGTAGAAGAGTTGCATATGTTTTCAATGGTAAACTAGATAGATCATAGAGACTTGAAATAATCACATCAACAGATTGAATTAGGGCATATGACACAAAGAAGGAGAAGGAAATTGTATAATTTCTTGATTCAAATAGGGAACCTATGTTCAATGATCTTGGATTTTTTTGACATTATGTTGGGAAAATGCTCATCGGGAAAAAAAAAAGGAAATATGTATTTTATGAGCTTCTATATTGAGAGCATCTTAAGATTATCCACTTATTGGATCCCATGCATATATTAAAAAAAAATTCATATTATTTATGGAGTCATGCATCATTGAAAAAAACAACACATTTCCTACTAGGAGATATCTCATTTCTTTCAATACTAAAAAGAGACATTGGCTAAGAAAAGAAAGTAGAGGAGAAGGTATTCCCTCTTGATCTTTCAAAGAAGGTCATGCCCCATGGACTTTGAAGAAAGATTATATTTCTATTATGAATGATATTATATTGGGTGTGAATGAACCTTCTTTATATAAGTCGATTTACGACATTGTTCCATTGTAGAAGGAAATTTATCAGGATTGAAATCACATTACCATATTAAGCCTCTAAGAGTATGTATGTTGAATACATTATTCTTTTTATGTAGTGCAGGTTAAAATATATTGTTCACTCATAGTTTTATGGAAATTAATTATGTGTTTGTATATTTTATAATGACATTATCACTTTCTTGTGTGTGGTTGTGTGAACCAGACTACCCCTAGGACCTGTGACATGCCATATCGAAATTATTTGCATTTATACATTAGATCACATCAAAGGAGATTCATATGGCTAACATTGCACCATAGCATCAAGAGATAGCTAAAAAAATTTGTATGTTTGAAAAGGAACTTCCCATGACTTTTATGTACTTACAAGTATATATTCTAATTCACCTACTTCATTAGCTTAAATTAGCTCGGGTGCTCTCATGTCAGTGGATGTTCTTTCTAGAGAGTTACATGAAAAAAATGGAGGGGTGTTTTTAGCCAAAGTTTAAACCAAGGAATTTCATGGTAAATAGGTACATAATATACTAGTCATTCTATTATGCAAGTGAGTACATCAAGAAAATTATGCGATGCGCTAGGGGTAGTGTTTTGGCATGACCAACAAGAAGAGGACAACAGTGAAGGGCAGATACCCCAAAAAAATGAAAAAAAAAGGTGCATAAAGAGTAAGTCAAAAATCTTTTTTCATATGTGTATGAATATATTGTTTATATTGAAGTCGATAATATACATTTGATCTCATACTATTCATTTTGAACATCAACAAATTCATAAATTAGTGCCATTAGTAAACACATTCTTTATAATGCAAAGGAAATGCTATCATAGATCATGTTGTATTAGTGACATGAAGTTATTCAAATGGTTGAATGGTAAATGCATACCTTATATAGGTCATTTAAAAATAAATATGTCAAATATCTATCCCAACAATTGGGTGGTTGACTGGATCATAAATAAATATGGTGCATCCTATCATTACCCATGTGGAGAATAGGATGCACTATACATAGGGAAAATGTGCAAAAACTTTGTAATAACTTCTCTAAGTACCATGTTCAATTTATAATGCACATTTGAATTGTAACATGTATTATGTTTTTATTAACGCTTAGGTTATTAGGCATATGACATCATCTTTTGTTCACATTTTTGGAGATTTCCATCTATGTGGGCATATGGACATCATTTTAGCATTGGTGATGTGATAATGGACAAATCATAGAAGATTGTGGAATCGAGGTCAAGATCAATCAATCTAGTCATGCTAGCCATCATGATCAAAACCTAATAGAGGGGAAATTAGGTTACTTTGGAAGATACAAGAGATCATGCAAGTAAAGTGCTCATATTTTCGTTATGTTATTTATAGTTGCAAGTGGTGGGGTGCCTTTGATTGGAGAAATGTAAATGAAGATCATGATAGTGGACTAATATGTATTAACTCTACAAAAATGTGGGTTAAAACTAAGAAGCCTTATGTTTTCCAAAAACACTACAACTAAGTGTTTTTTGCCTAAATGTATTGGATGGGGATATGTGATTCATACTAACATATGATCCAAGATAAAAAGTTATTTTTTACGAACATAAATATTATAATGCCAAGCAGGAAAAATAATCAAAGTAATAGTAATGAAGAGTGAAATGTAAATGTTTTGTTTTGAAATATATATATATATATATAGTTTACGATGTTGAATGTTGAATATAAAAAAATAGCAATCATTTATAACTATCATATTGAAAATATATTAAAATAGTACAAGTTTAAAATGTGATTTTGACGAAATTATTGTATTATATCAACAAACATTTATCTTAACTTTTAAATTAATAAGTATTAATTAAAATATCACAAAATGATGTGTTTTTTATAATATAATATGAAAAAGTTATTGATGATGTATGGTATAATATAGTATTAAAATTTTATTTTAAAATAAATTTTATTTAAAAAATAATGATATCAAAAGACGTTTTTAGAATTTGAAAGTTTGAAAAATAAAATAACTATATATTTACTTTGATGGAACTTCTATTAACTACGATTTTTAGTCATATGAAATTAAGATTTGGAATCAATGTTTATTTTTGTACCACAAAATTCACAAACTTTTATAGTTAATCAAAATTAATACCCTGAAATTACAATGTTTGGAATGATACCTCGTAGTAATTATCATGTTTTAATGCTCATGATATCAAATGTATAATAAATTTGGTCATAGCTATATTTATAGTGCATGGGAAAATCATTGAAACGGATGTCAATGTCACGTCAATGTCACTTAGTTTAATTTTTTTTTATGTTTTTATATTTAATATAAGAATTTATTTTTATTTTTATGAATGTATATATGTAGTTTAATTAATAGAGGAAATAGTTATTTTTTAAATAATTTTTTGGGGTAATTTTGTTTAAAATCTGGTTGAGATTTTAAAAAATCATAAGTTTAAGTTGTTTAATTTACAAAGTTTAAGTGTTTGGGTTTTTTTTAGGGTGCTAAATCTATTTATGAATTCAAAAGTGCAGTGTAAACAACAAGAAATCATAATATTATTAAAAATTGTATTGTCGGATTTCGACCTAAAAGTTATTTTGTCTATTAGTTAGACTATGTCAAAAAAATGATCAAACAAATTAATGAAAAAAATCAATGAATTCTGATTTACAATTGTTTTAGCGTTTAATAATGGTGATGATGAATAACGTCCATTAAGACCAATATGGTCTATCATACCTTAAGAAAGTAAGAGATTTATTGAGATTCTTTAACATTTTATTTCTATGATCAAAAAGAAGGGAGAGAAGCATTCCTAGATCTTTGTAGTTATGTTGACTTAGCAAGTCAAGAAGGTTGGTAGTGTGGCAAAGATTTAAAAATTAGAGTGGATGTGAGTAAGAGTTAGGCAATCCAAGAGAAGTGTTTTTCATCTTCAACCTTCTTAGTATCACAAAGGTGATAAACTCTTTCGTCCCAAGGTGTCTTGGGAATAGACCAATGACCGGTTTCACTATGAAGCTCGTGAGAATTAGTTCCTAACTTGGCAAGATGTTATCACTATTTGTGATATTAATAACATGAACTAGAATTGCCTAGGTCATTTTAGTTGAAGATATTTTTCTATTTTTTATTTATTTAATATTAAAAATATATAGTTTTTTTTCATGATTTAACAAAAAAAAATTAATAAAACAAATTGATTTATAAAAATAATGATTTATGATTATTTTATTTTAATGATTTAATATGCAAGATGTTATCATTATATAAAAATGCAAAAGTAATGTATTCTTAAATTTTTAGTATCATTCAATAATTTTATCAATATTAACAAAAAGTTAAGAATAAATATTTAAGAATAAATTTATAAATTCATTCAATAGAACAATTTGATTTAAGATAATCAAATGATGCAACATTGATTAAATCATGTAATCAAGTTTGTAAACATGTTTAATCAACATTTTGTGTATTGCTAGACAATAAACAATTCTCCTTGGAGAAGAGTTAAACATTATATGGCATTAATGGTTATAAGTTTTTGTAACCACAATCTATATTAGCTGATTTCCTAAAATTAAAGTTAAGCATTGTATGGAAAGTCTAAATCTAAATGAGTGATACATCTGAAAATTAATTTAAAAATAAAGTAATCATTAATATCGTCAATGATTAGTGTACTCATAATATGTTTTATAAACCAAACAACGACAATATCAACATGATATGGAAAAACATAATATAAATGAGTGATATACATATCAATATATATGTCAAGCATACATCTTATCAAAATCAATAAACATGTCATATATATGACACTCAATATACATGTCAAGTACCACCGCTAGCTAGGTTTGCTACCATAAACAAAGGCATCAATGCCTCTACTACCAGAGATAAAGGGTCTATTAATACCCATGTCAAATAAAAATGATGCAAGTAAAGTATGACATATCTCTCCACCAAAAAGTATACCACCCAATGTGACCATGGCATGTACAACATCAATAGCTAGTGTAGTAGGTTTAGAAGATATGGAGGAGGAGGGAGGAGTAGCGAGTGTATCGATGGAATATGGTACAGTTTGTGACACATGTGGAGGAGAAGGGGGGAACAGTGACTAGATCAGTGAAATATGGTGTAGTTGGTGACACATGTGGAGGAGGGAAAACAATGGGTGGATTAGTGGAATAGGTTTCACTATTCATACATATGGAGGAGGAGGGGAAGGAGGAGGAAGAGAAGGATCAATGGATGGTGTAGTTGGTGACACATGTGGAGGAGAAGGAGGTGGTTTGGTGGATGGAAAATTTAGTGATCCATGTAGTGGAGTAGGAGGACATGAATTAGTGGGTAGTGCAATTGGTGACACATGTGGAGGAGAACAAGGAGATGTCAATCACTTTGATGGAGGATTGAGAGCATCATCCTTAGAAGATTAAATAGATGAAATGGAGTGAATGTCGTCCCTAAACCTCAAGATGAGGTTGATAAAATATGAAACCAATAACATGACACATTAGTGATCTCATGTCACAAATAATGGTCACCCATACATCATGAAACTTTGGAACCTATAAAATATCCTTGAGCATGTATGGGTACTACTCCCTACCTAGCAATTAGACCACATATGTGATCTTCCAGCTTAGTTTTACTCTATAATACGGATTTCATGGCATGTTAGGTCTATGTACTAAAGGTGATGGAACTATCTCATCCTATTGGGGAGGCTCATCCCCAAAATATGTGTCAATATCTGCAAAACATTAGACAATAATAATCGGATAATTGAAACAAAATGTTACAAAAAATTACATGTGAATTAAAATAAGATTAAAAAATATACAGATATATTTATCAAAACATAAAGATAATATTACCTCTATCATCTGGTCACTCGCCCTAAGTAAATGGGATGTTCGTACAACCTCTCCAACCCATCCCCATGCATGGGTACTGTACAATATCAAGTGAAAGATTGTCCTCTAAAACCAAGAAATCACAAATCTCTCTACCAACCAAAGTATAAGGAGGTTAGATGTTTATCAATAAGGGATATTGACGCAACAAAACCGCTGAAGTCAACCCTGAGGAGAGATGGTCAGTCGTCATCGTGGCTCTGTCCTTCTTTCCCTGCTCCACGTGGTCTATTTTTTTTTATTAATTATCAAATTCGTAGAATTTGATAAATAATACTCTCCACAACGTTTAAACTTTGATTTATATTCCCGAACCTTAAAGTATGCCTTTCGAAACTTTATATTAATCTTCGAACTTATATTAATACTCCACGCTTTGTAAATCAAACTTTACAATAGGGCTCTCGCTTCGGGCCCACCTCTATGTCCAATAGCCAATCAAATGTACGCCCCATACCCTGGTTAAACCTCGCGCATCTCCATCAGGCGACCAGCGTCTGATGGCCTTTCCCCTGATCGACGGCTCTCGTTGATATAGCTCGGCTTCTAGCGCCAGACTTTAACGCGCGATGAGAATACGGAAAGGCGGTTTTTGTACTCTCGTCCGGTGCCACGCGTCGACGGTTCTATGGAATCGCTTCAATTCGGGAAATACCGCTCGACCCTACAAAAGTGGTGCGATATGGGAAATCCACCTTTGCAAATACGCTTGTGGTTTTGGCACAGTGACTAACCAAGGTTCCTCTCGGTTATTCTCCGTTCGTTAACTAAGGTTCTAGACTAGTTAGGAGTTCCAATTGACAACGGTGACGTAAGTTTCTTTATTACGCGGCTTCTATTACCATAAAACAGAGTTCCACGACCAGGTTCTCTACACAGGCCTCGCTTGCGGTTATGGTGAATTCGCAGGGTTATCTAACAATCCATGGGAATTCAAGGACAGATAACGGAATTACCATTACACAATTGCCTCACAATTAGATAATTCTTCACAATTATAAATATAGGCAGTTGGAAATCAACAGGACTTGAATTTTATTAACTGGAAGCAATTGCTCAATACACAGAGTTCATTGTAGAAATATCTCTTCCTTTCTCTCTCTCTCTCTCTCTCTCATACATCCGAGGGATTACAATTATATACATAAACATATGACTCTTCGGTTCTGAGAGGACCGTTTTAGGAAATAAATAGCCTAATTAAAATAATTCAACTAATTGGAATATGACAGCTAGACTAACTGTGCTATTCGACTTCTACAACTCTAACTCAAATAATAATATAATCAGCTAAGGTATTGACACCTAGCTGTAACAATTCAACTGTTTCCAAACCCTCCTAGCCACAACATGTGGAAAAAACTCCTACATTGCTGGCTAGTGTCTAATGCCCCTGCATCAGACTCCCGAGGGCAATCTTCTTCATGGGCTCCTGTCCATGAGCTCTTCCACTGATCTGCCTATCTTCTGCAACATTTCTTCAGCCATCCAAGTGGCATCTTCCTCTGGCTTATCTTTCCACTTAATCAAGTACTGGAAGTACTCTTGTCCTCTGGTCCTTCTGAATGGTCTTTTATCCAATATTTTCTCTGGTTGCAATGGCTGTGTTGGAGGTAGTTGTTCTCTCCACTCAATCTGTTCCTTGTTTGCTGCTCTTTCTTCTACACCATCCTCCTCATACTTGTACAAATCTGCAACATTAAAAATGGGAGATATTCCAACATCAGGAGGTAATTCAATCTCATAAGCATTTGCAGAAAACTTCCTAAGTATCTTGCATGGCCCAATCTTTTTGAACTTCAATTTGTTATACTGCTTCTTTGGGAATCTCTCCTTTCTCAAGTGTGCCAAAACTTGATCTCCTACTTCAAAATGGACTTCTTTTCTGCTCAAGTCTGCTCTACTTTTGTATCTGATGCTACTGCCTTGTAGTTGTTGTTTCACTTGTTCATGTATGGCCTGGATCTCTGAAGCAAATTCCTCACCATCTGCACTTCTAAGCTCTGCCTTTCCCAAATTTCTTAACTCTGATATTCCTCTGGAGTGCATTCCATAAACAATATGAAATGGACTCTGCCCTGTGCTTCTGTTTGGTGAGTCATTATATGCATATTCTGCCTGAGGAAAAATATGATCCCACTGTTTGGGATGCTCTCTTGCAAGGCTCCTCAACAAATTTCCCAAACTCCTATTCACTACCTCAGTTTTTCCATTAGTCTAAGGATGATAAGCTGAGCTGAAACTTAGGTTAGCACCAAGTTTCTTCCACAGTGTCCTCCAAAAGTGCCCCACAAATCTGGTATCTCTGTCTGAAACAATACTCTTGGGCAACCCATGCAATCTAACAACTTCTTTGAAGAGCAAGTTAGCAACATGGGTGGCATCACTATTTTTATAGCATGGAATAAAATGTGCCATTTTGGAGAATCTGTCCACTACAACAAAGACTACATCATTCCCTCTCTGAGTCTTGGGCAATCCTAGAACAAAATCCATACTCACCATGTCCCAAGACTTGTCTGGAATAGGTAAGGGAGTGTACAATCCTGCATTCTGGCTCCTTCCTTTAGCATACTGACAGATTTTGCAGTTCTTCACAAACTTATCCACTTCTGTTCTCATCTTGGGCCAGAAATAAAAGTGACTCAGCTACTCATAAGTCTTATCAGTACCAAAGTGTCCAGCAAGTCCTCCACTATGCTTCTCTTTGATCAAATTTCCTCTCATGGAACATTTTCGTACACACAGTTGGCTTCTTCTGAATAACAAGTCCTCCTGCAAGAAATAATCCAGCCACTGGCTTCTATCTGTTAAAACAGGGTTACTACATGCCTCAAATGCTTCTCTAAAATCTGGATCTGTTTTATACAAGTCTTTGAGATAATCAAATCCTGCAACTTCAAATTTAGTTTCTTGAACAAGCATGTGTCTCCTACTCAAAGCATCAGCTACTTTATTGGCTTGGCCACTTATATGTTTCAAAACAAAATTAAAACTTTGGAGATACTCAACCCATTTACCATGCTTATGTTTCAATTTGGGCTACTGTACAATATACTGCAAAGCATGGTTGTCAGAATACAATACAAATTCCCTGGACATCAAATAATGTCTCCATTTATTCAGTGCCTGAACAATTGCATAGAATTCCTTCTCATAAGAGGAATACTTTCTTCTGGTGTCATTCAACTTTTCACTGAAATATGCCATAGGCCTATCATCCCGACTCAACACAGCTCCAATGGCCTCTCCACTAGCATCACACTTTACTTGAAATGGTTTAGTAAAATCATGCAGAATCAAAACAGGCTTCTCTATTATCTTTTGCTTCAAACGTTTGAAGTTCCTTTCTGCTTCAGCAGTCCACTTAAATGGTTGTTTGCTCTTCTTTATTGTCTCAATTATGGGTGCATTAATCTTACTGAAGTTTCTTATAAACTTTCTGTAAAAGCTAGCAAGTCCATGGAAACTTCTTACCTCAAAGACATTCCTGGGTGAAGGCCACTCCACAATTGCCTTAACCTTTTCTGGGTCCATCTTCAATCCTTCTGCAGAAACAACAAAACCCAAATACACCAACTCTTCTTTCATGAATGAGCATTTCTTTAAATTTATCAGCAGTTTCTCTTGGTGCAGCTTCTTCAAGACATGATTAATATGCCTTAAATGTTCTTCCTTAGTTCTGTTGAAAACTAATATATCATCCAGATACACTATCACAAATTTACCAATAAATTCCTTCAATACTTCATTCATAAGTCTCATAAAAGTGCTAGGTGCATTTGACAACCCAAAAGGCATTACCATCCATTCATACAGTCCTTCATTTGTTTTAAAGGCGGTTTTCCACTCATCACCCTCTCTTATTCTAATCTGATGGTATCCACTCTTCAAATCTATCTTTGAGAAATATTTAGCACCACTCAAACAGTCCATCAAATCCTCAACTCTGGGCAAAGGGAATTTGTACCTGATTGTGATCTTATTGATTTCTATGGAATCAGTACACATCCTCCAGCCTCCATCTTTCTTTGAGCTCAATACTGCTGGTACTGCACATGGACTCAAACTTTCTTTGATCAATCCTTTGTCTACCAATTCCTGTACTTGTCTCCTAATTTCCTCATTTTCCTTGGGGGTCATTCTGTAGGCTGCCTTATTTGGCAGATTTGAACCAGGGATAAAATCTATCTGATGACTGATCTTTCTCACAGGTGGCAGCTCATCAGGTAAATCATTCACAACAATGTCACAGTAATTGTCTAACATCTCTTGGATTTCTACTGGTAAATCAGAAATCTTTGTAGAAGTAAGAACTACCTTAGGTTTGAAAACTAAAGCAAAGCTTACCTCTTCTTCTTCTATCTGCTGCAGATATTCCTTCCCGCTCAGCAACAAGGTCTTTGGATCAATCACTCTGTTGGATGGCTCTCCTTCTTCCATGGGAATCATTGTATGATGTACCCCATCCTTGAAGAACTTTTAAGTGTTCTTCTTGCCATCATGCACTGCTGCTCTGTCAAACTGCCAAGGTCTACCCAGCAGTATATGACACACATCCATGGGCATTACATCACACATGACCTTATCTTTGTACTTTCCCATTTGCAGTTCTATCTCACACTGTTCTTTCACAACCAGTTGATGCCCCTTGTGCAGCCAGGACACCCTGTAGGGAGTTGGATGCTCCCTTGTCTTCAACTTCAACTTCTCTATCACCTCAGTGGAGACCAGATTATCTATGCTACCACTATCAATGACTAGCTGGTATCACTTCCCTTGGACTTTGCATATGCTCCTAAACAAAGTCTTCCTTTGTGCAGGCTTAGTGACCTCTTTGGCTTGCTTCAACAAGACCTTATTCACCACCAAGGATTCTTCCCTCTCTGGAAGAATTTCTTCTTCAATTTCTACTTCCTCTCCAGCCTGGGCAACAACAACATTCCTTGGACCAGCACCCACATTCTCTGGACATTCATAGTGCTTGTGTCCCACTTGCTGACATCTATAACACCTCAATTCTCTACCCCTGCCTCTGTCTCTGCCTCCTCTTCCTTTTCCTCTGTAGGAACCCCTTCTGCCCCTTGTATCATCCTCTGTAGATGCATTCTGAGGTGAGCTACTATTAGCTCCATCCCTGGGTGTAGCAGGCTTTCCTCTACCACCCTGACTTCCCTTTCCATGGAAAGTACCTCTCTTCTTGGCACACTGTTTCCTCAGGAGTTTCTCCTCTGCTTTCAAGGCCATCTGGTAGGCCTCTTCCACTGTCTTAGGAGACAGGAGACCAATCTCATCTTGGATCTCAAGTTTGAGACCATTCATATATTTGGCAGTCTTCTCAGGTGTGTCTTGGAATTTCCCAGCCCTTATGCTCACTCTGTAGAATTCCTCTGTGTATTCCTTTACTATCGGCAACCTCTGTCTCAGGTTCTGCATTTTCTTATACAATGTCAGTTGGTAATGACTAGGAAAGAATTTACCTTTTAATTTGGCCATCATTCTGGTCCAACTTTTAATAGGTTGCTTGCCAACTCTCCTCCTTTTTTCCTACACTCCATCCCACCAAAGTGCAGCATGTCGCTTCAGCTTTGTTACTGTAAACTTGACCTTCTTATCTTCACTTATTTCTTCATAATCGAAGCACTTGTTCATTTCATTTATCCATTCCACCAACTCCTCTGGATTTAGTCCCCCTGCATAGATTGACACTTCAATTCTGGGCTTAACTGCAAACCCCAGAACAGTTCTAAGGAGCCTCATGTCAGGAGGAATCTCAAAATTTTCTTCTGCTTCTTCTGTCTCAGGTTCGCTGATGTCTTCATGATCTCTGGGCTATCTTCGCTCCATGACATCTATTCTGGCCTCGACCCTCTGCAACATCCCCAACACCTCAGAGTTGGCGACATGTCTTCTTCTGCCAGCACCTCTACCAACTCAGATTGCCATGTCAGCAAAACAACTTCGAACAATAGCTCTGATACCACAAATGACGCAACAAAACCGCTGAAGTCAACCCTGAGGAGAGATGGCCAGTCGTCGTCGTGGCTCTGTCCTTCTTTCCCTGCTCCATGTGGTCTATTTATTTTTATTAATTATCAAATTCGTAGAATTTGATAAATAATACTATCCACAGTGTTTAAACTTTGATTTATATTCCCAAACCTTAAAGTATGCCTTTCGAAACTTTATATTAATCTTCGAACTTATATTAATACTCCACGCTTTGTAAATCAAACTTTACAATAGGACTCTCGCTCCGGGCCCACCTCTATGTCCAATAGCCAATCAAATGTACGCCTCGTACCTTGGTTAAACCTCACGCATCTCCGTCAGGCGACCACCGTCCGATGGCCTTTCCCCTGATCGACGGCTCTCATCAATATCGCTCGGCTTCCAGTGCCAAAATTTAACACGCGATGAGAATACGAAAAGGCGGTTTTTGTACTCCCGTCCCGTGCCATGTGTTGACGGTTCTATGGAATCGCTTCAATTCGGGAAATACCACTCGACCCCGCAAAAGCGGTGCAATATGGGAAATCCACCTTTGCAAATCCGCTTGTGGTTTTGGCATAGTGACTAACCAAGGTTCCTCTCAGTTTTTCTCCATTCGTTAACTAAGGTTCTAGACCGGTTAGGAGTTCCAATTGACAATGGCGACGTAAGTTTCTTTATTACGCGACTTCTATTACCATAAAACAGAGTTCCATGACCAGGTTCTCTACACAGGCCTCGCCTGCGGTTATGGTGAATTCGTAGGGTTATCCAACAATCCACGGGAATTCAAGGACAGAGAACGGAATTACCATTACACAATTGCCTCACAGTTAGATAATTCTTCACAATTATAAATACAGGCAGTTGGAAATCAACAGGACTTGAATTTTATTAACCGGAAGCAATTGCTCAATACACAGAGTTTATTGCAGAAATCTCTCTTTCTCTCTCTCTCTCTCTCTCTCTCTCTCTCTCTCATACATCCGAGGGATTACAATTATATACATAAACATATGACTCTTCGGTTCCTCTGAGAGGACCGTTTTAGGAAATAAACAGCCTAATTAAAATAATTCAACTAACTGGAATATGACAGCTAGACTAACTGAGCTATTCGACTTCTACGACTCTAACTGATATAATAATATAATCAACTAAGGTATTGACACCTAGCTATAAAAATTCGACTATTTCCAAACCCTCCTAGCCACAACATGTGGACAAAACTCCTACATTATTGGCTAGTGTCTAATGCCCCTGCATCAGATATGCACCTAACCTTCATACACTTCGGTTGGTAGAGAGATTTGAGATTTCTCGGGCCCCTAACCTCCATGTACTAAGTTTTATATCAATAATGGATAGACATCTAATCCCCTCTACACCAAATGCAGTTATGTGTGATTAGAAACCAACAACCTAAAATTTCATAGGGTCAACAATCTCTTGACTATATATCTTTGCATATATACCAGATGTCTCTCTCCTATAATTCTTAGTAGAAAATTAGGGAACTAGGGCCAAATATCCCCCACCTCTCCCTACTATCTACAACTTAGTGATAAAATAAATATCCCTCTCCATGAGCTAATAGAGACTAACCTTGAGTTCTTGCCTAGAATGATCCCGATGATATATCAACTAATGTAAAAAGGATTAATTCCCCTTGAGAGTTATATCCTCCTCACAAAAATTGAGGAGGCCAACATTCTTCAAAAAGGCACAAATCTGAAGTGTAATAAGGTAAGGGACCATCTACCTCTCTCTTTCCCCACTCAAGTACAAAGTTTTACATGTTGACATACTAGTCCTACTCTTTCACTTCTCATCGTCGTCTCCAAATCACATATAATTATTTTTGGACACTACTCTTTCACTTCTCATCGTCGTCTCCAAATCACATATAATTATTTTTGGACACATAGACCAAATAAATTGAAATTAAAAAATAAAAACACACATATATAACCATTTTGTATTTATAAAAAACTAGAATTAATTAGTGTTTGCAAAAATATCGCGGTAAAGTAATCAGTACACCTCAATAGATAATGTGTATTGTGTTTCATAGTGATCCAAGTTACTTGGTTTACCAACGCTAGTTTAGCTATGAAACACACCACTATGCTATTTTTTTAATATAAAATTAAAAAAATTGTATATCTATAGTTGAAAACCTGAGGCGCATGTTTTTTCAACAAATAGTGTGCATCGACTATGATGTTCTATATCTTCAATTAAGCATCACCATTTTCACAAAGCTCCATGTTATTTTTTGCATCAATGTTAATGTAGTCATGAAATGCACTAATATCTTATGTTAGACAACAAGCACTGGTGCACTATGTTAGCCAATAAGAATTATTATTTTCAAGGTGCTCCATGTTCATTTGTACATCAATGGGCTTATTTCACTATGGTGTGATGTGGTGCACCAGTGCAATTGATTATCTTAATTATAAAGATGTAAGAAAAGACACGTTGTTAATACACCCTGGCCATTTTGATGCACCATGATGTTTGGAGCATCGATGCTTATTTTTAAGTTGAATAACTTAACATTGGAATTGCATCGATATTATGCACCACTCGTGGTGCTTCCTAAATTCATAGAACACAACATTGAGTCTTGTGTTATACTAGAACACAATAATGTGTTATTTTTAAAATATAAAAAATTATATTTTGTAAGAGAAAAACTTGCACATGTGATATGTTATGCATCTCATAGCCCACCAATACATGGTAATATTTGTAACACACAAATTTGATTTTGGCTATATGTTAAAAAAAACTTGAGCCTATGGTATTAAGTGCATCATTAATATTTTCAGTGTGCTAATATCGTACATGCATTAGTGTGGTTGTGTTTTTTAAACCAAATCGAGAAAGGTTTTTGGTTCTTTTAATTTTTTATTGAATAACCAACTATTCTAACCTATCCAGTGTATCATCACATGTGCACCATGATCTTAATTTAGAATAGAGCATTGATATGCATTTTATTTTATTTTTTAAATCAAAATGATATTTTAGCATTTTATAATAATAATGGTTATTTGTGCACCTTATTAGTTCAACATTATGTTTGTGAGTGCATTGGTGCATTGTGACAATTTACATGCACCAATGTAAAAATATCTACAAAATCCTCTGCCTGCCCGCCTCCACCGGCAACCTCCACTATAAGTAGAGAAAGGATAAATTTTAGCGGCTGGTTATGTTAAAACCTTTGCTACAAGGTGTTCTCCATGTAGTGAACTCTAGTGGGTGTAGATGCCTTGTGTGCAAGATAGGGGGGTTGGGGAGGTGTTTTACCTCTAAAAGTTCATTTCCCTCTACAATTAAAAGGGTTTAATAAACATTGGGTAAGGAAAATTGGTTTAAATCCACCTTAATAGGATAGTTTTTCATTTTAAGAAAAAAATTTCAAAAAATAAATGTTAGACCTACTGTTTCCACATAGTGATGTGGGTTGAAACCCTAACATGTATAGATCTTTTATGTGAGTGAGGGAAGGTGTTTTGCCTCAAAAATTTTGGTTTTGTTAGTCAAAAAAGGAGTTTAACACATGGTAAATAAGATGAATTGGTATAAGTGGACATTAATAGACATACCTTAACCTTTTAAAAAGTATTTGTCAAAAACTAATTGTTATTCCTTGGCTCACCACAAGTTCAAATCCTCATAGACATAAAGACTTGGAAATATAAATTCTCTTAGTTTAATGGGTTTTATATGTAATAATAATTTAAATATATAAAATTTTGAATTGCTAAAAATATATTTATAATGGTTATACCTTGAAAGATTTATTATTACGTATATAATGGGTTATCAAGTAGAAAAACTCAACTTTTCTAGTGTTTCCAATTTTCTAGCCCTATCATTTTTTTCCAAGTTATGAGGTTGTTGTCGTTGCTACACACCCTCCAAAAATTTTCTATATTCGAATTTTGGAGCATACCTTTCATTATGTGAAGTGTTTCTTTTGGTTTTCAAGTATCATCTTATGTTTTTTTACATGTTTCACGTGTCCATGTACCTTCCTAAGTGTCGCCGGATCACTAAGAATAGCTATAGCGCACTTTTGAGTCACAGTGCACTTTCTAATCACAAAATGATGCTTATGTGTCGCAACTACTCATATTTTTCTTGTTACACATGGAGAATGTTTTTGAATTGGATTTTTGATGTATATTTCATATTTTTGGGTCTTGCTTAAATTGTACTAATGAATTGAGAAGAATAATGCCTAATATTGCTCCTAACTCATTGTGCTTTCCATGTTTTACCCCTCCATACTTAGTCATTTTTCTTACCTTTCAACTCTTTCTATGGGCTAGGAAGAGCACATTTTGCACTTCTAGAGCCTAGTAGTGACCCTCCTTGTCACCTGGAACTGCGCCCTATGCCATTCTAGGCCTTCTATCTCTCTTGCACATTACATAATTCTAGTTAGCAAGACCCCCCTTCATTGTTGCTTACTCTTCCACCCTACGTCGATCCTACCTCTGCCTCCTAGTGCATCACACTGCACACTTTCATTGGGAAGTGATTTCCCTCCTTATTCCTTGGAACTACACCATGTACCTCCTTCTGGCCCTAGCATGCCTCCCTAGTGCATGGTGCAGTCCTAGTGAATAGTCCTTATGACCTTTCCTAGTAACGGTTTCATGCGCTCACCCTGTCTCCTCCTCTTCTAGAGTTGTGCATGACACAGTCTCAGTCATTAGTACCTTCCTCCCTATCTCCTCCAAGTGCACTATGTGCTCGGAAGATCCCTCTCTCTCTCCCTTGTGCACTATTGATCCACAATCGATACATTGCATGAATCATCACAAAGTAGGATATTTCTAAGCTAATGTTTGCTTTCCATGAGTGATCTATACATGCAGGTGTTCTTAGTAAGCATGGAAAAATATGTGTGAGGATATCTTTCAAGAAAATTTCTCCAATGATGCATTTTGAAGACAAAGGCACCATATTGCGACAGTCAAAGGAATGATGGAATGTGATGATCAAAGTGACCCATGAAGGCTCCATAAACTCTCTAGACCCTTTGGAGGGTATATTAGATTCCATTTTGTCAAAATTAGTCAAAAGGCCCCAAAACTGGATCTCTCATCATCCATTACACTTTGCATCATCCCTTTCAAGGCCAAAAGCAAAAGTGTTTCCAAAATTTATTAGAATCCTGGATTACATTAGCTCAAAACCTTAATTTAATACTCCATCACACTGATCTTCATGGAAATATGTGATGGAAGATGATGAATACATGCAATTTGCATTGGTCAGCACAAGTTTCCTTTACTAAAAGTGCGATGACACCTAGAAATGAGGAAAAATAAAATAGAATTTTGAAGCTTCCCTCTCTAGAAGCTTCGGGAGTTGATTCATCCTTTTTCTAGTTAATATGATCTTGAATTCCTACTAATAAGGATTTATCCCTTATCTCATGGAACTTGCCTCCTTTAAAAGTGGATCTAGCCCTAGTATGGTGTATCTAAAACTTATTCATTTACCCTATAAAATAAGTACCTACTATAGAGTTTGGGTTGGGTTTTGGAGACTAATTATTCCCTTATGTTGTCAATTTGAGTTTGGACGTCCACAATCCATCCTTATGAATTGGTGAGATTGAAGGCTTTCTCATTGTGGAAAAGAAAAGACGAGAAGGGTTGGATAGATTTGCAACATCAAGGCCTCAACAAGGGTTGTGATATTTCTTTGCTATCTTTAATACAAATTGCATTGTTTTTCCCATACATCGTGTCTTTGATTATACATGTGTAGAATAAGGTTCCTTGATCTCTTATTTAGATTTATTTGAATATATCGTGTTGTGTATCTCAATCTCTTTGCTTGTCTTGGATAATTTGCAAGTTCTCCTTTGAGAGTTAAAGTTGAAGCTAGAGTGGGATTGAAGTTAGAGTGGGCAGGTGAAGAGAAGAAGGAAAATTGCATTGGACACCACGTAGGTCATCTTATTATATTTTAAATATATCTAGGGAAGGATATAATAGTTTGTTTGGTTGTTTCTAGGTTAATCCACTAAACCTATGGAGATCGCTTATGTCCGCAAAAGGGATTTGTCCAGAAAAAAACTTGGCGACTCCATTGGGGAACAAGTTGCTCTTCAGTGGTTTTCTTTGCTATGGAATTTGAATGCCTCTATAGTTGACCTATTTCCTCTTGTTTAGATTGTATTTTGACTTCAAAAAACTTTATTTATAGCTTGAATAGTGTCTTTTTCTTGTTTTTTGTGTGAATCATCCCCATCGCACTTATTCTTCTGTGCCAGTGCAACCTAGTGTAGTTTTACAGTTCAATAAGTGTGACCATCACATTGGTGCCTATACACTATCTGAGATGATTCCTGGAAAATGAAAAATCAGTGTTTTCCTTTTTTTATTTGAAATTTTTCTTGTTTGTTGTGTTTTTCCGAGTCTATTGTCTACCTTATTCTCTGTAAAGCCAGAATTTGTGAGAAAAATAAGTTTGATTGCTCTTAGGTTGGAATTTTGTTTTTCCTTGTCCATTAGAGCTTTTACATACACCTTGATTATTAATTCATTAGTTACAGTAGTTATCTGATCGAATTGATTTTGTTTCAATAATCTAGTCATAGTTTCAGTTCTCTTTGCATTAAAAAAAATTTGATTTTCTTGTGCATTAAGGATTTGAAATTGTGAAATTGGAATAGTGTCTTTGAAGGTCTTATTTGGAATATTTGTTTTTTGCATTGTTTAATTGAAACCTCTTCCTTTCCTCTAGTTAGATATTCATCGAATTGAAAATAGTTCTCTCATATTAGCATCATTTTAAGAATTCAAGTGAATTGTTTGCTTTTATAGTCAAACAAAAACCTTAATCAAGAGAAACATTTAAAATTTACTAATGAATCTAAGGGGAATTTGAAAAAACAAAAAACACATTTAGTTGGTCTAGGCTATAAGACGTGTTTCATTGTCTCTAGATATAGGAACTATTGTTAACCATTTGCATTACATTCTGAGGATGGTTGGTTTTCCATGTACTTTGAAGCATATAGGATCATTCTTCCACATGCCATTGGGTATATAGGAAGGCGATCCACGTACGATGAGTATATAGGAACTCTCCCATCGTACAGTTATGCATTAGAAAACACTACCATGGATTTCACTTCCACGTACCCTCGTGTATATATTGGAAGTCCCCATTAGGTCGCAAACCAGCCCTAGGTAACCGACTCAGTTGTGTTTTCATTTGTGATACACCAAACACAACATTCGGGGGGATTGCCTACACGTACCTAATGGTATATAGCAGTTCACAGTTCTTAGTGTCAGTCTATTCATCCTGTCACTAGTGATCAAATATGCTCTTATCCTATCTTGTTAGGTTCTCAAAGTCAAATTTTTGTCATTTCATTAGGTTTTCAAATAAAAATTTGGTCAATGGATAGTGTGTCTAGGGATATTTCCACTCCTTTAAAAAATTTTACATGTCGGTCCTTGTCATCACTCAGTTGAGTGTACTATCATTAAAATATTATCATTATCCTTTCATTCAACTTCATAATGGTTTTCATTCATCTCAGTGTCACCATTAGGTCAATAGGGTTAAGGTCACCAAAATCTATCATTCCATGCATAAATCTAGCAAAGGAGGAGTAGTAATAGGTAAATTTGCTCAATGAAGTTTGGTTTCGAAAAGTAATTTATGTTTCATATTATGTAATAAGTTTCAAATTCAAAAGTTGCATAAGAAAGTGTCAAAGATACATAATTTTTCAAAGAAAAATGAAAAGACATGTAGTGGGCCATCCCACTACTATGAAGAAAAGCGACCATCACAAGCTATAAAAGACCAATTCAAGTTCATTTTCTCATTCACCTCATTGAAGAATATCTCTCTCTCACCTACTGAGGAAATTTCAGCAATTTCAAGTCAAAGACATTCCAAAATTTTATGCCAAAGCAGCCATGATGTGTTTTCTAAGCTACACATGTTTTCTTCTACACACTGAGTTTTCTCCCCAAGAGGCATCAAATAAGCTCCTGAATTTTTATGAAGGCTATCAAGGTGTCCAAAATCATTACGTTACACCTCAGTAACCCCTCCTTGCTGTTCAATTTCATTGTTTTAGAGTGTAAACCCTCCATTGGCCCCTACACTGCATTTTAGTGGTTGTACCACCTTTTCAAATATTTCAAGACAAACACACCTTCCCATAGTCTTTTTACCCTTTACCACACTCAAAACCATCTCCCATAGCCATCACACCCCTTCATTACTATTTCCTAAGCCCCAAAACCTAAACCCTAGCCTAATGCTGCATTTTTTGGCATTTTTCCTAAGTAGGACTATGTAAGAATTTCCTAGCCTAATTCCCATACCCATTTCACTTCATTTCACTTCCTATAGTTCCCTAAGACCCCTTTCCACCTCCCTAAATTTTCTTACTCCCATATCCCTTCCCTAACCCCTTCATCCTATCCCTTCACTCCCTTCCCCTATCTTGTTACATTAGGGTTTTTCCCCTTGCAAACAATCAAATGGAGGAGAAGAGGAATTATAATAAGGGAGGCTGGTTGTTAATATATGAGCCCTTAAAGCTCATGAAGTGATGTCTTCACCATTATCCAAGAAGTGTTTTCAAGGGTATGATGTCTTCCTTTTTGTGAGCAAGTTGAGAGAGTCAAATATCATGCCACATTGACTAGATTGTTTTCCACTAAGCTCAAGAAGGACAAGGTCATTATTTCAGGGGTTACTTTCATTATATCAACTGATGTAGTAACTAAGGCCACAAGGATACCCAATCATGGTGAAAAATGGTTCAAAAACCAAGACCTAGACCTTCAAAACTACAAGCCCTACCTCAGAAGAGATTATCAACAACACATGAAGAAGGTTTTCCTGTTGGTCACCTCCTTGAGAAGTATACGCCACTAATGAAGATCATCATGAAGTACTTCACTTGTGAGGGAGGATTTTCTAGACTATACAGGTATCATGTCAGGCTACTCATGCATTTCACTGGGGTAAAGCCACTTAATTTTCCCTACAACCTCTACAGAAGTTTGGTAAATATGGCAGAAAAAATTTAGCATAAGAAGAGTGGTCTTGAAGCCAGCTTATTCCACCATGTTCTTATAAAAATCATTGTTTTACACCAGATTGAATAGAAGAGAATCTCTTGGGAAACATTCATGCAAGAAGATATTTTTTTTCCTTCTAGTAACCAACCTACTAGCCCTAGTTCACCATCAGCACCATCAGTGCCATCAGCACCATAAGCACCATATATACATGTGGAGGTTGGCTCACCTAGCACAGTTTCTGTGAGGAGGAATATTGAGGTCACTCAGACATACCAGAGAGGCAGAAGTCTTGTGTTTTCTGTTCATATTCAGGAAGGGACCAAGCCCACATCAACAGATTAGGGATTACCATTACATCATGAGACATCTTTGCATGATAAGAAGCTCATCCATCATGACATTGACATAGTAGAATTGAAGGCTAGTGAAGAGCATGAAAACATAGACAATATCATCAAGGATAAATATTCTCAAATAAAATAACTCAAGGAAAATTTGGCAAGGGCTAATTTCATAATTTCCTTCTTAGAGCAAGAGAACAATCAGTTGAAGGTAAAGCAGTTGTCTTTAGAGAAGAATTAATTTCAAGATAGTATGCAAGATCTGAAAGGCACAATAGTGGTTGAAAGTGAAGAGTTATATAAACATGAAGAGAAGGTGACAAGTCAAAGGCCAAGGACCAAGGGTCTCCGAAGAGAACTTCAGAATGAAAGAGAGAAAAATCCACCAGATGAAGAGTTGACATTTGAAGAAAGGATAGCCATGGAAATAAATGAAAATAGGGAGTTTTGGTTTGATAAAGTCAATATTCACTTGGAGAAGCTCCTTGAAAATTCCAACATAGACAAAAAGTTACCGAAACACATGGTTCCCCACTACTACACCAGGAAATTTACAAAGTCAAAGTCAAACAATTGCCAGCAAAACTGAAGGAAACCCTAATTAGTTGAAAGGAGAAAGGTAACTCGGAGTTGCTTTTTGATGCTTCCTTAGTAGCATAATATACCTTGGTAGTAATCTTTGCACAAATTTTGAAGATTTTTGGAGAAAATTTTGGTTTTTGTGAAATTTTGGTCAAAATTGGCAATTTTGAAAACTAGTCTTACAGGAAAAAACTCAGTGTGGGTCATGTTGCGCTTTTGTTGGGGACATCCAATGGTTGCATTATTTACATTAGTGGATTCCTCTTGATGTGTACTTCAATCCTAATCAGCGGTGGAGCCATGTCAGCCACTTTTGGAGGGTAAAAATGCCCAAAAACTAGAAAAAATGACCTTTCTACCCTCTTTTTGGAGGCCACGTTGTGCTTTCTAAGTACTCTTGGGAGAATGAATATTTGGAGGGATAAGAGCCACCTTTTTGAGTTTTTGAACATCCTATCATGTATCAGACATCTAGGGCATTCCATAGCAACTTTCATATCAACATTTGGACACCTAGAAGGCCTTAAAATTTCCTTTTTCCCCAACACACTGTGCTTTCTCCAGAATTCATTATGTTTTCTCCAGTATGCATTTTCACAGGCAGTTTGACCTAGTTTGACTTTTTACATGTGTAATTGATGAATGATGATGATTTTGAGATGTCATGAAGTGTAAAGGAGTAGGTGAATAATGAAGTAGGGTAGATACATGCTTGTTGATGTAATTTTTGTTCAAATGTATCTAATTTCCTATGATGAGCTGAATTGTTTTTCTTTCCCTACACATTAGGGTTTTGTTGAGAATATCATGTAATCAACTCCACAATTGATGGATTCGACCCCTGAGAGAGGGGAGAGGTTGTTTTGATCTATATTTTTCATTTTCAAAGTCATTTTACTGGAAGGACATCAAAGGATTGTAACTCTTGTAGCTTGTACTTTCACTTTCATATTCATAAATCAAAGGGTGCAGTTGCAGCTATTATCTAGGAATTAATGTGTAGTGATTTTATGATCATGTCTTTTCTCTGTTATAGTCTTTAATGAATTATATATAATTCATGTTATCACAAAATCAGACCTGATAGGCTGCCAATCAAATCAATCTCATGTAACTGTTTCAAACCAATCTTTTGATTGAGGCTTAGCCTCCTCAACCTGAGAGGGCTCTCTCAAGGATTAACGATTTTTGATAGAAATATAGATGGCTAACTCTATGTGGGGTAATAAGTAGATAAATGATATATATTGGTTGTAAATCACATTAGTGAGTGCACATTGGGCTTATGGAGTCAAAATAGCTTCAATAAAACCAAACAATCTACTTAGCATGGAAGTCAAGGCATATCAGAGTTCTAGTCAAGAGACATACATGTGAAACTGTAAAACACACAGTCAATTTATCTATGAAGGAAGTCAGAGCATCAATGATGAATTTTGAGTAACATAAGCAAACACCACTGCAATAGGGTAGTAAAGAGATGCAATTAGAACAAGAACACACTAGAAATATTTATGAATCTCAAGTTGGCTAAGTAGAAAACTCTATATTAAGCTGAAAACCAGTCACTTACAATAAACACAGTCTTTTGCTAAAAATGTCCAACCCTTGGAATTTCTACTTCTTCATCTTTTATAGATCATTTACCACATAAGATAACCTTATCCTGAGCTAGATACATCAAATTCCCAACTTTTGACACCTTTCCTAACCATATGACATGGTATTTATTACAAAATGACAGTTGCAAATCTAATGAACAGTCCTATTCCAAATAGGATTCAAACTCCTTAACTCTACTCATAAAAACCTTATCTAAACTAGATTACATCATTTTCCAACTGTATTCCCATAAGGTCAAATCCATATGATAAGCTTCAACACTTTATGACCATAACAATGATCTCCATCATACTAGGAAATTGTCCCATGTTTTTTAGGTATAGGATTCTTTGTATTCTTGAGACACTCTGACCATCATGAACCCATCATTTCGAGGTTATTTGTTGTTATAAACCGAAGTAATACCTGCCCAAAATCATTCTTAAGTGCCATTTGTCCAAGACTACCATAAAACTGTTCAAAATAGCTGAAGTAGACCCGCACTACGAAAACAACACAGTTTCGTAGCGCTTTTCGTAGCGCAAACTTTTAACCTTTTTTCATTCAAAATTTTTGTTTCTTTCCTCCAGGATTATATTCATTATCACTTAACACAACTTCCCTAGCAATTTCAGTTCATAATACACACATTTTCTCTTAAAAAATTTATGAGAAAGGGTGAAAAAAAACTGCTACAGCAGTTTCGTAGCGCTTTTCACTCTTTTTGCACTGTTTGCGCTATGAAACTGTTGAGTGAGCATTTTTTCCCAGATTTCTTTAAAATTTAAACCAAAAATGTGCCAAAACTTCAGAATACCACTGGTTTCATAAAAAAAAGAAAGTCATATGAACTAAAAAAAACACAATTTTCATGAGGTTCATTCTTAAATTTCCATTTGATTTAGCTTTTGACTTTGTATTTATTGTCATTCTACACCTTTGTTTTTTAGCTCATCCTAAGTCAATTTCAGCTGCTGCTTCAAGTTCTCAATTTTATCTCTAAGTCTTCTATTACTGGCTCTCAAGTGAGTATTGATTACTCTGACAAATTTAGCTTCCTTGATGGTTGGAACTGTCCATGTGAAAAATTGTTCTGCACTGTTTGGAATTTCAGACCTAGAACCAGTTTGACCCTCCCAAAGTGCCTTCATTCTTTTGAACTCTGCTTTTTCAATATTGTGCTTTTTGGCCCTCTTTCTCATTATTTTAATCTCTTGGTTTTCTAACCTCAATTTCTCCTTAAGATGTTGACACTCTGTCATGTGTTCTTTTCCCTCCATTTCCCTGCTGGCTACATGCTCCACTATTCGTGATGAGAGATCAACCACCTCTTCAGGGATTTTAGCTATTTAAATAGTTTCTTGGACCTTTTTTATACCTTCCTTGAGCTTCTTAGCATGCCTAGTTAAAGTTTTCCTTGCTTGAAAGATAAAGGCTGCATTTTCACCCTCAAATTCAAGTTTCTTTGCTGACATAGCCTTTTTCTGTTTGTGTTCATCTACTCCAATGAAATCAGCTCGCATGATGGATGTCTCTTCTATATCAATTGAATTAAGGATGTCATCTAAATTTCCTTTAATTACTGGGCTATCTTTTGAAACTGAAACAACTGTCTTTCCCTTTAATGCCACTGCTTGGATTCTTGTCACTCTCTTTATTTCCTGCTTGCTAGCAACTTGTTTTTGTTTTGTCTCTTTGACACTTTTAACATTTGTTTTGCAAGTGATGGAGTTGGTACAACAAGAACTTGTGTCTTCTCTATCCTTTTCTCAACTTGTTTCCTCGGTTTCAACTTTACAAACCTCTTTGATTTTGCAACCACAGGCTTACTAGACTCTGTTACTGGTGGTGAAGGAGTTCCTTTAGTTTTAGGGTTTCTAGTTGGGGTTAGGGTTTCCAACTCAAAACCATTCATAAACAAAAAGGAAGACCAATATCTTCTTATTTTCTGAAGCTCATTCAAAACCTATAACTTTATCAAACCATGGTGAAACAAATATGTTTCACAACCATCAGATTTGGCTTGAACTTTATCAGCCATTTTGGCAAGGCTCCTATGCAAATAAAAGGGAAAATCTAGTGATATCATACCTGTGAAATGCAGAAACAACTTAAAATGATAAGTATACAATTTATGGTATCTACCTTCACATGTAAAGTATATTTGAATGTTGAACAATAGATTTGCATAGGTGTCTTTGATATAGCTTCTAGGTATTGCATTATTGAGGTACATATCTGCATACTCAGGTTTCATGAATTCCTTGCATGGTTCCATATCAAATTTAAAAATTTTAAACCAAGTTTCCTGCCCCCTTGGTATTTTTTTCACAGAAGCAATAATATTAGGTGTAATTGGCACATTTAACATCCCAACTTTGGTAGTTGTTCCACTGAAATTTAAGGCAAATTCTTTAGACACCTTTGTGTGGCAACTCTACAGCTTTTCACAAAACCAAAGACAACCTATTTTGCTAAAAGCCTCCATCATTGTTTGATATTTAGTTATGGCCTTCATATTTTTAGGCTCATATATTAAGCAATGTCCCCCTATGTGGACTTTCTTTTCCTCTGCCATGCTTCTTAGAAAAACTTGTCAACTTCTCTTGAATCAATAAAACAACCTCACTTTATTAGGATATGAATAGCCTCACTTGAGTATATGGAACAACATCGCTTAATTAGGATGAAGATAGCCTTTGTATAGAATAAACACAGTCTTAGCTTGCTGCTTCAGAGCTTAGACACTCGTATGGAGGCAAATGAAAATGAGAATGACCAAATTAGGCAAGATTTTGAATTTAAGATGTCATCTCATAACTGAATGATGCCTCACTCATGCCCTATCATGATGATGATGATTGTGAGATAGGTAAGTACATTGAATTTGATCACTAACTGACTCACCATACCACTATCCTATCATTTCATAATGGATTCTGACAAATATCAACTCAATTGACAAGGCAGTTAAGAAACTGCGCTTTCATAGCACCCATAATGTATTTTTCCCAGTTTGCGCTATGAAAGTATTAGCATTTTCGTAGCACAAATCCACTTTTTTGAACTAGCGGCGCTACGAAATGAAGGATTCTTGGCTAATTGCATAAATTTAACTCAAAACCTTATGGAATGACTCCTAAATGGAAAATGTGATTATTTGATCATGGAATGGACCTTTAAAAGACTTTATTTGAATTCAATGATGACCTTGAAACTTATAAAAACTTTAACCTACCCTTAACCAAATCCTAAAATGACTTTCAAACCCATTTTGAGACCATGATCAAAAATAGAGTTGACACAATGATGCTTTGAAAAAATTTGGGTGATAACAGTTCCTATTTCCAAATCTTGTATCTTCACTGAATTTCCTTACAATTCATAGGTAGAATTCTATTCATTTAGCTTTGTTTATGCAAATGTCATTTTGGGTTTCATGCTTCTAGTTTAATGAATTCATGATTAAACATGCTCATTAAATACCTCTAATTTTTTAAGACCCTCCACCATACCTAAAAAAACCTAAAGCCATCATACATCCACTACTACGTTTCTCCTTTATATCTTTGCAGTTGTAAACCCTTTTGATACTTAGACCTAGCTACTTGGTTTCATCCTTGATTTAGCATCAAACACTAAAACACTCAAAACCTACCTGAGCCTATCATATCCAGCCTAATATCCTTCACATCACATTCAATCCTTGATTTTTATCTCATAGAGAGAGACCTCTTAGCCTGGTAGAGCTAGCTACTAGGTCAAAGTGTTATGTGGTTACCTTTTAGTCTCCTTTTTAGCCTTCATATAATTGGTGGATTGCTAACATTTTGGTGCCATTGCCGGGGAACAAAGTGACAGATATTACCTAGGTGTACTATTAATTTTCATTTAATTATAGGCACGTGGGTGATAGGCCCTAGTGTTCGTGAAGGCTAATTCAAGTTATAAAGAGCCGAGGTGCAGAAAGCAAGAATACACTGGCTCCGAAAAAATACACAAGATCGAATCTTGATCCACGTCTAGCTTCACCTGTTGAAGATCTGGAGAAAATCATTAGAAAAAAGAGATCTCGGTATTCAAAGGTTCAATCGGGTTCATCTACATTGGTAAGGTCTACATGATTGCTTGAAAAAATATTTTCCCTTTAAGATATTCCATTCGATCTGAAATTTGAATTATCTCTATTTAGATCAAAATAAAAAACATCCTTGTTTGAAATAGTTTTTGATCCCTTGAAGTTGTATGAAGTTACATAATTAACTAAAATAATATTTGATTCTCTAAATCTTGTAGATAATAAATTATCTATAGAATCCAAATCAGAGTTAGATTTTTATAGGAAGGTCTGGAGTCAGTTTGATAAACTTGAAAAAATAACCAACCAACTCCAATATACATCTGAAAAAGCTATCATCCAGTATTAGCAAGAATATTTGTTCACTCCAACACCATCTCAATTAGTTTCTTCCATTTCTTCCATCCCTTCTACATCATTTCCTCCTCATAATCCTTCTCAGTCTACCCCTCCCATTGTTAATACTGCACCATATTCAACAGCATTCATGGTGAGATTTTCACCTCTATTTTTACCTGGTCAACTTGGAGCCTTACCACAAGGCTATGGTCAAAGGCTTCCATTTTTCTATGAAACCTCATATATTAGTACTAGACAACACCTAGTGATGGTCACTAATTTCATTGATTTAGAAGAGATTGATGTCAATGATGCAAAAATTAGGATCATTGCCCAAAGTTTCTCTGAGGATGTAAAAGCATGGCTTTGTTCTTCGACTGCCCATTCCATAGAAAATATAGAGAAATTAACTGATGCATTTATAGCTAGATGGGAAGTGAAAAATAATCCACTTGAGGTTCTTTCTGAATATTAAAAATTAAAAACAAATCCTAATAAGTCTATTCAGGATTTTACTGCTCGGTTTAACCTGGTATATAACTCAATCCCCAATGATATCAAGCCTCCTCCAGGTTTGTATTTCTTTCACTATCTGGATGATTTTGATACTGATATGGCATATCGGCTCCGAGAAAGAAGCCTTGTAACACTTGAGGATATGTAGAAAAACACGGTTAGTTTCAAAGAATATTTGATGATAAGAAATTCAAAGACCAAAGGGGAAAGAAAATTAAGTGACAATTAAGAAGGAACCATCCACATCCTCTAATTCCATATTGGATACCCTAATTAGGAATGTGGATAGAATGGTGGATAGAATGTCTATCACTGAAAGGCAACCATAAACTCAAGTTCAGAATCCTAATTTCCGAGGTCATAAACAACAACCTTAGTTTAGGATTAAATAGAGGGAACAAAGAGCTCCGGAGCAGTCATCCCAATAGCAGATCCACACCCATTTGTAGCAGAATTATGCCCAAGGGGTTGAAGAGGAAGATGAGATTGTTGAAGAGAATCATTTCTTCACAAAATATGGAAAACATGTCTTCCGTACAGAGGATGAAGAATACATTGAAAGAACAGATTTACCGAAAAATGAGGACTATATGCTTGCAAATGATGTTGAGTTGGAGGTTCAATCAGATGACTATCAATGGGGGTATCTTAATGCTCTCATCTCACAGCAGAGACAATATTATTTGAGAAACTGAGATGTTCCTATCACTCCTATTCATAAGAGGAAAACTCAGCAAAAAGATACTCATCCCAAACAAAATCCCCAAGCTATTCAAAACAATGAAAAGGAGCCTGCTGCTACAAATCAGAGCAAGAACAACCAGGAATCTACAAGTACACCAAACAAATAGAAATAAGGCCAAATGAAGGAATCTACAGCAAAATACCAGCCCGGAAAGAGGGAAATTGTTGTAAAAGAGGTAGATAAACAATCCATTCTGTTTAGCTTAGAAAATCAAATCTCTAAGTTGAAAGTTTCTATAACCTTGACCGAGCTTGTGAAAAATAACCAATACAAATCTCATGTTGCTAAAATGTTTAAAGTATACCATAAGTCATACATGGTTAATGTTGAATATGATCAACCTGAGCTCCTTTTTGGTCCAGACATAGATGTTCAACTAGAATATAGTGAAGTTCCCTCGTTTTATCTCAGTTTGACGGTTCATCAGTGTATCCTCCATAATGCCATGCTAGATTCTGGAGCATCTCATAACATAATGCCAAAGGCCATAATGGAAAATTTTGGCTTGGACATAACCTGACCTTACCATGATATTTACTCTTTTGATTCTAGTAGAGTATGTTGCCTCAGAATTATAAAGGACTTGGTGGTTTCACTTGAGAAAACTCCTGCTAAAAAGTCTTAATGGATGTGGTAGTGGTTGATATACCTTCGTGGTATGGCATGTTGTTTTCAAGGTCAAGGGGAGAAAAGTTAAGAGGTACTCTGCAATTGGATTTCTCTTATACCATTGTCTTGGTCTTTGGGAAACTAAGGAAGTTGTATCGGGGGACAAAAATGAAGTATATGATCACCAGTAAAGGGAAACCTAATAATCACCCTGTCAATTATGTACATAATGATCTTGAGTCATTTATTTTTTTTAATGATAGTGGTTTTGATGATTTAGATAATCAGATTATAGAAGTTGTCAAAATTCTAGATATTTCAAATAGTGTTCAAGCAGTTTTGGATGATGGACAAGGCAATCAACCTAGTACTTCAGAACAGTTATCAGAAAAATCAGAAAAAGGAATTGAACAGGTTGAAACAGTGGCCCAAAAGGAATAAACATATCAAACTGAAAAATTTCAAATTCCTAATGATGATAATGGTCTTTGGACCATGGATTTCGACGGTGCCTTAGGAGAATATGGGGTAGGCATCTGAATCTCGATATGTAGTCCAATTCATCAATCAAGTAAAATTCCAAAAAGTGTGAGATTGTGTTCCTATAAGTTAGAATTTGATTGCTCCAATAACGAAGCTAAGTATGAGGCATTGATCACCAGCCTCAAAATTATGAAAAAGTTAGATGCAAAGAGAATCACTGTTTATGGCGACTCTGAGCTTGTAATCAAGCAGGTAAAAGGGGAATACCAAGAAAAGCATCCAAGGATGACAATATATTGAAATGTTTTACTTGACATTCTCAAAAAAATTCTTTAATATACATCGACGTTCATTCCAATAATTCAGAATTTTATGGTAGATTCAATTTCCATAGTGGCAAGTAACTTTAAGATTCCAATATTCTATAACAAGAAGTTCGAAATTAATGTCAAACACCGACCAACTGTCCCTAGAAACTTGAGGTATTGGCAAGTGTTCTAGGATGAAAAACGGGTGAATAATTTTCTACAGATGGAAGGTGAGTTTGAAAATGCTTATGTTGATGAAGTATATGATAAAGATGATCAAGTGATCGAGGCTACTCAAGTTGATGTGTTACAACTTAAAGATAATAACATTCCAAGAGGTCTTGTACCTTTGGAAGAGTTGTTTGATCAAGATGATGTTTCCAGAAAGCCAACCATGGTTCCTACCAAAAAGGGTGTCAAAGATGTGAATATTGGAATAGAAGACAATCCCAAAATGGTTAACTTGTCCAAGTCCTTATCTCCAGAGATGAGAGGTAAATACATAGCCTTGTTATCTGAATTTTCTTATGTATTTTCTTGGGACTATTCAGATCAGAAAGTATATGACAGAAATATCATCCAGCATACAATTTTGGTTAAGCCTGATAAAAAGCTCTTCTGACAAAAATTGAGAAGAAGTAATCCAAGATATTTACCGTCAATAGAGAAAGAGGTAAACAGACTCTTTAAAGCTAGTATCATTGTTCCCATTAGATGTTCATAATGGATGTCAAATATTGTTCCGATGAGAAAGAAAAGCCTGATCAAAGCCCTTCTGACAAAAATTTAAAAGAATTAATCCAATATTTTTACCGTCAATGGAGAAAGAGGTAAACAAAATCTTTAAAGCTAGTATCATTGTTCCCATTAGATTTTCATAATGGATGTCAAATCTTGTTCTTGGACCACATCCTACAGAGAGTGGTTGGGTCCTCTCGAATATCACTTCTTGATGGATATTCAGAATATAATAAAATCCTAGTGCATAAGGATGACCAAGACAAAACTTATTTCACGACACCTTGGGGCACCTTCAAATATGCCAAAATTCCAATTGGGCTCAAGAATACAGGGGCCACTTTCTAGTGGGCGATGGACATCACTTTCGCAATGTGAAAGATGATTTTCTAGTAATGTACCTTGATGATCTGATTATTTTCTTCCATTCTGATGATGAGCATTTAAATCTTTGAGAGTTGTATTTCATAAGTGTGGAAAATTTGGGATTTCACTTAATCCGAAAAAGAGTCTTTTTTCCATGGAGGAGGGCAAGATTCTTGGCCATATCATCTCCAAATATGGTATCTATATTGATCCCTCTCAGATCGAAGCCATTCAACAAATAGATTTTCCACGCAGCAAGAAGGAGATCCAAGATTTTAATGGTAAGATGAATTTCTTGAGAAGATTTATCCCAAACCTTGTCGAGCATCTTTGAGAGATGACCAATATGCTAAAAAAGGACAACAAGGTAAGTTGGTCAGAGGATGATAAAAATTCATTTGATTCAGTTAATTTTGCTTTGACAACAACTCCTATTTTGATTAGCCTTGACTATACCATTGATTTCATCATCTTTTCATTTGCCTCCGAACATACTTTGGCCGTTGTATTGATGCAAAATAAGGATAACACAGAGAAGCCCATTGGCTTCTTCATTCATACCATTAGATATGTTTCCCTTAGATATAACATCATTGAGAAGCAATCCTTGGCTCTGGTAAAGGCATTAAAGGACTTTCGAGTGTATATCCTTCAATCACACATTCTAGCCTATGTATGTAATGTAGCAGTGAAGGATGTCCTGATGCAAACCGATCTGGAAGGAAGAAGAGAAAAATGGAAAAAAACTATGCTGGAGTATGATCTCGAGATCAAGCCTTCAAAGTCGATCAAAGGACAGGGATTGGCCAAGTTGATGGCTGAATCCAATTTACATGCACTTGACATCAATTTGATTTTAGTTTTATCCGAAGGAGAAGATGATGACTGACTCATACAGGTATCAGAAATTTTTCTCGCATCCCCTTGGTATGCCGACATCATTTATGTTCTTCAGAATCTTAATCGTCCCCCAGATATTTCTAAAATTAAAGGTAGATCATTAAATTTTAAAGTGTCCAAGTACTGTATTGTAGACAATGCTCTATACTGGAAAGACTCGGGAGGTGTCTTGCTAAATTTTCTGGTATAAAGTGAAGCCAATCAGGTAATGAGTGATTTTCACAAAGGATATTATGGAGGTCATTTTTTTTGGAAAAATATGGCAAATAAAGTGTTGAGGGTTGGTTATTATTGGCCTACTATTTTTTCTGATTTATATAAAATCATGATACTATCCCCTATCCCCTCCGGAGTCGAGTCAATAACTTCCAGGTTATCCATGCCCTTTATGCTGTAACAAGGGAAGTCGTCAGCCCACTACTCAGTATCCCCCATTCCACCATCATCCCTAGTGTAAATCTATCAGTCACTCTACTATTATCCCTCGTGCCTTACTTGAGGATTCCTCATTGCCTCACCTATGGTAGACCTCCTTCTGTTGACATCAGCTTATTCATTCCAGAAGACAGGTCTAAAGGGCAGTGTACCTTGGTTCCAGATTCCACTCTTTTTCAGTGCCTCGGATGAGGAAACGAGACCCTTTATTGCCCTTTGACTTGATTTTTTCTCATCTCCAGCTCCTCATGGCATGATCGAGATATGTATACTTGATGGTTCAATGATGCAGCAGATTGTACGAGTGATTCACGGGTGTGTATGAGATGTTTCATACCTCATGAGGGGGTGGCCCTTCAGGTAGAAACCCACATACCCGAATGACCTCTTTTACTATAGACTTGGATGTAGCTCTACAAATTTTATGGTTCTGTCCTTAGTTGCTTGTAGTACCTTTTTAGTTTGCATGTATCATTCAGATTTTTAGAGCCCTTTCCTATTTTACAAGGCCTCTTTGGTTGTTATTATATCTCATGTACTTAGATATTATTGTATAACTCCTGGTTGTTGTCCCAGACACAGTATGTATGTGGGATCCCTTATGTTTTTTATCTGACCCATTTTTATGCTAGCATGTACTATATAGCTTAGTTCCATGTGTTTTGGGTGCACCATTATTCTTTGTACTTTGTCATCTCGACGAGCATAGGTATGCCTCCCCCACCTCATCTGAGAATTGGTACTCACTCATAAAAGAGACTTGAAACACCTGTAAATATTGCCTCCTCAGGGTCTTGTCCTCTCTCGCTTCAGTCCATCTTATATTTTTCTCTCTCTGACTCCCCTTCGGTGTCTAGTGATTGCATTCTTACAGCGTACTTCGGTCATATGATTAGCTCCTAACGCTCGAAAGTTGGGGGGAAATCTATTACACCAATTTTTGGTCATCTAACCTGTTACTATTAGATGGACTAAAGTACACCATGTAAGACCAAATTTACCATAGTAAAATTGCTTTCACTATGAGAAATAATTTAATAACCCATAGTTTATTAAATTATTTCTAGTCTAAAAAGGAAACCCCATGAGGAATAATTAAACAAATCCTTATTTGTTTGATTTTCCTCTAGGGATAATTAACTAAACCATTATTTAATTAATATTCCTGGTCATATTTAACCCAAAACATGAAAATTAATTAGATAAATCATTATTTATCTTATTATTCTCTAGGAATAATTATTTAAATCATTATTTAATAATATTCCTTGTTAAATTTGACTAAATCATTTATAAATAATTGAATAAATCATTATTTATTTAATTATTCCTTAACCTCATCCTTGAAACAATAAATAAATCTTTTATTAATTTATTATTTCTAAATAAAGGGATTTTTAACCTATTCTAAATTCCTTTTCCCTCCACCAAAAATAATAAAATATTCCAAGTAAGTTGGATCTAGATTTGGTCAATAATATTTTAATTATGCACCAATATCTAGACTAACTCAATATTTTGTTATAAATAGAAGGGTTTTCCATTCATTCACTACGTCTTTTTTATCACCTTTTGATCTATATTTTTGGTCTCACTTTGATCCTCCATCATTGTCATATTTTTTCTACTTTTGCTTGTGAGCTCCCTTTGAGTTCTATTTTGTCTGGGTTTTATGCACCATCAAGAGAGAGAGATCTTGGATCTGAAGCACTAAGGACATACAAGAACCCATCCCATTAAGGGGGATTGGTAACATCTTTCTATGTTCCCTTCCTAGGTGTCATAATACAAAAAATTTTGTATAAATTATTGTCTTATCTATTGGATGTATGGAGAAAATCTTGTTTATTTTCGTTGTTTAATGTTTTTAACTACATATATCTGGATTTTTGTAGCATTTATTCTGATCACCTACTGCAAATCTAAGGAAATTGACAGCCACATTTGATGTTAGGGTTGTTTGTTATGCACAACTAAAGTGAGATTTTTTCGTACGCTTGCAATTAGAATTCACACTAACAGTTACTTTCACTATATCAACTGATGTAGTAGCTGAGGCCACAGAGATACCCAATCAGGGTGAAAAATGGTTCAAAAACCAAGACCTATACATTCAAAACTACAAGCCCTACCTCAGAAGACACTATCAACAACACATGAAGAAGGTTTTTCCTACTGGGAACCTCTTTTAGAAGTATACACCACTAATAAAGATAATGATGAAGTACTTCACTTGTGAGGGGAGATTTTCTAGACTATATAGGTATCATGTCAGACTACTCATGCATTTCACAGGGGTAAAGCCACTTAATTTTCCCTACTACCTCTACAGAAGTTTGGCAAAGATTTCATACAAGGTTCAGAATAAGAAGAGTGACCTTGAAGCCAGCTTATTCCACCATGCTCTTATCAAAATCATTGTTTTACACCATCTTGAATAGAAGAGCAGCTCTTGGGAAACCTTCATGCAAGCAGATATCTTTTTCCTTCTAGTAGCTAGCCTACTAGCCCTAGTTCACCATCAGCACCATCAAGAAATGTGGAGTTTGGCTCACCTAGCACAGTTTCAGTGAGGAGGAATATTGAGATCGCTTAGTCATACCAGAGAGGTAGAAGGCTTGTGTTTTCTCCTCTGATTAAGGAAGGGGCCAAGCCCACATCAGCAGAGCAGGGATTACCATTACATCATGAGACATCTTTGCATGATGAGGAGCTCATCCATAATGACATTGACATAGTAGACTTGGAGGCCAGTGAAGAGCATGAAAATATAGAGAATACCATCAAGGGAAAAGATACTTAGATCAAAGAACTCAAGGAAAATTTGGCAAGGGCTAACTTCATAATTTCCTTCTTAGAGCAACAGAACAATCAGTTGAAGGTAAAGCAGTTGTCTTTAGAGAAGAATCAATTTTAAGATAGTATGAAAGATTTGAAAGGAAAAGTAGTGGTTGACAGTGAAGAGTTAGATAAGCATGAAGAGTAGGTGACAAGGAAAATGCCAAGGACCATGGGTCTCTAAAGTGCACTTGTTTGGTCAATTTAGTGTGTCCTAAATTGCTGCATTTAATTTGTCAATCCGGGATTCGTAAGCTGATGAAGTGCGGTGCACTATATGTGCAAGATAACCTATTTCTTAACTTTTTGTCGTTTTTGGTTTTCTAAGATGAAATGGAAATTCTAAAAATGAAAACAAGTATGGTTATGTTTGTTCAAGGAAATGATATCCTCTATAATGATTTACCAACTTGAAACTTAAAAAGGAATTTGAAAATTACAATGACAATACTTGAAAGGAAATGAAAATGCGCTGCTGAAATGAAAAGGTGTTGCTAGTCTAATAAATCAAAAACAGTGAACTAGTGAGCATGAAACCAAACTATTCTTGCTGCTGTCTAAACACAAAATAAGTTATGCTGAAAGAAATCCAAAATTTGCAATAAAGTAAATCTAAATCAATTTACATCAACTTGTCTTCTGATCCCTCATCATTAGTCCAGCTATGATTTTCGGAAGTAACCATAAACAACTTGAGTAACTGATATCTAATTTGCAGAAAGTAAACTAATATCAAACCATACATTCATAATTCAATCCCTCACCATCGGTCCAGCTGTGGCTTTCGGAGGTAACTGAAGATGTCATGCACAATTTAATATTTCTAACTTGCAGAAAGGAAACTAATACCAAACTACACATTTCATAATACAATCCCTCACCATCAGTCCAGCTGTGGCTTTCGGAGGCAACTGAAGATGTTATGAGCAGTTTAATATATCTAAATTTGCAAAAAGGAAACTAATACTAAACTACACATTTCATAATACAATCCCTCACCATCAGTCCAGCTGTGGCTTTCGGAGGCAACTGAAGATGTTATGAGCAGTTTAATATATCTAAATTTAACTACCGAAGCAAATGAGCAAAACTGAATTAAACAAAGCAGTACTGAAATTAAACATAAACTAAGAAAAACAAATTAGCAGCAGAACAATGTTAATCCCATGTCATTAGTCAAAAATCTATGAAAATGCCCGGGCTGCCTATCTATAACCTGAAACAAGAACACTGATCAGTGATTAACAACATAAAACATGAAAGACAGAAGTGAAATGGAAAACATGAAAGTTTATAAACAGAAATGAAGTATATGAAAAATGCAATCTATAAACATGTGAGTGGATTATGGTACAATGAGCTTTAAAGAAATGAAATAAGAACTATACAATAATGCACATAACCTCAGCTGAGCAGGGGCCCTCTACACCAGCCTTGGCAACAATCTTCAAGTACGAATTAAGTCTGAAAACAGAGTCTTCTTATATTAAAATGTAGTCATAACAGTAAGGTAGTATTACGGCACTAAGGCAGCGTAATTACATTACAGAGCAGACTAATAAAAGATAACAGAGACTAATCGAGACTAACTCTATATGCGTATGCAAACGCGTTATATATAACAAAAGAAATATAAATGTCTCCTAAAGTTTATGCTGGTGGAGAACACGTAGACCATTACGTCCACGGATCTAGGATCATGGCCGTGTTGGAAAGTAAATCTATGAGGAGTGGATGCTTGAATTCGGCTATGGAGCCATGTACAGATGTCGACTTGTCCTCCACAAGCTCAGAAATGGCCATATGAACCTTCACGTGACACGAAACAGAGTCCTGTCACCGTAAGACTCTACGATTGACTTCCATGTGGACGCCTTTGACCGCGGCTTCTTTAGATGAGTTTGCTCGAACCAATAGGACACGAACCATGTCCAAATCATTCCTGACTTGTCCATGTGGCTCGTTTTCCTTGTAGACACCTATAACATAGAGTTTCACAAAATAGCTGTGGAAAGTTGCAGCAGCTGCGGAAAGTGGCAAGATTCCACAGCTAAATGAACAAAATCTAAATTAAACAGCAGACACAAAAATATAGTTAAAAACCATGTTAGATGCTCTTTTGCAATTAATATACAATGATATTGACAACTTGGGAGGTTCAAGTGAGTGAAAAAGGTATAGAAAAGTGTATGGAAAAGATGCAAATTTGAGACTCAACATACCCCCACTGTGAAGGTGTTGCATGTCCTCATGCAACCAAAATTTTGATATTCCTTCCTTAGTTCATATGCCTTGACACTTCAGCCAGCACATCCAATCCTCTCCTCCTCTTCTTTGGTGCTGCCAACATTCTGGGTTTCTTCATTAAGCACCTAAATTTGATATTAACCAGTGCTCTGCTCAACTTCTGACATTTCCTTTTCAATTTCTTGTTCTTCTTCTGCCATATTCCCAGATGTAACATGGTATTATCATGGATGATTTTGTCCAATTTACCTTGTTCTTTCAATGTCTCATTTTCATTTTTGATGTGCCTATTTAAAATCTCTAGCTCAAAGATTTCCTGTTTTAGTGATTGGACTAAATCATCTTGTACTGTATGAGGCTGAATGGACGAAGTACTGGGACCTGTAGCTGCCTTTTCCAAAGATTCTATATAGTCATATAATTCCTGTTGCTTGGGGTCTATATCAGGTGTCATTTTTATTGGGCTGTCCCCAAAATGCCGTGAAGGAGAGTTATCTTCAAAATCTCGCTGAGAAGGGCTCACATCAACATCTTGCTGAGAATGGGATGGAGTATGTTCAATGTCTGACTGAGAATGAAATGAACCAGGTTCACTAACTCACTGAGATGGACTATGGTCAGATGGGGACTGTTCAGATGTCTCCTCTCCCAAATCAATGAAATGAGGACCCTTCATTTGTGTTTTCCTCAATTTCCCCTTAAGTCTGCTGCTTCTTCTCACACGCTGTGGTACACTATCCTTTTGTTTTTGTTTTCCTTTCTCTGTCTTCTTGGCTATGGATGACTTTTTTTGAAGATAAACTAATCTTTCAGATAACACTTGATGATCTTCTTTAGAAGAAGAAGGGGTTTTATGTATAGCCTCAATAGTTTTTCTTTCTTTTGGTGTTATTGGCTTCTTACCCTTGATTTCTTTCTTCTTCCTCTTTGACAGTCTCTCTTCCCTATCAGTATTTTCAATTGTAGTAGTAGGAGTATTTTGAATTTCATCAATTTTTCTTTTTCTCCTACTTCTTCTTGCTGTGCTACCTTCAGAAATTTCCTGAGTAGGAGTAATTTGAGTTTCATCATTTATTCTTTTTATTCTACTCCTTCTTGTTGTACTACCTTCAGGAATTTCCTGAGGTTCCTCAAAGAAATTTCTAACCAGAAATTGTTCCCATGTGTCTTTCTTTTCCTTTAACTCCTTTTCATTCAAAATTTTTACAAGGCCGTGGTGATATAGATGGGGTTCTACATCTCCAAAATGTTTATGAACAGTCACAGACATTTTCTTCAAACTATTGAATAGAAAATATGGGAGATTGAGAGTTTGATTATCTACAAAATTCATCAGTAACCTGGTATGGTACATATACATGGACCCAAAACGGCCTTCACATGTAATGAATTTCTGAACAACTAGCAGCAAAGTATCCCATTCCTCTTTCAATGCTTGCACAGGAATTCCTCTTTTAAAAAAAGTTATGTCCATACCTTGGTTTCGTAAGATTGTTCTCCATGCTTCATCATTGATTCTTTTATTCTTAAACCAACGCTCACCCTCCTGAAGAAGTTCTGTGGCTGTTGCTATAGATGCTTCATTGACCGCAAACTTAAGGTCTCCAATCTCTGCTTCCAAGCCATTAAACGACCTTGCGAATGCCTTCGTCACTTCTTTATGATAACCTCTGAATTTCTGGATAAACCACAGCCAATTTGATTTCTTCAATATCTCCTTTACTTGCGGATATCCCTCTATAAACCTAGGTCCTTCCGGTTCTGCTCTTAGCAATTTTCCCATTCTTCTTTTCTGCTCTTCACAAATTTGCCTGCGTGAGGGTTTAATGGAAACAGAACGGTTGAATGCACAGAGATGAGCACAATGACTGTGGGTAAATGTCAGAGAGTGGGTATACAGATTATAACGTAATAGAGAGCGGAATGGAGTGAACAGAACAGAGAGGGGTTTTCGTGAGCACAACAGAGAGCACGACAGAGAAATTAACAGAGTATAATACATCCGGCAGCATTTTGAATTTTGGTGGCTACACAATAAATATGAGCACATTTCAACAACGGTTATGGATTTATGCGGCTGTAAGAGTCCGTGGTCAAATCAAATACGTCTCATTGTCACCGGTGGAATATTGGAACATGAGTGAAGATCGGGGGTTTAATGATGGAACCGTTTGAGAATGAATGCGAGAGGATGATATGGAGATCGTGAAAGGTTACGGAATTGTCAATATAATCATTGCACATAATGGATAGAGCTTATGGTTCAGAACTATATAAAAATGTGTTTTTCAATGCTATTTGAAATAAATTTTATTCATACCTTTGGAATCTTTGCCTTTTCCCTTGGTCTTCAACTAATTGCTCTTCATTGGTGTCTTGAATGCTCCATGTATTCATTTTTTGATCCTCTCATCTGCATTTTATTTCATGATTATGGAAATAACATTTGGCTGTACATTCTTTTGAAAACAGAGTTGTAGCTGCGGAATCTGCTTCTGGCTGCGGAAACTGGAGTCAGCTGCGGAAACAGATGTCAGCTGCGGAAACTGACACAGCTATTATTTGGATGGATGGAGATGAATAGATGACAAATGACCAGATGGAAATGGTCATGAAAAATATTTTTATTGATGAAATGGAATGAAACAGATAAAATGAAATGGAATGGAGTGAAATGAAGTGAAATGAAATGGAATGAAGTGGGATGGAATGGAGTGAATGGTCACAAAACTTGTGAAATGAAAGAGAGATTTTTTTTTTTTGGAAAATATAGAGTGTCAGGTGTTCCTGATTTTCACCCTATATTTTCTGTATAAGACTGCCAATCAGTGATTGGTTTTCAGGCTTATACAATTTTTTATTTTTTTATTTTTTTTTTAACTGAAAAGAACAAAAGCTAGGTTGGTAGAGAAGAAGAATTCTTCTGTACCAGCCTGATTGCAGAATTCTCTTGAAACACTTTGAAAAAATCCTCTTTTGAGAGTGGCTTATGATAAACTTTCAATCTGTGGCTATTCACAATAAGAGGAGTTTGAAACTCATCAATGGTCTTGATTCTTACCGCTCCATTGCTAAAGATCTTGTCAATCTCATATGGCCCAAGCCAATGAGTCTGAAATTTTCCTTTGAAATATTTAAACTTGGAATCAAATAACAATGCCCAATCTCCTTCTTGAAACTTCTTCTCTTTGATGTACTTGTCATGCCATTTAGCTCTTTGATATTGAACTAGATCAGTTCTTAAAATTGCTTCTTGTCTGATCTCATCTAGCTCATTCAACTACTCCATTCTATGCTTTTGGGCTTCTAATAAGTCCATCCCCAACTGAACTGCTATCTTGAAGGTCTTGACTTGGAACTCAATGGGGAGCAAGACTTCTTTCCCATAAACAAGTTCATAGGGAGAATGTCCCGTTGTATTTCTCCATGTAGTTCTGTAGGCCCATAAGGCTTCTGGAAGCCTTTCTGCCCAATCTCTTCTATGTAGATGAACAGTTTTGGTGATGATACTTTCAAGAACTTTGTTTGTGGACTCCACTTGACCATTTGCTTGTGGATGGTAAGGAGTAGATCTTCTGTTCTTGATTTTGTATTCTTCCATCAACTTCTCCACCAAATTTGATGTGAATTGGCTCCCCTGATCCGTCACAATTTCTCTTGGAACACCAAAGCGAGTAAAAATATCCTCATAAAGAAAATGAACAACTGAATTTTCAGTAGCAGATACTAATGCTTTGGCTTTTACCCATTTAGTAACATAATCAGTACAAACCAATATATACTTCTTTTGCTTAGATGGTGGATTAATAGGTCCAATGAAATCTAAAGCCCATTTTTCAAAGGGTTCAATGAGTACCTGTGTTTGCAATGACATTTCATTTGAAAGGGTAGGTTTCCCTACTCTTTGGCAGTTGTCACACCTTTTGACATATTGTTTTGCATCTTTGAAGAGGGAAGGCCAATAATATCCTAAAGAAAGGATTTTATAGGCCGTCCTTTTGTCTGCAAAGTGTCCACCGCATGGTTCATCATGACATGCCTTAAGAATATCAGGCATTTCATCTTCCCTGACACATCTTCTGATCACAAGATCTAGCCCTGTTTTAAACAATTCGTTAGAAATCCATGAATATTTTGAACTCTCCTGAATAATTTTTCGTTTTTCTCTTGGAAATAAATGTGAAGGTAGTTTCCCTGTAACCAAATAGTTAGCAATATCTGCATACCAAGGGGTCTTAATAGTTACTGGAAACAATTATTCATCAGGAAACTTATCCTCTACAGGAGAATCTTCTTTAGTATTCTCAATCCTAGACAAGAAATCAGCTACTGTATTTTGTTTTCCTGGTCTATCCAACACAGTAATATTGAATTCTTGCAAAAGTAAAAGCCATCTTGTCACTCTGCCATTAGTAACAGGTTTGTTCATCAAATATCTAATTGCAGAATGGTTAGTATGAATAAAAGTTTCATAGCCTGTTATGTAATGTCTAAACTTATTAATTGCATGAACAACAGCTAAGAACTCTTTTTCAGTCACAGTATAATTCAACTCTGTGGGAGTCAAATTTTTACCGGTGTAATAAATGGCATAAGGAATTAAATCTTTTTGACCCAACACAGCTCCAAGAGCTGTATCTGAAGCATCTGTAGAAATATGGAAAGGAAGTTTCCAATTTGGTCCTCTCAAGATAGGTGCTTTAGATATTCTTGTTTTCAAAGTTTCAAAAGATGATTGACAATCAGGATCCCATTTAAATTCACAGTCTTTTGTAAGCAATTTGAAGAGTGGAGATGCAATTTTAATGAAGTTTTCTATAAATCTTCTATAGTAACCAGTAAATCCTAGAAAAATTCTAACATCTCTTTGACAATTTGGAATAGGCAACTTGGAGATGACTTCAACTTTTGATCTATCAACCTTAATCCCATCTCCTGAAATATGATGTCCTAAAACAATCCCTTCAGTAAACATCATAAAGCATTTTTCATGACTTATGAAAGGTTTGTTTCTTTACATCTTATAATAACTTTTTCCAAATTTTATAATGCCTCTTCAAATGAATTACCATAAACTGTAAAATCATCCATATAAACCTCTACACAATCATGGATTAGATCAGAAAAAATTCCTAGTACTGCTCTTTGGAATGTTGCAGGTGCATTACATAACCCAAAAGGAAGCACTCGGTAGGAAAAAGTTCCCCATGGACAAGTAAATGTTCTCTTATCTTGATCTTTAGGTGCTACCTGAATTTGATTATAGCCACTAAAACCATCCAAAAATGAAAAGTACTTTTTACCTGCTAATGTGTCTAATACCTGATCGATAAAAGGCAAAGGAAAGTGATCCTTCAAATTTGCTTTGTTCAATTCCCTGTAATCAATGCATACCCTCCATTTACCATTCTTTTTAGGTACTATAACCAAAGGAGAAACCCATCGGCTATCTCAAATTGGATAAATGAAGTTTACATTGAGAAGTTTTTGGAGCTCTTCTTTCACTATCTCCCTAAGATTTGGATTCATCCTTCTTTGAGGTTGTCCGATTGGTCTACTATTTTCCTCAATATAGATATGATGGATGCAAGTCTTAGGATCAATACCCTTCATGTCAGTATACTCCCATGCAAATGCAGTAGAATGTTTTTGCAAGATTTTGGTTAGTTCTTCTTGTTGTGATTCTTCCAAGTGTTTGTTGATATTCAGTGTTTTTCCTGGAAAAATCTCAATAGTAGAACTACCAAACTCTTCCATAGAGTAAAGAGAAATTTTTCTTGATGATAAATATTCTATGTCAGATTCCAACTGAAATTGTGTGGGGTCATATTCTGAAGATGTCTCAAAATTTTCTAATGTGTTCAGAATTTGACTATCCTCACTGATTTCAGAAATGGTAAAGATAGGTTGTATAGTGTCCTCATCATCAACCCATGCATTGTCTCCTACTTCTGTGATTGCTTTTTCCGGAGGATACAAATTGAATTTCTTTGTCGAATTACCATTAGAAATGTACATGTCCCCAGATCTACAACTAATAAAAGCATCAGCTGTGGCTAGCCAAGGTCTTCCTAAGATAAGTGGGTGCCCTCCTAGATTACTCTTGGGAGTCAAAATCATAAAATCCACTGGATATTCCCAAGAATCTAAGGAGACTGAAATATCTTCTAATACACCATCTGGTTTAATAATTGATCGATCTACAAGTTGCAGTAAAGTAGGTGTAAAAAGAAGGTTAGGAAGTTTTAGCTGGTCCATAGTCTGTCTACTCATAATGTTGATAGCAGCCCCTAAGTCAATCAATGTGTTTGGAATTTCTATCCCATTTATATGTGTCTCGACAATTGGACTTCCTGGATCTACATACTTCTGCATGGTAATTTTTCCCATCATAATATCTGCAATCTTTCCTACCAGGTGGATTCTTCTTGTGTCTTTTAGTTTCCTTCCTGGTCTTTTTAAACTCAACTCCTTTATGGTTTTTGCTAGAATAGGAATCTCTCGAATGGCTTGTAGCAAGGGAATCTTGATACAAACATTCTTCAATTCATCTAGAAAATCATAGTTAGGCAACAATATTTGTTTTTCCACCCCCTTGTCAATTTGTAGTCTTTCAGGAAAAGGAGGTGTAGATGAAGATGCAGGTTGCTCAACTATAGGAGTTGTGGGTGTTAACTTTTCTTTTTCTTTTTGAATGTTTGAATTTTGAAGAGATGCTTCCTCAGAACCCTTATTGACTTTAAGAGAGTCCTCCTCAGAGGTATCTTTCTCTTGAATATCTATAGAAGGTTTTTCTAAAACTCTACCAGATCTGAGTTGTACATCATTGAGAGGAACAATCATATAGGTAGGAAATTGTTGTCCTTCTACCATGTAAGTATTCTGAGGATTTTTATTGTTAGGATTTGGCAATGACTGAGCTGGAAGTTGATTTGTCTTTTGTTGATATGGGAGCATGAGTTGAGGATTTGGATTTTGTTGAGAAGGTTGTTGTTGTGGAAATGGCAATGAAAGTTGTGGATTTGGGTTTGGAAATTGTGGAGCTTGTTGATTTTGAAAAGATGGAGGATATTGATAAAATTGAGCAAATCTCCCATAAGGATTTTGCATCTCTTGTATCCATGGCTGATATGGATTCTGATGTTGGGGCCAAGGTTGTTGCCAAGGATTCCAATTTGGTGGGGTTTGAAAATTCATAGGGTTGTTAAACCCTTGAGTTTGTTGTCCCTGCCGAGGTCTCCTTGCGACAAAACAGAGAGATTCTACTGAATTTGGGTCTTCTTGAAAAACAACTTTGAGTCTAGGAATTGAAGGACAATCCTTGATCTCATGATTCTCTCAGCAAATCATACATGTTTCTAAAAAATTTGCATCCAAGGGACATTCCCTCAAAGCATGTTTCTTCCTACATTTTGGACAAAAGATGGCTAAATCGTCTGTTTCTGCTTGCTGCTTGTTTTGGATTTTAAGGGTGTCTAGTTGTTCACTAAGGCTCCCTAAGATATCAGTTTTAAACTCATCAAGCATGTTACCAATCTCTGCCCTACTAACTGATCCAGTTGTAGATTTGTTAGCCCTAATAAGAGAAGGATCCCTAGGCCCTTTTCCTGTTTTAGATTTTCCTCTTGAGAGATGGACACATAGTTCTGTTATATCACGAAGTGGGAGTTGAGAAATGTCTCCTTTCCCCATCATGTTTAAAATATATATCCATTCATCTCTAATGGCTTTTAATATGAGGGCTTTCAAGTTTTCATCATCTAATTTTCTCATCTTTGCTCTTTTCAAGTTGTATTGAAATCTTTCAAGTAAGTCTTGCAAATTTTCATCTTCTTTTTGCATCATTTTGAATACCTCATCCTTGTGATTGGTGGGCATACAATAGTCCAAGTATCTATCCAAAAATGTTTGTTTCATATCATTCCAAGTCCTAATAGATTGAGTGGCTAATCCCATGAACCATTTCAAAGCAGATCCCTTCAATGTTGAAGGAAGCAGTTTGAGTTTTTGAGAGTCTTCCATATAGTCATAAGTTCGGCACACAACTTCAAACTCAAACAGAAATGTTTCAGGATCCTCACTTCGCAATCCATAAAAGTTAGGGAGAACAGATGGTGAGATATTTTTCATCGTTGCATGAGTTTCCTCATCAACTATAGGGAATCCAAACAAGTTGTCTCCTTCCCTATTTCTACCATTATTTCCCTCACCATTGTTGTCTCCATTGTTTCCTCCTCTTCTACCTCTACCTCTACCTCCATCTATTACTTCCTCTGCCATGATAGTTTCTTTAGAGTCCTTAAAGTACTCTAGTTCTTCTACCAAGGGAGGATGAGAGAGAGTCTCTTTGTTTTCTAAATGGGATTGAGTAGATGGTATAGGAGAATCCTCTAATTCAGCTGCTCATTGAGTTCCAAAAATCTTAAGGCTAGGGGTAGATGGTGGTGAATCTGGTCTATGCCTTGAAGAAGATGGAGTTGTGAAAATCGAACTCTGGGCTTTAGCTATAAACCTTCCCCTAGAATCTCTTGCTCTATGCATGTCATTTTTTTTTATTTTTTTTATTTTTTTAAAAAGTTGGGCTAATAATTCTTTTTCTGATCTTCCAGGTCACACTAGGTGCAAGAAGAAAGCATACTTAAGAAATTACTGAACCAATAACTCTCTTTTCTGATCCTCCAGATCACACTAGGTGCAAGAGGAGAGCATACTTCAAGAAGTTATCAAGTTTTCCCTTCTTTTATGATTTTGTGTTTTTTTTTTTAAGAAATTGGCTACCTAGTTACACTTCCCCGGCAACGGCGCCAAAATGTTTGGTCAATTTAGTGTGTCCTAAATTGTTGCATTTAATTTGTCAATCCGAGATTCATAAGCTGATGAAGTGCGGCGCACTATATGTGCAAGATAACCTATTTCTTAACTTTTTGTCGTTTTTGGTTTTCTAAGATGAAATGGAAATTCTAAAATGAAAACAAGTATGGTTATGTTTGTTCAAGGAAATGATATCCTCTATAATGATTTACCAACTTGAAACTTAAAAATAAATTTGAAAATTACAATGACAATACTTGAAAGGAAATGAAAATGCGCTGCTGAAATGAAAAGGTGTTGCTAGTCTAATAAATCAAAAACAGTGAACTAGTGAGCATGAAACCAAACTATTCTTGCTGCTGTCTAAACACAAAATAAGTTATGCTGAAAGAAATCCAAAAGTTGCAATAAAGTAAATCTAAATCAATTTACATCAACTTGTCTTCTGATCCCTCATCATTAGTCCAGCTATGATTTTCGGAAGTAACCATAAACAACTTGAGTAACTGATATCTAATTTGCAAAAAGTAAACTAATATCAAACCATACATTCATAATTCAATCCCTCACCATCAGTCTAGCTGTGGCTTTCGGAGGTAACTGAAGATGTCATGCACAATTTAATATATCTAAATTTGCAGAAAGAAAACTAATACCAAACTACACATTTCATAATACAATCCCTCGCCATCAGTCCAGCTGTGGCTTTCATAGGCAACTGAAGATGTTATGAGCAGTTTAATATATCTAAATTTGCAGAAAGGAAACTAATACTAAACTACACATTTCATAATACAATCCCTCACCTTCAGTCCAATTGTGGCTTTCGGAGGCAACTGAAGATGTTATGAGCAGTTTAATATATCTAAATTTAACTACTGAAGCAAATGAGCAAAACTGAATTAAACAAAGAAGCACTGAAATTAAACAGAAACTAAGAAAAAAAATTAGCAGTAGAACAATGTTAATCCCATGTCATTAGTAAAAAAGCTATGAAAATGCCCGGGCTGCCTATCTATAACCTGAAACAAGAACACTAATCAGTGATTAACAACATAAAACATGAAAGACAGAAGTGAAATTGAAAGCATGAAAGTTTATAAACAGAAATGAAGTATATGAAAAATGCAATGTATAAACATGTGAATGGATGATGGTACAATGAGCTTTAAAGAAATGAAATAAGAACTATACAATAATGCACATAACCTCAGCTGAGCAGGGGCCCTCTACACCAGCCTTGGCAACAATCTTCAAATACGAATTAAGTCTGAAAACAGAGTCTTCTTATATTAAAATGTAGTCATAACAGTAAGGTAGTATTATGGCTCAAAGGCAGCGTAATTACATTACAGAGCAGACTAATAAAAGATAACAGAGACTAATCGAGACTAACTCTATATGCGTATGCAAACGCGTTATATATAACAAAAGAAATATAACTGTCTCCTAAAGTTTATGCTGGTGGAGAACACGTAGACCATTACGTCCATGGATCTAGGATCATGGCTGTGTTGGAAAGTAAATCTATGAGGAGTGGATGCTTGAATTCGGCTATGGAGCCATGTACAGATGTCGACTTGTCCTCCGCAACTCAGAAACGGCCATATGAACCTTCACGTGACACGAAACAGAGTCCTGTCACCGTGAGACTCTATAGTTGACTTCCATGTGGACGCCTTTGACCGCGACTTCTTTAGATGAGTTTGCTCGAACCAATAGGACACGAACCATGTCCACATCATTCCTGACTTGCCCATGTGGCTCGTTTTTCCTGTAGACACCTCTAACATAGAGTTTCACAAAATAGCTGCAGAAAGTTGCAACAGCCGCGGAAAGTGGCAAGATTCCGCAGCTAAATGAACAAAATCTAAATCAAACAGCAGACACAAAAATATAGTTAAAAACCATGTTAGATGCTCTTTTGAAATTAATATACAATGATATTGACAACTTGGGAGGTTCAGGTGAGTGAAAAAGGTATAGAAAAGTGTATGGAAAAGATGCATAATTGAGACTCAACAGCACTTCAGAAAGAAAGAGAACAAAATCCACCAGATGAAGTGTTGACATTTGAAGAAAGGATAGCCATGGAAATCAATGAAAATAGGGAGTTTTGGCTTGATAAATTCAATATTAACTTGGAGAAGCTCCTTGACAAGGCCAACAGAGAGAAAAAGTTACAAAAACACATGGTTTCCCACTACTACACCAAGAATCATATTTACAAAGTCAAAGTCAAACAATTCACAAGAAAAACTGAAGGAAACCCTAATTAGTTAAAAGGAGAAGGGTAATTTGGAGCTACTTACGGATGCTTCCTTAGTAGAAAAATATACCTTGTCAAACATCTCTGGACCATTCTAAAGAGTTTTGGAGAAAATTTTGGTTTTCGTGAAATTTTGGTCAAAATTGGCAATTTTGAAAACCAGTCTTACAAGCAAAAACACAGCGTGGGCCATGATGCACTTTTTTTGGGGAGGTCCAATGGCTGCATTATTTACATTAGTGGATTCATCTTGATGTTAACTTCAATCCTAGTCATCAGTGGAGCCATGTCAACCACTTTTGGAGGGTAAAAATTTCCAAAAACTAGAAAAAAATGACCTTTCTACCCTCTTTCTGGAGGCCACGCTGCGCTTTATGAGTACTCTTGGGAGAATGAAGATTTGGAGGGCTCAGAGCCACCTTTTTGAGTTCTTGAAAATCCTATCATGTATCAGACATCTAGGGCTTTCCATAGCAACTTTCAAGCTAGCATTTGGACACCTGGAAGGCCTTCCAATTGCCTTTTTCCCCAGCATGCTGAGCTTTCTCCAGAATTAGTTGTGTTTTCTCCAGTATGCATTTTTCACAGGCAATTTGACCCATTTTGAATTTTTAAATGTGTAATTGATGAATTATAATGATTTTTTGATGTCATGAAGTGTAATTGAGTAGGTGGAGAGTGAAATAGGGTAGATACATGCTTGTTTATGTAATTTTTGGTCAAATGTATATAATTTCCTATGATGAGGTGAATTGGTTTTCCTTCCCTACACATTAGGGTTTTATTGAGCATATCATGTAAACAGATCCATAACTGATGGATTCAACAAGAGAGGGGAGAGGTTTTTTTGGTCTATATCTATCATTTTCAGAGTCATTTGACTATTTTGACATCAGAGGATTGTTACTCTTGTAGCTTGTACTTTCACTTTCATATTCATAAATCAAAGGATGCAGTTGCAACTATTATCTAGGAACTCATGTGTAGTGAGTTTATGATCATATATTTTCTCTTTTATAGTCTTTAATGAATGATATATAGTTCCTCTCTCCATATCTTGTATCTTTAGTGGATTTCCTTACATTTCATAGGGAGAATTTTATTCATTTAGATATGTTTATATGGAAATGTCATTTTGTGTTTCATGCTTCTAGTTTAATGAATTCATGATTAAACAAGCTCATTAAATCCCTCTACTTTTTTCAAACCCTCCAACATACCTACAAAAACCTAAATCCATCATGGATCCACTACTACCTTGCTCCTTTATATCTTGCAGTTGTAAACCCTTTTGATACTTAGACCTAGCTAATTGGTTTCATCCATGATCTAGCATCAAACCCTAAAACACTCAAAACCTACATGAGCCTATCATATCTAGCCTAATATCCTTCATATCATATTCAATCCTTGACTGTGATCTCATAGAGAAATCCCTCTCAGCGTGGTAGGACTAGCTACTAGGTCAAAGTGTTATGTGGTTACATGTTTTACTCTCCTTTTTAGCCTTCAGAGAACTAGTGGAGTGCTAATATTCTGGTGCCATTGTCGGGGAACGTAGTGATAGATATTCCTTGGGTGTACTATTACTTTTCATTGAATTATAGGCATGTGAGTGATAGGCCCTAGTGTTCGTGAAGGCTAATTCAAGTTGTAGAGAGCCGAGGTGTAGAAAGAAAGAATACGTTGGCTCCGAAAATATACAAAATATCGAATCTTGATCGACATCCAACTTCTCATGTTGAAGATCTGGAAATAGTGTTTGACATCCTTGTCTGAAATAGTGTTTGATCCCTTGAGGTTGTGTGAAGTTACATCATTATCTAAAATAGTATTTGATTCTCTAAAGTTTGAAGATAGTACATTATTTTTAGAATCCAAATCTGAGTCAAATTTTGATAGGAAGGTCTTGAGTTAGTTTGATAAACTTGAAAAATTATCCAACTAGCTCCATTATACATATGATAAAGCTATCATCCAGTATATGCAAGAATATTTGTTCACTCCAACACCATATCAATAAATTTTTGCCACTTCTTCCATCCAATCTACATCATTTCCTCCTCATGATCCTTCTCAGTCTACCCCTCCCATTGTTACTCCTGCACCACATTCAGCAGGGTTCTTGGCGAGATTTGCACCTCTAGTTTTACCTGGTCAACTTTCAGCCTTACCACAAGTCTATGGTCAAAGGATTACCCTGCTTTATGAAACATCAAATATTAGTGCCAGAAAACACCTAGTGAAGTTCATTGATTTCATTCATTTAGAAGAGATTGATGCCAATGATGCAAAAATGAGGATCATTGCCCAAAGTTTCTCTGGGGATGTAAAAACATGGTTTCGTTCTTTGATTTCCCATTCCATGGAAAATTCAGATAGATTATCTGATTCATTTATAGCTAGATAGGAAGTGAAAAAGAATCCAATTTAGTTTCTTTCCGAATATGAAAACTTAAAAATAAATCCTAATGAGTTTGTTCAGTATTTTACTCCTCGCTTTAACCGTGTGTATAACTCAATCCCCAATGATATCAAGCCTCCTCCAGGTTTTTTTTTCTTGCACTATCCAGATCCTTTTGATCCTGATATGGAATATTAGCCCCGATAAAGAAGCCCTGTAACACTTCAGGAGATGCAGAAAAATGCAGTTAGTGTCGAAGAAAATTTGATGATAAAAAATTCAAAGAACAAAGGTGAGAGAAAAGTGACAATTAAGGAGGAACCATCCACATCCTCTGATGCCAAATTGGATACCCTGATTAGGACTGTGGAGAGAATGGTGGTTAAAATTTTTATCATTGAAAGGCAACCAAAAACTCAGGTTTTGAATCCTCATTTCTGAGGTCAGCGGCAGCAGCCTCATTTTAGGATTAAACAGAGGGAAAAAAGAGTTCCAAAGCAGCCAGCCCAACAACAAATCCACACTCCTTTGCAGTATAATTATGCTCAAGGGGTTGAAGAGGAAGATGATATTGTTGAAGAGAATCATTTATTCACAAAATATGGACAACCTATCTTCCTTACAAAGGATAAAGAATACATTGAAAAAATGGATTTACCAAAAGATGAGGACTATATGCTTGCAAATGATGATGAGTTGGAGGTTCAATCAGATGACTGTCAATGGGGGTATCTTAATGCTCTCATCTCACAGCAGAGAAAATATTCTTTGAGAAACCAAGATGTTCCTGTCACTCCTATTCATAATAGGACAACTCAGCAAAAATATACTCATCCCAAAACAAATCCCCAAGCTAGTCAAAATAAGCGAAAGGAGCCTGCTACTACAAATCAGAGCAAGAAAAAACAAAAATCTATAGGTACGCCAAACAAAGAGAAAGAAGGAAAAGGGAAGGAATCTGCAACAAAATACCATCCCGACAAGAGGGACACTACTGTAAAAGAGGTAGATAAACAATCCAATCTATTTAGCTTAGAAAATGAAATCCCTAATTTGAAAGTTTCTATCCCCTTGACCGAGCTTATGAAAAATAACAAATACAAATATTATGTTTCTAAAATTCTTAAAGTAGACCTTATGTCAGACATGGTTAATTTTGAATAAGATCAACCTGAGCTCCTTTTTGGTCCAGCCATAGATGGTTAACTAGAAGATAGTGAAGTTCCCCCTTTTATCTCAGTTTAAGGGTTCACTAGTCTATCCTCCATAATTCCATGCTTCATTCTGAAGCTTCTCATAACTTGATTCCAAAGGCCATAATGGAAAATTTTGGCTTGGACATAACCCACCCTTACCATGATATTTACTCTTTTGATTTCGGTAGAATACGATGTCTTGGTCCTATAAAGGACTTAGTGGTTTCACTTGAGCAAATTATTGCTAAAAATGTATTAATGGATGTGGTAGTGGCTGATATACCTCTGTGGTATGGCATGTTGCTGTCAAGGTCATGGATAGAAAATTTAAGAGGTACTCTACAATTGGATTTCTATTATGCCACTATCCCGGTCTTTGGGCAACTAAAGAAATTGTATCGGGAGACAAAAATGAACTATATGATCTCCAGTAAATAGAAACCTAATAATCACCCTATCAATTCGGTGCATACTAATATTGAGTCCTTTATTTTGTTTAATGATAGTGGTTTTGATGATTTAGATATTCATATGATAGAAGTTTGAGGAAATTTGAGAAATTTCAAGTAGTATCCGAGCAGTTTTGGATGAAAGACAAGGTAATCATCCTAGTACTTCAGAACAAATATAAAAAAAATTAGAAAATGGAATTGAACAGGTTGAAAGAGTGGCCCAAAAGGAAGAAACAAATCACACTGAAATTTTTCAACTTCCTGTTGTTGAGAATGTTATTTGGACCATGGATTTCGATGGTGCCTTAGGAAAATATGGGGCAAGCATCAGAATCTGGATCTGTAGTCCAATTCATCAATTAGGTAAAATTCCAAAAATTGTGAGATTGTGTTCCTATAAGTTAGCTTTCTATTATTCCAATAATGAAGTTGAGTATGAGGCATTGATCACCAGCCTCAAAATTCTGAAAAAGTTAGGTGCGGAGAGAATCACTATTTATGGCGACTCTGAGCTTGTAATCAAGTGGGTAAGGGGGGAATATCAGGAAAATCATCCAAGGATGAGAGCATATCAAAATGTTGTATTTCACATTCTAAATTTTTTTCCTGAATACACATTGTTGACCATTCCAAGAAGTCAGAATCTTATGGCAGATTCACTTGCCACAATGGCAAGTAACTTTAAGATTATAATATTCTCTAACAGGAAGTTTGAAATTCATGTCAAATTCTGACCAACTGTCCCTCACAACTTGAGGTATTGGCAAGTGTTCTGGATGACAAACAGGTGAATAATTTTCTACAAATGGAAGGTGAGTTTGAAAATTCTTATATTGATGAAGTACATGATAAATATGATCAAGTGATCTAGGATACTCAATTTGATGTGTTACAGCTTAAATATAATAACATTCCAAGGGGCACCTTCAAATATGCCAAAATTCCATTTGGGCTCAAGAGTGCAGGGACCACTTTTCAGCAAGTGATGGACATCACTTTCACAAATGACCCATCAAACCATGTTATAAATTATCATTTATGGTGTTCTTCTAACTCATTAAATGGTTATTCTATTCCTTTGTGTCATTTCCAACAAACTCTTACAGGTCTGACAGCAAAATGGTATGTTGAATTAACAAGAGATTCATTTAATAACTTCAACACATTGCAAACAGCATTTCTAACCCATTTTCAATTACTGATCCATTATGAAACTGATACAAAGCTTTTTACGTCTAAAAAAAATCTAACTCTACTCAAATTTCTAATCATATACATGAGTGGAGATGTCATCGTCATTTGGTCAAAGCTTATATCCCATATCAGTTATTAGCAAAATGTTTTATTAAATCATTTCTACTAGATATAACTAAGGATGTTTCCAAGGGAGGAGTCATTACTGAAGAAGAATTTTTTACTCGTGCCCAGTATTTAGACCTAGTTTATACCCAATCGGGCATGCTCTACTAAAAAATACTAAACACCCAGTGACCATATCCCATTGTTCCACCTTCTCCTTCCATGGACTCACATGTTATTGATGATGTCATTGGTCCCATTGATTAATAGCCATCGATAAGCCCTCCAATCAATCCAATCCAAAACCTATTTCCCCTGTGACCACTCTGTTAGACTCCTATACCAATAGGTGTCATATTTCATGATTGACTTGATGGGCTATGTAATATGTTCATACCTTTTCTTGTTGCAAAGGTTTTCCATATTCTCAAAAAATCAAAAAATTTAAAAAATGTAAAGAGGGTATACCCTAAAATAAAAATAAAAGGGTGAAAAGAATAAAATGGCTAAAAAAGTGAAAGAAAATGAACCCCACAAAAAGAAAGGCCAAGGAAAGTGTGCAAGTCTAAATGCCACTACTTTTTGCTCTGATGTAATAAACAAATTGTGTGCAACTTGTATTCTATGCCACAATTTATGAATAGTCAAACAGTTTAAGCTTGGCTAGTTCATCTTTCAATTTTATGTTTTAGAGATAGAGAATAATATCTGGCCAAATAGTTTAATCTTGGCAGATAAGTAGATAGGTAGAGTAAATAAAAAGGAGCTCAATAGTTTAATCTCAGCCCTTGGATGTAATAAGTGTAGACTTAGGTAGGCTTGCCATGTAAAATAAAAAGAAGATTGATAAGGGTTTTCCAGTCTAAGTGCAACCAAATAAAGAAGGAAAAAATGCTAGGTTAAAGTAGGGAGGGTAGGTAGATGGTGTTGAAAAATTACTTGTGATGGATAATGTCTTTAGATGTGTTAAATTTTACTTTTATCACAAGTATAAGACAGACATTTCACTTGATGCAGTTCAAGTAAGACAAGGTTAAATAACTAACTTCCATTCACATTTTCCCCTAAATATTTAACTAATTCCCCCTGAAGTATTAAGGTCTTTGAAAATTAAAGGGGCTCAGAGCATTTCTCTGACTTTTTGAGGGATCGGACCCTCGGCCCAATGATTTAAGAGCCTAAGTACTTACAATCATCCATAAACCATTCATTTGATTTCATAAACTCATTTCCTGAATGTAAATTCCTACTTTACTTAGGAAAATACATAACAACACCTAAAAAACCCCCTTTTTTTAATCTTTAGCCTAAGTTTGAATATATACGTGAAATGTTTTAACTTGGTGCTTTTCATTTCATGGTCATATTAACTTTAACACATAGTATATAACTCCCAAATAAATTTTCACCTTTTTCCCATATTATTTTAATAATTCCCAATTAATATAATATCCCGCCCTTTGGTTGAAAAATAACCATATAAATTTAATTAATTGGTTGAATTTCCAATTAAATAAACTTTGCCGTATAAAGGAATTAGTTAACTCTCCAGGTTAATTAATAACTTAATCCGCCAATACAAACGCCCCCGATGCAATTAATTCATAATAAATCACATTGGGCCCACTATATTAAATCCCCGCCATCTCGCCTTCCCAATGACCGTTCGATCAATCAATCCAAGATCAACGGTTATAATCCATATCGCTGGCCATCCTTGTTCGAACGATAACGCACGATGGCCAAGCGGTTTTCTGAACAGTACCGCGCCACACGTCGTTCATCGTATGGAATCGCTCGCCCTTCGCCCAAAACCACCTTTTCCCAAAAGCGGTGTGATCGTGTACCGCTTACCGCCTCCCACTAATGACAAAAATTCACATCGTCAATTCAGCACCATCTGTCCACTGTTCATTCAAAGCTTACCCACCAATATCAACCGTTTACCCATTTAAACACAAACACCCTAGGGTTGCTCATTTTCGCCTGATTGTGCAGTAAAACCCTTTGTAACCCAGCTGCGCCACCTGAAGCCTCTTTTAACCAATTCAAGCATGGTTTACCTCCCAAAAATCATTCTAGATTCACTCCACAGACCTCTCAACATCAAATGAAACCTTTTCGACCTCCCCTGCAAACCAATGCTTTCTTAACAATTTGTTTTGTTTTACAGGTAATCAGAAGACCACATCCTTGGATAAAAAATCTTAATACTAGTCATAAGACTTGTTTACTCCAAGAGTGTTATCAAATCTATTCAAACAGAGATGGACGATAAAACATACAGTTGAAAGACAAGCAAAGGAAACGGGATATTAAACGATTTACTGTTGAAACAGACAGTAAAAACCTAAACTATACATTGAAGGTAAAAGGACACAGTAAAGAACAGTCGAAGAGTATCAGGATTAAAGAGTATCAGATTGAAGACCAAGTCAAGTAAATCAGCTAGCATGAAGATAAACAACAGGGAAGACAGTTACAAAACAGAACATACAAGTTCATGACAAAGTGAAGACAGATAAAAAATAGAGCGGTAAAAAGTAAAAAGTAAACAGTAAACAGTGAAAGTAAACATGAAGATATTAAGGGTTAAACAAATATGAAAACACTTTCACGAGCCACAATGAATTTTATCCAAAGTAAAAGTGAAAAACAGTCAAAAGAAGTTTAAGGTTAAAAGATTAAATTAGAGCAAAAATGGTACATTCTTCAGAAATTTCCTGTTTAAGTCATAGTTTTAAAGAAACTATTGTGATCAATCCAAGATAAATTTTGAAAAACTGAAGGTGGTTTATGTTCTTAGGAGGACAATCTACAAAAAAATCTCTCACTTTTCTAACATCTATTATGGTTTTTGAAATATTAAACAATGTTGGAAAGCACTTTTTGCAGAAAATACCAGTTAAGTCATCATTTTGCAAAGAATATTGTGGTAAATCAAAAATAAATCATACAAAACTGAAGGAGGTTTTTGTTCCTAAGAGGCCCATATACAAAAACCTATCTCACTATTTTCACAGTGATTTCAAAATGAGAGATACATGCACATATTTACAGGATATGTTTCAGACTCTGTACAACTCTGTTTTACACATATTTTTACAGAGCCTATTGTGCATAGCTGGAGAGGAATTGTAGGAAACGGAAAGAGGTTGATCTCACCAAAATATTAATCCACAATAATGTCTTTCACTTTTTACATATCTATTACGGATTGAGAAATACAAAGATATCATTGGACCCCAAGTTTGCAGAATTGTTGGAGCAGAATGCACAAAGAAAGGAAGCAGTTAGTGACTTGGATGCCTCATCATCAACTAAGAGTTGGATAAAATTCGAATTATCCTCTTTTTCATCACCTATCCATAAGAAATTGTGCCAAATAGATGCATTAGTTTGAGTTTCCTTTACTTAAGTTCTATTTATGTAAAATAGTTGGAGAGATTTGTGAACTAATCTTGATATTTTTTCAAGATATTTTAGTTTAGAATTTGTATAAATACTCCCTTAATTGGAGTATTGGGGGTGGATTTTTTAGAATTTTCTGTAACATTGACTATTTGGAATAAATTTCTATTGGAGAAATTTTTTGTGGCTAAGCTGGATGATGAATTGAAGCGAAAGACTTTTTACAGGATTCATGTGTCAAACTACGGATCAATAAGTCATATTTCCCTTGTGTTTTAAAGTCTTTATACCTGTTTATTATATCATTGTGTTTCATTTATGGATGACTAATGAAAAGGAATAAATCAGAAGGTACTTAAGTGTAATCTGATTTCAATCATTGTTATTCTAAATGTTTTCTTCTAAACTGGTTTTAAACAGTGAATTCTTAATTTCTCTTGTTTTTCTATTTTAAACATTTTGGTTATTTAATAAAGAATTCTTAATTGCTCTTTGTTAATAATCACTCAATTTTCCCTCTTATGAATGTGTTGAAAGATTCTTAATTTCCTTTCATCCATTTTAAATCCATTCCATTCACTTTAAATCTAAAATTGTTCTCTGTTTGATTATCTTGCCCTGTAAAACCATATTTTGTCTAGAAACTTAATCCAGTGAAGCCATCCTTTTGACTCCATAGCCCAATGGCCTGAAATATTCAATCTTGCCCTCAGCTATTGAATTCCACCACCTAAATTCAAGCAAAACCCCTGGAATTTATAACTAGCCTAATATCCTCTAAAACAACGCTAAATTTTATAGAGAGAGCCCTCTCTGGGTATAGATTGGCTAGATTCTGTACCTAAAAGATTGGTTTGTGGTTACCTCAGACTCCTTTCCTCTTCCAACAACTTCAAGGAAAATCTGAGTGATAACATAGTGGCAACCATACTAGGGAACTGAATAATTTTATTGTTACTATTATTTGTTTTATAAACTATAGACAGAGCCTGGAGTTAGCCAGGTAGCCTTTGAAATTGCTCTTGCTTTGCAATTGAAAAAGTAAATAAATGCTGCTTCAGTCTATCTCCAGTCTATTTTATGGATTGAAAATCTGGTTTCAAATACTTGATCAGTTCCTCTTGTCAAATAAGTCTTTAAGAAAGTTTAAATCTCATATCTAAAGCCTCTTAAAGAAATCATAGAAGTTGTTTTGAAAATTCATAAAAAAAAATAAAATAATAATCATAAAATACTCAAAATTTGGTTTCCTGAAGAACTAACTTTTTCTTCAGAATTTTTTTACAGGTTTAGTTCTGATCTATGATGGTGGATAGGGATTAGACACACAAAGGTTAAAATTGTCCACCTGGCGACTCCAAATCAATTTCACAATCAAGACTCCACTGGAGGAATGAACCTCAAAGAAAAATATGGAAAGATCGGGCTTTCAACTTGGATCTTAATCCAGTACATTATGTTCCTTCTCATTAAGAAATTTTTTCAATGTATATTGTATTTTATAGAAGATCTTAGATTAGTTTTTAATTATTTTCCTTTGAAGATTGTAAGTAATAATTCTCCTAATCTCTTTGAGCAGCTTTCTTATGAATCTAATGTTGATCATTTTCCAATTATGAAGCCTCAAATAATCAAGACTAATCTTACAATTCCTGTACATATCCCTGTGCCATATAAAGTTCCAAATAGATATAAGCCCATTATTTTACCCCTTATACTCCATGATTTTCCTAAAAAATACTACAAGTATCTTCCTAGATTTGATGGAGAGAATGGTATCACTGCCCAAAAACATATTCAAGGTTTTGAGAATTATTTGGATTTATTTGAGATTGATGAAGATGATGTTAAAATCATACTTTTTTCTCTTTCTTTGCAAAATAGAATAAATAATTGGTTCAAAAATTTGCCTAATGCTAGCATCTCAAATTTCCAGCAGTTTATCAAAATTTTCCTTGATAGATGGATAATCAAAATTAATCATTTTGTGATCATGGAAGAATATAATCAATTAAAAAGACATTCAAATGAAACAATACAACAATTTTCTGACAGATTTAATCAAGTTTATTATTCAATGCCAGAAAATATTAGACCTCCTCATGATTCAACTCTCTTGCATTATCCAAGTGCCTTTGATTCAGAAATATAATTTTGGTTAAGAGAAAGAGATCCAAAAACACTTGTACAGATGTAGAACATTGTAGTTGATGTGGAAGTTAATCTCCAAATAAAACAGGAAAAGTTGAAAGCAGAAGAAGAGGAAAATAAAAACATTGCAGAAGTAAAACTCAACCTTTTGGTAAGAAAACTAGATGAAAGAACACAAGAGATCACTATGAAAGATGAATTTTTTATTCAAAATCACCATGAAGAAATAGAAGAGGTTGATAGCCATGAACAAATTCCTCTTAATTCAAATTATCATAGATCAGAAAATGAATTTATAGATCAATATGAGGAAGAGGAATCTACTGATCTAATGTGTATGTTTGATGACATTCCTTCTTTTGATTATTTTCCTAAGTATGATCATTATGATGATAGTTATGTCTCCAAACTCAAGCTAACTTTACAGAGCAATCAGAAGCTAGTTTGTGGGATGAAGAAACTCAGTTTCAGCAGATTGAAGACAGTGATCAAACAATACAGATAAACCATGAGAGTGAGGAAGAAAAAGCAGAAAATGTGGAAATAAGTGAAGGTTCTTTACCTCTTTGTTTTGCTTCATTTCAGTTCATTAGAGACAACTATCATGCCATCAATGATCAGCAATCTTTAGGAATTTTGATTGACAACAAAGAAGATAATGAAACTATTGATCAAGATTTTTTAGTTTCACAATTGCAGTTATCAGTTCCTATTGAAATAAATGATCAAATGACACAAGAAAGTTTCATACCACTATGTTTTGAACTATTTCAGCTTTTAAAGGAAATGTTGTATAACATATTTAATGAAAAGGATGATAAACTTGTTGAAGTTTATGAAGTCTCATGGAAACCTATATGCTATAGGTTGCAGCCATTTTCCCAATTTTTTCAGGATCCAATAGTAGATATGTTGACTATTGAAGGCATTCAAAACATTCCTCTATTAACTAACTATGATTTTCAGAATCAATATGATAAAGGATTCAACAATCAAACATTACAATCAGTAGGAATATCATCATAAATTTTATCCGAAAGTTTGCAGGGAGATAAGGAAGAAAATAACATTTCAAATTCATGGCATGGAGGCCATCCAGAACAAATGTACAGTTGTTTAGATCAGTTAAACAGATGTACAGTGGATAGTAACTTACTGGAGTTGAAGCCCAAGGAGAAGGCCCTAAGCTTCAGAAGTATAACTGTCATACATACAATAAAGAAACAAGTAGAAGAAGATTCCATGGTTCAGTCAAAATTATTCTGAGGGCAACTGACCTGTTGTTCTTGACTTTTCACCAGGAAAAGCCATTCCCAAGTGGAGCCAGTGTTAGACTCCTATACCAATAGGTGTCATATTTCATGATTGACTTGATGGGCTATGTAATATGTTCATACCTTTTCTTGTTGCAAAGGTTTTCCATATTCTCAAAAAATCAAAAAATTTAAAAAATGTAAAGAGGGTATACCCTAAAAGAAAAATCAAAGGGTGAAAAGAATAAAATGGCTAAAAAAGTGAAAGAAAATGAACCCCATCAAAAGAAAGGCCAAGGAAAGTGTGCAGGTCTAAATGCCACTACTTTTTTCTCTGATGTAATAAACAAATTGTGTGCAACTTGTATTCTATGCCACAATTTATGAATATTCAAACATTTTAAGCTTGGCTAATTCATCTTTCAATTTTATGTTTTAGAGATAGAGAATAATATCTGGCCAAACAATTTAATCTTGGCAGATAAGTAGATAGGTAGAGTAAATAAAAAGGAGCTCAATAGTTTAATCTGAGCCTTTGGATGTAATAAGTGTAGACTTAGGTAGGCTTGCCATGTAAAAGAAAAAGAAGATTGATAAGGGTTTTCCAGTCTAAGTGCACCCAAATAAAGAAGGAAAAAATGCTAGTTTAAAGTAGGGAGGGTAGGTAGATGGTGTTGCAGAATTACTTGTGATGGATAATGTCTTTAGATGTGTTAACTTTTACTTTTATCACAAGTATAAGACAGACATTTCACTTGATGCAGTTCAAGCAAGACAAGGTTAAATAACTAACTTCCATTCACATTTTTCCCTAAATATTTCACTAATTCCCCCTGAAGTATTAAGGTCTTTGAAAATTAAAAGGGCTCAGAGCATTTCTCTGACTTTTGGAGGGACCGGATCCTCGGCCCAATGATTTAAGAGCCTAAGTACTTACAATCATCCATAAACCATTCATTTGATTTCATAAACTCATTTCCTGAATGTAAATTCCTACTTTACTTAGGAAAATACATAACAACACCTAAAAAACCCCCTTTTTTTATCTTTAGCCTAAGTTTGAATATATAAGTGAAATGTTTTAACTTGGCGCTTTTCATTTCATGGTCATATTAACTTTAACACATAGTATATAACTCCCAAATAAATTTTCACCTTTTTCCCGTATTATTTTAATAATTCCAAATTAATATAATATCTCGCCCGTTGGTTGAAAAATAACCATATAAATTTAATTAATTGGTTGAATTTCCAATTAAATAAACTCCGACGTATAAAAGAATTAATTAACTCTCCAGGTTAATTAATAACTTAATCCGCCAATAGAAATGCCCCCGATGCAATTAATTCATAATAAATCACATTGGGCCCGCTATATTAAATCCCCGCCATCTCGCCTTCCCGATGATCGTTCGATCAATCAATCCAAGATCAACGGTTATAATCCATATCGCTGGCCATCCTTGTTCGAACGATAACGCGCGATGGCCAAGCGGTTTTCTGAACAGTACCGTGCCACGCGTCGTTCATCGTATGGAATCGCTCGCCCTCCGCCCAAAACCACCTTTCCCCAAAAGCGGTGCGATCGCGTACCGCTTATCGCCTCGCACTAACGACAAAACTTCACATCGTCAAGTCAGTGCCATCTATCCTCTGTTCATTCAAAGCTTACCCGCCAATATCAACCGTTTACCTGTTTAAACACAAACACCCTAGTGTTGCTCATTTTCACCTTATTGTGCAATAAAACCCTTTGTAACCCAGATGCGCCACCTGAAGCCTATGTTAACCAATTCAAGCATGGTTTACCTCCCAAAAATCATTCTAGATTCACCCCATAGACCTCTCAACATCAAATGAAACATTTTCGACCTCCCCTGCAAACCAATGCTTTTTTAACAATTTGTTTTGTTTTACAGGTGACCAGAAGACCACATCCTTGGATAAACAGTATTAATAATAGTCATAAGACTTGTTTACTCCAAGAGTGTTATCAAATCTATTCAAACAGAGATGGAAGATAAAACATACAGTTGAAATACAAGCAAAGGAAACAGGATATTAAACGATTTACTGTTGAAACAGACAGTAAAAACCTAAACTACACATTGAAGGTAGAAGGACACAGTAAAGAACAATAAAAGAGTATCAGGATTAAAGAGTATCAGATTGAAGACCAAGTCAAGTAAATAAGCTAGCATGAATATAAATAGCAGGGAAAACAGTTACAAAACAGAACATACAAGTTCATGACAAAGTGAAGACAGATAAAAAATAGAGCAGTAAAAAGTAAAAAGTAAACAGTAAACAGTGAAAGTAAACATGAAGATATTAAGGGTTAAACAAAGATGAAAACACTTTCACCAGCCACAATGAATTTTATCCAAAGTAAAAGTGAAAAACAATCAAAAGAAGTTTAAGGTTAAAAGATGAAATTAGAGCAAAAATGGTACATTCTTCAGAAATTTCCTGTTTAAGTCATAGTTTTGCAGAAACTATTGTGATCACTCCAAGATGAATTTTGAAAAACTGAAGTATTTTTATGTTCTTAAGAGGACAATCTACAAAAACCTCTCTCACTTTTCTAACAGCTATTATGGTTTTTGAAATATTAAACAATGTTGGAAAGCACTTTTTGTAGAAAATACCAGTTAATTCATCATTTTGCAGAGAAGATTACGGTAAATAAAAAATACATAATACAAAACTGAAGGAATTTTTTGTTCCAAAGAGACCCATCTACAAAAACCTATTTCACATTTTTCACAGTGATTCCAGAATGAGAGATACATGCACATCTTTACAGGCTATTTTTTAGACTCTGTAAAACTCTGTTTTACACATATTTTTACAGAGCCTATTTTGCATAGCTGGAGAGGTATTTTAGGAAACTGAAAGTGGTTTATCTCACCAACATATTAATCCACAATAACTGCTTTCAATTTTTACATATCTATTACGAATTGATAAATAAAAAGATATCATTGGACCCCAAGTTTGCAAAATTGTTGGAGCAGAATGCACAAAGAAAGGAAGCAGTTAGTGACTTGGATGCATCATCATCAACTAAGAGTTGGATCAAATTCGAATTCTCATCTTTTTCATCACCTATCCATAAAAAATAGTGCCAAATAGATGCATTAGTTTGAGTGTATTTTACTTAAGTTCTATTTATGTAAAATAGTTGGAGAGATTTGTGAACTAATCTTGATATTTTTTCAAGATATTTTAGTTTAGAATTTGTATAAATACTCCCTCAATTGGAGTATTGGGGGTGGATTTTTTAGACTTTTTTGTAACATTTACTATTTGGAATAAATTTCTATTGGAGAAATTTTTTGTGGCTAAGCTGGATGATGAATTGAAGCAAAAGACTTTTTACAGGATTCATGTGTCAGACTACAGATCAATAAGTCATCTTTCCCTTATGTTTTAAAGTCTTTATACCTGTTTATTATATCATTGTGTTTCATTTCTGAATGACTAATGAAAAGGAATAAATTAGAAAGTACTTAAGTGTAATCTGATTTCAATCATTGTTATTCTAAATGTTTTCTTCTAAACTGGTTTTAAACAGTGAATTCTTAATTGCTCTTGTTTTTCTATTTTAAACATTTTGGTTATTTAATAAATAATTATTAATTGCTCTTTGTTAATAATCACTCAATTTTCCCTCTTATGAATGTGTTGAAAGATTCTTAATTTCCTTTCATCCATTTTAAATCCATTCCATTCACTTTAAATCGAAAATTGTTCTCTGTTTGATTATCTTGCCCTGTAAAACCATCTTTTGTCTAGAAACTTAATCCAGTGAAGCCATCTTTTGACTCCATAGCCCAATGGCCTGAAATATTCAATCTTTCCCTTAGATATTGAATTCCACCACCTAAATTCAAGAAAAACCCCTGGACTTTATAACTAGCCTAATATCCTCTAAAACAAAGCTAAATTTTATAGAGAGAGCCCTCTCTGGGTATAGATTGGCTAGATTATGTACCTAAAAGATTGGTTTGTGGTTACCTCGGACTCCTTTCCTCTTCCAAAAACTTCAAGGAAAATCTGAGTGATAAAACACTCAAATCCCCTCTCCTCCCATGCCTATGAATACTTTTGAGATTAATTTCATTCAAGTTACAAAAGGAAAATCTCAGCAACTAGGAAGTAAAAACAAGGGTAAGCACAAAGCTAAAATAGAAACCCCTCCATAGGAAAAATAAAAGATGCAATCTCCTAATGAGAAACACAAACCACATTATCCTTATCTCATTTGAAATGAGGATAATTTCACCAACAAATGTCCACACCGTGCAGAAATTAATCGATTCTTAAAGGTTGCGTCTATTGCACCTATTGTGTTGACATATCCTTTCCCGAATTAGGAGAATAAAATGGTTATGTACGATCCATCCTCGTCTTCCCAAAATTATTCCAATATACTGACGTGTCATGAATAATTCTTGGTTTCTACCTAGAATAAGGACTATGGTTCCCAAAATCCTCCAAATGGCAAGGCTACTGATCAACCTTCCACTTCTACTCCACCTAGTTTTGGTCCTCTACATATTGAGAACCATATGTTGAAACAACAACTAAACCTCCTCATAAAGGATTTATTTGTAATTCATCGTTTAATCCTCATGTGAGAGCTTCCCGGAACTACAACGTAGTTGAAGATATAACCCAGGCTCCTTCAACTATGTCAACCCTTGAAGTACTCTGGAATTTCCCCGCACAGAGGAAATTGTTATTAACAACAATTGGAGGGGTTCGGATTCAGGCCTGATTATTTTTAATTTATAAAACCATATGCTCATACTTTCACATCAACTTGCATTCATGATTAAAATTTTTGTTAAAGGAAAAAATGTGTTCCAAATAGTAATGGATAAATATGCCTCCAATTGTATCATGTCACTATAGTGTTGGAAATCCTTGGGCTCTCCAGTGATCAATCAGTCCCCAACGATCCTCAAAGCATTTGATGGGAGAGGATTCAGGCCTTATGGAATCCTAAACTATTTATCTATCGGATTAATAAGTAAAATTGTGTGAGCAGAGGTAGAAGTCGTCGATGGACCATTAGACTATTACCTCTTACTGAGTCATAACTAGACTCGTGCTATGGTAGTCATGCCCTCGTCATATTTTCAAATGATAATTTTCTCTCATCAAGGAAATATTGTGACTATTGACCAACTCACCTTTTACGTTGTTGATTCCTAGACAACTAGGAATATTCAACTTGTGGATAAAAATTTGCATCCTTTTGATAACATTTGGATAGGGTTATTAAAAGATTCGTCTTTAATGGGAAATTTTTCTCTTCCTCCTCCCGTCATTTCAACCATGGTCGCTCATGTCAGCCTTTACATCCTATCACCAGTGATCAAATGTGCTCTTACCAAGTGTGTTGATTGGGTCCTTTTGCAAATTTTTTTGGTTTCAACTAGGGTTTCAATATAAAAAAATTGGTTACTAGTTAGTGTGTTTATGTTTCCAACTATTCCTTTACTAAATTTCCATTTTTTGGTCTCTATCATCATACATTTGTATGTGCCATGCCTCTAAAGTGTTTTGGTCCTCTCAATCTTAGTATCATGGTTGTCATTCAGTTCATTGTTCATCCATTAGGTCACTAGGGTTTCACTCATTTCCTAAATATTCAGTTCCCCACACTCCACTACACTCCCTAAACCCCTTACACTCTCTCACACACCATCCCTAAGCTTCTACACTTAAAACCTAGTCCCTACACCATCATCACTACCCTACACTACATTTTTGGCAACCTCCTAGACCTATACCTGTAATTAAATTCCCTAGGTATACTCCTACCTTACCTACCCCCCTTTCCACCTCCCATATACCTCCCCTAAATTTTTCCCAAGCCCATTCCTCTCATTTACCTCACTTTCCCACAAACCCTAGCCTATTGCTACACTTTTGACACCTTCCTAAGTTAGGGCTATGTTTTCCCTTTTGGACACCCACCCCTCGCCCATTTCCTAAAATTATACTTCCCTACACTCCCTAACATATATCCATACCCCTAAAAATTTTCCCAAGAATTTAGAAGCCCTCTAACCCCTTCATTTCCATTCATTCCTAAAACTGCTCCAAAATCCCCTGTTTTCCCAAGAGAAAACCCTAATTTTTCCTCCTAGTAAGATAATATTTCATCATGGAAGAAGATACCACATACACTGACAAGAAAAAAATACAATAATGTAGGACATGCCTCAAGAGTTGATCCATCTAACATCAAAGAGATCAATGCCTCACAAACTCATCAAGAGGTCATTTGCTGCACATAGGGACAGTTATGCTTTAAAGTATGTTTCTAACCAAATGGAGATAAATTTGATAGAAATGAAAGAGGTTTTTTCAATAATAGAACAAAGAAAAAAAACCTCCTTCATTTTATACACAGGTGTTATTATTTGGGAGAAATTTCCAAAATATAGTTTCTACATGAGAGTTGTTGTACTTCTGGAGTACTCTTGGGAAAATGCATTTTTCTCTATCATGGAGTGTCCAAATGAATTTCTTGATTAGTCAAATGATAACTAGACAAAAATATATTTCCAAGGAGATATCAAGAGCTCAATTTTTAGCTCTATAAGGCCTCCAAAAATGGTCTACAATCTCACGTTGCGCTTTTCCTTATCGTGATGCGCTTTTTTACCAGTCTTGGGAGAACTAATGTTTGAGGGTCTATAATTGATAGTTTTTAGTGATTTATGGATCCATTGTGTAGAAGAAAATGATATATTTCCAATTATCTATCAGGAGCACAATTTATAGTTCAGGAAGGCCTCCAAAAGTGACCTGCAACTTCACGCTGCGCCTTTTGACCAGTCTTGGGAGAATTGATTTTTGAGGGGCTATACTTGATAATTTTCAGTGCTTGAGGGGTCCATTGTGTATAAGAAAAAGAGATATTTCCAATGAGATATCATTAGCTCAATTTTGAGTTCCGTAAGGCCTCCAAAAGTTACCTTCAAGGTCACACTGTGCTTTTCTCAAGGGCACACTGCGCTTTTTCCATTTTTCTTGTTATCTTCATAATTTCGAGTTTTTCTCAATTGGTTGATAAATTTCATGAAATTTTAATGATGTAAATTTTTAAATAAAATTTAATTATGTCTATTATAGTTACTAAATTTAGATACATCAAGTAAAATTTGTATTTTTGGGTCAAATGAATCAGTTTCACCAAAAAAGGGAGAGTTTTTTGACCTCCCTAGTCATTAGTATTCTAGCTGAGGATTTTGTGGAACAGCTCCACAAGTCACGTATTCGACCCCTGAGAGTGGGGAGAATTTTTTTTTGGTCTATATATTTCATTTTCTTTGCCATTTCAATGGTTGTATGTTGTGTAACTGATCTTTGAACACTAGTGTATTCAGTGATTTTTGGTAGTAACTGATAGACAGAGTTTGCATATATTGTGGTGGGATTCATGTGGTATGTGTTTTATCAGTGTTTCCTCTTATTTTTTCATATGTTTGAAAATATGTTGAATTCCATTTCATTTACATATATTAATGTGATTTATTTCTAAGTTGATAAGCATAATTCATTATTTTGATGCTCTGTTTTGGAGAAGTTATCACAGTTATGTTTCACATTCCTCTGATATAAATGAATTCATATTTCCTATGCTTGTTTTGAAACCCTACCATTCTATCACACTCACCAAGATACCTTTAAGTGCTAAATTGTGTGCCTACCTTGTCCTATCACATCTCTGTAAGTCTGATTTTCAGTGTCGTGACCTAGTTTTTCCTAGACCTAATTTACCATCCAGCATCAAATCCAAATCAATCAAACCCTAGAGCCTACTATACCTAGCCTAAAATATTCATTATCCAGTAAATTTGGATCATATATCATGAAGAGATCCCTCTCCAGCCGAGTAGGGCTAGCTACTAGGTCAAAGTGGTCTGTGGTTACCTTTTCTGGTCTCCTTCTCAGCCTTCGGAGATCCGATGGAGTGCTAACAGCCCTAATCAACATGATCACGTCTAGTATTGTCCCATATCAACAACTATATGATCCATGGATAGTACCTGAAGAATCTAATATCAATTATTTTAGTTATCACATGTCACTTAACCCTATTAAATTAGCCTATGAAGTTATTCACCTCGCCTACTCGACAATTTTTCAAACAAACAACCTAGTGAGCATGGTTAACAAACATTCTAAGGATTCAGGGTTAATTTTTGTTTCATATTCTAACCCTTTTGATGACGCCTTTCCTACTGATAAGAGCATCATGGAAATCATGTCATCAGAAGAGAAATTGTGGGATGATAACCATTATCATTCCTCCTTTTTACCTAGGCTGGAAATCCTTGAGAATAGTTTTGATGAGTTATTTTTACCTGAGATTACCAAGCATCCTCAAAACTTGATTTCCATATATGAAGTCATTTCTGAAAATAATTTGGGGAGTATCGAGAAAAAAATTTCACTTGACATCTCATTGAATCCTGGAATTTTTTAAAATGTTCACATAGGAGCCTCTTTTTCTCATGATGAGATTAAAATTTATCAAACCCTATTTCATGAATTATGTGATATATTCATGTAATAACCCAAAAGGGAGAATTCAATAATAATAAAACACAATATAAGAACTGTAGAAAAGTAAAAAATTAATCTAAATACACCATTAAAATGTACAAAATATCTGAGCCATTTTATTATATAGTAGGTGGATAAACCAATACAACAGTGCTCAAAATATGAGAGACTCAAGCCAAAGAGATGGCCTAGAATGACACTGAAATGATCCCACAAGAGGGATTGCATTACTACTGGAAGGAATACTATGTTGTCCCTGAATTCATTATGATCTCAGTTGACCTCCTCCAAGATCCTCATGATTTTACATTAAAGATCCATGATCTCCACTCTTCCTTCATTTAAGAAGCTTCTCCACTACTCCATAATGTAGATCTAGATCTTAAATATCCACATACACACATCAACAGTGGATTTAATTCATATATAGGGTTTGGGGGTCCCTCCACCATCTTATTTACTTAATTAATTATGAAAATTAAGAACTCTAATATTCCAATTATCTTATGAAAAATTGGGAATATTACAATTCACTTGTACCTAGGAAGAGATTACAGGCATCGACTTGAACATCATGGTACATGAAATCAAGACATACCCAGATGAAAAACCTATTGGACAATGATTACATCTGATACACCCAAGGAAATTTGTCGCAATCAAAGTAGAAGTTGAAAACATTTTGCGAATTGGTTTTATATATCATGCTCCACTATCTGATTGGGTTTTGAATATCATCCCAATGATGAAAAAATAGGGTAGCATTCGATTATGTGTCGATTATAGAGACATTAATCAAGCTTGTCGTAAGGAAAATTATCCAACTCCATTTATCGACCATATTATTGATTAGTGTGCTGGAAGTGAAATATTATCATGTATGGATGGATTTTCTTACTACAATCAAATAAATATATTCCCTTCCAACCAGCATAAAACCACGTTCATATGTATGTGGGGGACAATTTCTTATAAAAAAATTCTCTTTAGACTCAAGAATGTGGGGGAAACTTTTCAACGAGCCATGAATTGCACTTTTCATGATATTAAGCACATCGTGCAATCTTATCTTGATGATTTTCCTTCCCATTAAAAACATCGTCAAGATCACCCTATGCATCTTAGAGTGATTGTAATATACCCAAATGGGAAATGTTGCAATATAATGCAAAATGATGGAAAAATAACCCAGATCATCATTTATAAAGTAGGAGACCAATATGGATACCTTTCATATGTATTTACAGCAGAAAAATAGATGTAAAAGATGGCCCATAAGATGCATAACACGAAATACAAGTCTCCAATGAACAAAATCATGAAAAAAGAGGTGTTGCAACCATGTATAAAAGATGGAAGGCCCTTACAACGTTATTTTATTTCCCTTGCAACATCAGTATATGATACATCAGATCTATAGCTGCTATGTGCATAAAAATTTAGATTTATATCAGATCCATGCATTATACAAACTCCTCTATAGAACCCCCTTGGGGTTTTCAGCAAAACACCAAGTACAAGTTGTAGATCTGAGATCTAAGACTGAAGATCTACTGAAAAATACAAATCTGGAAAGTGTGGCTAATCTGATTTTATCAATATAATAGCCTCCCCCAATAGATCTTCAAGTTGAAGGGAAAATCCCCAACACTAGAACATCAGCTCTCCAAATGGTGTGTTGAACCACCCTGCAACTGCACCTACAGAAATATCACAGATTTGGAAGTAAACTGCGCTATAGGGATCAAAATATGGTAGGCCTGATACCAAGATCTGAAAATAAGCTCCAGAGCCTTCAATACTATCCTCCCAATGAAGTGGAAACCTCCTCCACTAAAAAGGAGCACTGAAATGGCCTAGATCTAAAAGATATAGTCTCCACTTGCTGCAGCTTGCAAAAACAACCAAACCCTCAACAGGATCTACGTTGTAGTAGAAAGAAGAAGCTTGGCCCTAAGCCAAATAGTGGACAATGCAATACAAACTCTCTCAAGAGATAAACAATGGTAAGAGGTGGGATTCCCGGTCAAGAACACCCGATGCTAAACAACATTCAATCTCAACTAAACAGCAAGAGAAAGATCTATGTCTAAACAGACCATATATTCAAAAATATGATAAACATCAACAACCTTCTAATGCTGCCATCCTCTTCCTTTTATAAGTTAAGATCTTTCAAACCCTAAACCACATCTAATGATAACACTCCTTTCACGCAAGGCATCTCCATCTAAAACTGCGTTGTACCTAATTTATGGCCACTCCACCATGAAAATGTTGTAGATTTGGTCAAGGTTGACGTAGTCAAAATGATCCAGCCCCTTTCACACCAAGGGTGCTTCAATTAAGTTGCCAAAATTTATCTCTTTCACATTTGGCATTGATTTATTCATGATTAAGGAGAAATATTGACCTCCTTTTCCCTCTTATTCTTTAAAAAAAGTAATAAAACAAAATGAATATTCCAATTAGCTCATGACTAATTGGGAATTTGCAGTCCTCCCTTCCCAAATGTTGCTTGTCCTCAAGCAACTGACAAGGTGAGTGTTGCAACTTTTCTCCTCCTCCATTGGCAACACCAACATGAGATAAGCTTCCTCCATAAGCTAAGTGTTCACCAATCCATCCCTCCATGAATTTCTCCTCCAAAGTTCTCATGAGATGTAAATAATCCATCCCATAAGGAGACAATAGTTCAAATGAAACAAACATGGTTTTCCCAATGTTCTCCCTGAAACATGTAGCATAAGATACATGGAGAATCTCCATCCCATAGGGCACATACATACCTCCCATCCTCCCTCCATACATTCCCATAAAAAGTAAAAATACATCATCAATGTATGGGATCAAAACTACATACATACAAACAGAAATTTGTGCATATGGAGGTGGGTCATAGTCCCACATGTGGAACCAATGCAGTGCATCTCCTGACTGCATCAGATCATGATGTGGTAATTAGTTTCCCCACCACTTACTTGTTGTCCAATTCATATCACTATGGCTGAAAGTTTGAGATATATTTGGTGCTTTAGGAATGCACCCATCATGAAACAAAATATCCCTTTGTCCTCCAAGGGAGCGGCCATGTTCAGAAATTTTTGTGGCCCAAAGTTGTCCATGAAGTTTATAAGGTACAATAATCCTTCTTGGAGTTATGGCTTGCATATACATGGTGAAAGAATGCAAACAATAATCAAATGAAACATTATTTACATGAGCATATTCTTCACCAAAATTCCTCCTTAAAAAAATGGAGTTGTGCATAGATCTATCTCCTTTCTCAAAATAAGAAAGAGATGGTTGAATTAACTCTTTTATAGAGTCACGTTTCTGTCCCAACTCCACATGGTTCATGCATCTTTGAAAAATTTGATATATTTCTTCTTCAAATCCCTTCCAAGTGTAGGATGATGTTGTAGAATCTCACGGAATATGTGGGGCTGAAACAAAACTCTTCATAGACCCTTTGTAGCAACTTCTCCTTGAGCTTGGAGGCTCTAGACAAGAAGATCCTACCATGCTAATAGAGTAATCCTTCTTGGACTGAATATCCCTCTTCATGTAGCTGGTCATCAAGTATCATGCATGTGTGAAGATCCTTGGAATAATCCACCAACAGTTGGGATTTCCAATATGGATCAATATCCCATAGTGACAACATTGATGATCTATCAACAGAAATATTTGTCATATGGCTTCTCTCCTCCTTGACATCTCCCATGCCAAAGGTACATGTTGGAAGGTTTTTCCTTCCATGCTTCTCCTCCCACAGCGCAGAGTCTAAAATGAGAGTGGGTAATGATGATATTGGGAGAATGTCTCCCTCCTCCATCAGCCTACCCAAGACTCAAAATGATGTATCATTGTCTTCCAATGCTCCCATCTCTCCCGGATCTATTATAGGAGCATCATATTGTGAAATATCTCCCACAAGATCTGAATCAGGTGGCCTCCCATGTGGTTTGTCACTAGATAATAGTGTCCCATGCAGCAATCTCATGAACATAATAGATGGGACTGTAAGTTCCTTACTTCCACTACGCAAATCCATCTCTGATTTCTGTGTGGAAGTTGTATGTGAGGGATATGTATGCATGCCTTTTATAATTTGATTCTTACCACTCTTTTTATCCACCCATTCCATCTGCAAAGCCTCCCAATTAGTGGTGACTTTTCCCAAAGTAATCAACCATTGAACACCCAATATCACATTGGTGTCAGGTATGTCAACCACAAAGAAGTGATCAATCAATGTGTATGTTCCCATGGTGACTGATAATGATGGGACATAATTCATGCATTGCATTCTTCTATCTCCTAGGACCAAAACAGATAATCCCTAAAAAGCATCAGTGGGTATTTCCCTCCTTTTCACTAGATCGACATCAATAAAATTGTGGGTAGCCCCACTGTCAACCAAAACAAAAACCCTCTGATTCAATATGGAACCTTGAACTCTTAAGGGAAAGTACTTACGTACTTGTCTCAAAGATGCAAGAGCCCCTCCAATAGGATAAAATGCTCCATTCCCATCTCTTGATGGTGTTGGTTCTCCTCCTGGAGTGTCAGCGATGTGACCTCTTCTTGGTTCATCTTCTTCTTCCTCCTCATCATCTAAGAAGACCTCTATGTAATGTGCTTTTCCAACTGCACATCTATGTCCAGGTGCCCATGATTCTTGGAAAGTGAAGCAAATCTTCCCTCTTCTTAGATATCTCCATACATCATCATCAAGAGGTTTTTTATTTTGACTCTCCTTAGAAGGAGCACCCTTTTCTTCCTTTCCCTTTGATGGAAAAGAGGGCTTGTGTTGAAAAGTTTCCTTTGCTTTTGGCAAGGGATCTTGAAGGTCTCTAGCCCTTTCAATAGCATCATGTAGGGTATTGGGCTTGGAAGACTTAACCAACCCATGAAGAGGTTCATCTAACCCATCAATGAACATGTACACCCTTCTTGCTGCAGACAAATCAGCAACCATAACATAAAGTCTTAAAAATTCAAAGATGTAAGTTTCTGCATTACCTAATTGTTTCAACTTTGCAAGGCTCATGAATTGTGCTTTAGGATCTCTTCTATAAAATCTTTCCACCGGCCTTCTAGTGAACTCTGAATAAGCGGTCACATTGGCATGACCCAATGGAGACAAGCCATGGAACCACTAGTCATGTACTTCACCCTCAAGGTGTAGCGCTGCAATATTAATGGCTTCCATTTCTAGAACCTTGTTCAACTGAAAGTAAATTTCAAGTTTTTATACCCAATATTTGGCAGTACAGTTGGATGACCCATCAAAATTGGGTAAAAAATAATCTTCCCATAGTGTGGTGTCGATCATGATTCTGAATGAATCCACCACCTCTGTGATGATGCCTTGGTCTGCTATTGTCCTTTATTTGACAAAAATCCTAAAAAATCAAGTGATATTTGAATCTATGATTTTGAGACTCATATGACTCATATTCTTCAAAATAGTCTTCAAGGGATTCTTGCTCTTGAAACCCTTCATTTCCCACAGCCAGAAATGTAGGCTTGGTAGAGCATTGGGAAACTTGTGGCTGATGCACTGGTTGATCATTCCAGTGGTGAGACATGCCAAAGCCTTCTCCATGATGAAATCCTTTAGGGGATTCCTTGAATCTTTCCATTATCATCTCCTTGATCTCTCTATCAATGTCTTGCATGGCACTAAGAAGGATCTTAGGGAACTCCTTTTCTTCATCTTCACCTCTAAATAAAGGGGTTTTACCCTTGTCTACTTTCTCATGAGTGTAATCAAACCTTCTATTTCTTCTCTTTTGATACCTCTTATCTCTAATAGTAAGAGGCTCTCCTTCTTCAGATGGCATATTTGCTTTAGAATGCACAGGCTGTGTTAAGATGATGCTATGATACCACTGTCATATTCCCAAATGGGAAATGCTGCAATATAATGTAGAATGATGGAAAAATAACATAGATCATCATTTATAAAGTAGGATACCAATATGGAGACATTTCATATGTATTTACAGTAGCAAAATAGATGTAAAATATGGCCCATAAGATGAATAACAGGAAATACAAGTCTCCAATGAAAAAAATCATGAAAAAAGAGGTGCTACAACCATATATAAAAGTTGGAAGACCTTTATAGTGCTATTTTATTGCCCTTGGAACAGAAGTAGATTATAAATCAGATCTAGAGTTTCTATGTGCATAAAAAGTTATATCTATATCAGATCCATGCACTATACAAGCTCCTCTATAGAACCTCCTTGGGGTTTTCAGCAAAACACCAAGTACAAGTTGTAGATCTGAGATCTAAGACTTTAGATCTACTGAAAAATACAGATATAGAAAGTGTGGCTGATCTGATTTGATCAATATAATAGCCTCCTCCAATAGATCTTAAAAGTGAAGGGAAGATCCCCAACACTAGAACATCAGCTCTCCAAATGGTGTGTTGAACCACCCTGCAACTGCACCTACAGAAATATCGCAGATCTAGAATTAAACTGTGATGTAGGGATAAAAATATGATTGGCATGATGCCAAGATCTGAAAATAAGCTCTAAAGCCTTCAATATTATCCTCCCAATGAAGTGGAAACCTCCTCCACTGAAAAGGAGCACTGAAATAGCCTAGATCTGAAATATCTAGTCTCCACTTGTTGCAGCTTGCAAAGACAACCAAACCCTCAATAGGATCTGCGTTGTAGTTGAAACAAGAAGCTTGGCCCTAAGCCATATAGTGGACAATGCAATACAAACTCTCCCAAGAGCTACTCAATGGTAAGAGGTGGGATTCCCGATTAGGAACACCCAATGCTAAACGTCATTCAATCTCAGCTAAACAACAAGAGAAAGATATATGTCTAAATAGACAATATATTAAAAAATATGATAAACATAAACAACCTTCTAATGCTACCATCCTCTTCCTTTTATAAGTTCAGTGCTTGCAAACCCTAAACCACATCCAATGATAACACTCCTTTCACACAAGGCATCTCCATCTAAAACTGCGTTGTACCTCATTGATGGCCACTCCTCCATGACAACGTTGTATATTTGGCCAAGGTTGACCCATTCAAAGTGATCCAACCCCTTTCACATCAAGGGTGCTTCAATTAAGTTGCCAAGATTTGTCTCTTTCACATTTGGCATTGATTTATTCATGATTAAGGAGAAATATGGACCTCCTTTGCCCTCTTATTCTTTAAACAAAGCAATAAAACAAAAATGAATATTCCAATTAGCTCATGACTAATTGGGAATATTACAGTGATTTTCTTGCAATGTCGACATTGCTAAATACATTTGAATCTTTACAAATGTGTCTTTTATGTGGAATTGGGTCGACTCTTAGGCTTCATTGTGTCTAAGCATGGGACACGCATCAATCCATTGAAGGTTCATGAAATCCTCGATTTGTTTGATCCTTCAAACCTCGTTCAATTACAACATTTATAAGGGAAAGAAAAATTTCTACGCCAGTTTGTCCCTAAGTACACAAAAATTACTAGCGGGTTTACCCAACTGCTAAAAAAAATGGGTGCCCTTACATTGGGATGATGTTTCCCAAAAAGCATTTGATGCCCTGAAAAATGTAACACTTCATGCATAATTGTTGCATCCACCTAATTACCCTCAAGATTACTTCTATATCTTGCTGCATATGATACTATTATCACTATGGTATTAGTATAGGAGGACAACTCAAGCAACGAACATGTGATTTACTACTTGAGTTGGATTTAGCAACAATTCAGGCTATTCAAATATTTCATCGTTATTTATTGCTTCACAAGACTACTGTTATTTATGATTGAAACCCCATGAGTTATATATTATCACGACAATTTATTGGGGGAAAATACGTGGAGTGGATTGTGATCCTCCAAGAGTTTGATTTGGAATTTTTCGAATCCAAATCTAAGAAATCACTAGTCTTCACCGAATTGATATGCGACTTTCCCCACCCTAATGCAGAAACAACAAGTGAAGATCTTATTCCTGAGAAGACGTTTTTTATGATCATTTCTTATGATCTATGGTATGGAGATATAAACATTTATCTCCAAACCCAAACTTTCTAGCCCAAATTAACTCATTTGGATTGATGTCGTATTTGATATCAGGTTTGACACTATATTATAATCGGTGGTACTATTTATCGTCATGGGGTCGACACGATTTTTTTTATTTTTTCTCACACCCGGGGAAGTCAATAAAGCCCTTAATGACTGTCACACTGAATAATTCGGTGGAAATATGTCTCGTTATGCTACAGTAAAAAAATAAATAAATAAATAAATAAATAATAATAATAATAATAATAATAATAATAATAATAATAATATTACGTGTCGGTTTCTTTTGGCCGACCATGTTCATAGATTGCATCTTGGTCGTCCAAAAGTGGCATGCATGTCAGATCTATAATTTTAAATTTCATGCTCTGCCTTCTCCATTACACCCAGTATTCGTTGTTGGTGTTAGTGTCAGTATTTGCATACTTCCACCAGGGATCAAAACACATTTGCATGTGCATCTTAGGTGTCCCATTCTGAAGAAATTTTCAATCATTCCATTAGGTCACGATATAAAATTATTCCATTGGTGGTTTTCCTTGTCAGGTCTGTGTTTCAAAGGTGTTTTCCACAAAATTTTTAGTGTAAAATCATGTTCTAAGTATGTTCATCAGAAAGAGCCCGGAAAGAGCTTTCCAACGATATATTATACTCTCTAAACTGACTTCTGGATTGAATATTATGCCTAAGTGAACAAAAGGTCCCCTATAGTCTAAACTTACCCCTTTTCCCATTTCTCCCTTACACTTTATTTCATGAAAGTTTAGTGTTTTTCTTTATAAAATCCCTTTTTCCCTATCCGATTGTATAAATCGCATGGCAAAAAGTTCTTTGACCCATAAATTCCGGTGTGATTAACTAAACCCTTTTTCCTCTTTTCCCTTAAACTTTATAATAAAATTTTAAAGTTTTTTATTATAAATCCCCTCTTCTGATTGCATTACCCCTCCTCCGATCTGATCGCAGCATTAAAATGCATAACCTCGATTGACCCAGCCCGATTACATCCCAACCGTTGATCCCCTTAAAGATCTGACGACCCATATGCGATCACATCATCGCAATTGCACGTCCCGATCGACCCCCTCCGATTGACCCTTCCCCGATTTCTCTGATTGTGATTAAGTCTGCCTGATTACACCTCTACCGTCGATCTTCCCATCCAAATGGACAGCCCACAACCCACCTCTCCCTCGCAATCGCATTGCCCTTAATATGTTACATCCGCTCCCCTCTCGCTTCCGATTGCGATTATTCCCATGGGTCCCACCATTAAACCTTCCGCCCCACTTCATGAAAAAAAGGTTTTTCCTTTTGTAAAGTGTGAAAATTCATTTTTAATATTTGTTAAGTGTTCCATCGCATCGCAAATTTCTATGTGTCCACAGCTCCCGCTCCGATCCTCGATTGAAATTGTGATTCCCTCATTCCTCTTATACACTATCACATCGCCCATATCCAATCGCATCGCTCCATTGTGTCTTACACCTCCTCTGATCTTCCTATTGCGATTGTGATTTGGGCCCACATCCCTTCCCTTTCACCTTTTTCCATTCAAAAGCGGACTTTTCTTCATTTAAGGCATAATTTCATTTTCAATGGTTTTAAATGTTATTTTTTCCAAATTTGATTTTAATCAAAGGATAAAGACAAAGAAAGGAAACAATCAAAGCTGAGAAGCTAATTATGAAACACAAAGATCATTACAGTTTGTCTTCTCCTTTGTTTAAAGCAAATGTAACAGTGAATCTGCAAAAGTTCTCAAAATGTATTACAGTTCCTTCTTTTCAGGGGCATGATGTTGGTCTCTTTCCTATGTTTGGACTTCAGTGAAATGAACTTCCTTTCTCTGTGGATCTATTTCCCACATTTCTGGTCTATTTAATGTAATTTTTTTAGTCATTTGTGATCAGTCTGTAATTCAGGAGTAAGGGAATAGTGTGGAAATTAAGGAGGACGCTCTGCGCTCCATTGTAACAGTTTGACAGGGAATTAATAAGATATGCAGCTCTAATTTGCGGGATCCATATGGTACGAATTTTAGAATTTGTTCTTTCCTTTGTGTTCATATGTAAATTTTGTATGTTCACCATTCATTCATAAACATCTCTGGCTGAATGCTTTCAAGATAGATAGGTAGAATCCATTTTTTATGCTCTGCCTTGGGAAAACATTCAATATTCTATGTTTTCTTCTGTTTGAAAAGGATCCATCTCTTATGCCATTTTCAGCTCCTCACCAGTCTTACCATCCCATCATTATTTAAACTTTAATTTCTGAATTTCCTGACTACCTTTCCCCATGAAATACCTTGTATCCCTGATTTAATTCCCCAGTTTCAAACTGTCCCATTCGTTCCATAAATCCCTGAAAATTCATTTATTAAAACATTTCCCATTATCATACCTAGCCTATAATCATTTCACAATTGTACTTTGTTGAATATCTTTTCATGGAGAGAGCCCTCTCCTGACCTTGTAGGGCTAGCTACAAGGCTGAGCATGGTTTAAAGGTTACCCTGATTTTCCTTTTTCAGCTTGAGGTTCAAATTAGGTGATAACAGTTGGCTCATTCTCTAAATGGGGTATCAAATTTATCACATGTAATCCTCACTTGATTGGGGGGAATGGTTATATTATCGTTGCAGTTGATTATTTCAATAAGTGGTCCAAGGTGATGCCTACATTTGACAATAGTGGAAAAATTGATGCACTTTTCATGTTCAACCATGTTGAGATTCAGTGTACCGCGGGCCATTTTCATGGACCATGGAATTTTTTTTTGTAACTACATGATGTTTGAATTGACTTCCAAGTAGGGCATACATCATGACAACTCGACTCCCTACTGTTGGGCCAGAATTGTAATCTATGGATAAATTACGCTTCCCTAGGCAGGTGTTAGCCTAGAACAATAGGTGAAAGACTATACTACCATTTCTGCTAACTCAGAACAGATACACAGAGAGGATTGGATTCTTACTTGTTTCAGTCGCTTCCAAATGGCTCCTTTTTGTCGCTTCCACTACAACTTCAAATTCAAGCAGTTTTAAATAGCTAAATGCTTCCTGCAAGAAAGAACACTGAAACAACAGAAGATGCAATAATATAGATATCTATTCAAGCTAGTTAGCTAAATCAGTTAAGCATAAACTAAATTCATCAACCAAGATCTTGCAATATGGAAAATCAAAGTAAACATAGATGCATATAGGGAAAAACAAGAAGTACTCTTCATTGATGATAGAAGGAGAGGTTACAACCTAGTGACTGATTTGAAGTGACCTTCCAGTAGTTTTCCTAAGTCTCATCACAGCATAAACCTCTCTAGCAGCAGCTCCACAAATCAAACTCTCTATTGAAAATTCTTCAGCATTTCCCTACTCAAATTCTTCCTCCCAAACACTTAGATCTGTGTTCAATTTATAGATGAACTGTAGGTTGTTTTTTAATCAATAACATTCTAAAAATAGGCAAGACATGTTTCCATTCATGTAGATGTCAAATGGACACTTGGATCTGAAGCTTGACACATGTGAACCCTTCTATAAGACACTGGCCAAATGGAGATTCCGGAACAATGAGAATTTCTCTCCCAATGTGACCAACGCACCTTTGAATGTTAGGAAGTGCTTTGTAGAGAAGCCTTGAATGGGGCTACCTGCATATGCAATGCACTTAGGCCCCTTAGAGCCTGCGTTGGTGAGCTCCCACATGTTTAATAATAAGCTTCAAACCATGGAAAATCCTTGCTTGATGAAAGTATTTTTTGATTCATGTTGTTTCCTGTCTTAGGGCATATAGCAACTGAGATGATAGGGAATGATAGACCCTTGATCATCGGTCCTGGAGATGATGCCCAGTTAACCAGGTCATTTGGAATGGTTCCCAAATTGACCTATAAAAATTTCCCTCTAAAGCATGAGATCCAAATAATAAGAACATTTGATTGAGATTCTTTACACTGTGATGAGCCTAGAAACAAAGAAGAACGGTCACCTGCATCAATATTACAATACATTGCATCATGATATATCCTCTATTGATCATAATTTCTGAGGGTAGGCATTCCCATAGTCAGCACATAAAACAATCTAATAACATGTACATAATTCAGAAAGTCGTCTACATTGGAATGTTGCCCAGATGCAGACACACCTACAGATATAGGCCCATGTTTGGATGACAATATGTATGTAAGGTCACCGTACAGATGATGTGTACAAAAATATTGAAATCACAACTTGGATGGCTGAAACTAGATCCGGGGTCTTCTTATCTCATTCACTCGATCATTCGGGTACAAGTCTAGCCATGCGAATATATGATTTGTCGTCGAACATGGAAAGACATTGTTTGATTACCAGCCAATAATGCGAGTTGTTAACAAACGCGAGAGAACCAACATTAATGTCAATGGCCGTCAAGGTACTACAGTACATTTAGTAAGGCGTGAATAGATGATTTGATGTCGAACGCTAAACCAAATCTTTCAATCAAAGGTTCAGAAGCGAGGATCTTGTCGATGTTGTAACAAGCCTCATGGTACTGGAATCTGATGTTTCTAAGTGAACTTCCTAGATATTTATTTGTATGCGATAGGAAGTCACCTTATTGCAAAACTGGAGTTACTGATTTTAGAGACAAGGGTATGACTTGATATAGCAATTTTCATGGATGACGGTCATGAAAATGAAGGTTTATGAGTATTGCAGATAGATTAGCTCTTAATTACTGGATGAATTCTCTTGAACATATCAGCGACACTGTGATGAGTTGGCAACATTGACCCAAAACCGAAGTTAAGGTATGATTAACCATAGGTGTGAATGAACCGTCAAGATGATTACCCAACCCAAATAGTCACAGACATGGGGTGAAAGGAGTGTCATGTTCAAGAGCGACTTGCTACCAAAAAGAAACTTTGCTTGCTTTTCCCAAATTTTCCCCGGTCATTTGTCGACCAGTACCTCTTTATTTTTTAACAAGCTTGAGGGGGATAACATTTTCTTGATCTATAATTCAACCCTTCGGGTGAACAAAGAATAAGGTATCGCTATTTAATAATTTAATGAGACTAGCGATGAATGAAACTCGATTCTTGCCATGATTGACAAGCCCGTCGCTATTTTATGTTTTAACGAGCTTAACGACAGTGATAGCCCGATCCTTTTTCATGTTTAGATAGTCTGAAAAAGAGGACGAAAGAGGACTCCAAAAGTACTTTTTCATAAATTTGTCTCTCAGATCTAAAAAAGTGTAAAATGATATCTGAAAGAACCTCTTTGGTCATGTTTAACCAAGGTATTCATTTTTCGTAAATAATTCAGCTCAGTCCGGAAAAGGGTTAAACTTATACTGAGTAGATATCAATTCATTTACTTTAACGAGCTTGAAATGACAAGTGCTCAGCAATATTTTCACATTATCAGAGTCTGAAAAGAGATGAAAGAAGACTCCAGGGATTCCTTTTTCGCTATTATTGAAGCTCGAAAAAGAGATAAAAGTGCGCTTCAAATCCTTTTTCGTTTTTAACAAAGCTCGAAAAATAAGGAGAAAAAGCATGCTTTGTGGTCAAGTCTTTCTTGAAATAAATCTGCACGACTAACATGTTTGTCAGTTGTATTTCTTATTCAGAACAACATCAAATGGATTAAAAATACTTGTTTCATGATAAAAACATAATAAAACTATAGTCATAGCAATAAATTTAACTTGCAAGTAATTAAATGACTATATAAAGTAGTTTCATTATTCATTTTTACCATTCCATAGTTACCATTTGCATTTTGGAGCTCTGAACCTGATTTCCCCCCCGAACTTCAGTCGTTGATTGTGGTCATTTTAGTGGATGGATTTCATCGCCGTTTGATCCATGTCAGTATTAAAAACCTCCTCTTTCTTTCAGTATTCATTTCATTACCATTCCTTGCAAATTTTTAGGGTTTTGAGGCCCCTAGGGTAAATTCTACCCAAATTGAGGGCAACGCACCCTTGAATGTCAAAACCTGCATTGCATAGTAGGTACAGTGAAGTGTACCTGCATGTGCAACGCACTATCTCAGCCCAGGGAGTGTGTTGGGCGTAGTTGAAATTTTTTTTTTTCATGCTGTGTCTAAAATTTGCCTAGTCTTTTGCAATGAATGGTATCTAATGGACCTTATGGTTGATTTTTAGGTTTCCATCGGATTATAATGATTCTTACATGGAGAGAAAAATAACATGAAGAACAAGATATGGTTGCCTTGAATGATCCGGGTACTGTAAGAGCTTTAAGAGATTGCGAGCTGCTTAAGTACTTCAAACTGTCGGGAATGAGGCAACAAATAGAACTCCTAGAATTCCTTGTTCGAGCATGGGATCCGACGATAGAGGCATTTCACATAAAAAATCAAGTGTTGTCCATAACAGTTGAGGATGTGTATTTTCTCACAGGTTTGTCGAGGAGAGGTTTGCCCATTTCACTCACAGGATCTACCGTTGGAGGAGAAACAATGAGGGATTATGCTATGCAGTATTTCTATCCGAGGTCAGAACCTAGAAAAGACAAAAAAATAAACATCCATGATGTCAGGGATTTGCCTTTGAGGACCATCCTATTCATGATTTCTAAACTAGCTGGCACCGTTACACTCCATGTATCGAATAGATCATATATGCAGTATGCGCTGGAATGTTTAGAGCCAACAGTTTTCAACTAGTCTGAAGTTGTTTTATCTCAGATAAAGGAACAACTAAATAAAGCAAAGGGAGGAAGGAAGAAAAATTTCAGTTATAGTTCCATCCTTATCTCTTTTGCTTTGGAACGGATTCTACTGATGCAGCCACAACATGTAACATTGGATATATCTAGTCCTAGAGATCCTCAAATGCAGAGATGGGTAGAACTCATGGGTCGGCATTCAAGCCAATCGACCATTGTGTTCTCGACTACATTCTTTGCCTGGTTCAGGTGACAGATCGTCGCCATTGATGAATATGCATATGTAGGCATCGAATTCCGAGGAGATCCAGATCTAGTTTTACCAAAAGGCGCTCAGTGGGGTGCAATAGGTAAGATTGATTTGACCATGTTTTTTGATTTTTATAAGGTTTATACAATTTTTTTTGTGTTTTGATCTCTTTCCAAGAGTAAACTAGATGTGTAATGTAATGTAGATATTGGTCACGTTCAACTAGTATAAGAACCATAGCGCGAAGTGGATGCGCCAGCAGAGAGGGCTATCGAGAGAGAAGTCCTTCAAGAACTTGATATGGCTGAGACTCTTGCTGAGCTTCAGTAGCACATAGAGGGATTGACCTTCGGGATTCCGAATTGCCAGATCGAAGAGCTTCCCATGCGACTGCAGCGACACACAATTTGGGTTCCTAACCATTGGATGCGGTTGCTCCGTAGGATTGCTAGATCTATAGCATGCTATCATGAGCACCACTAGTTTACTTATGAATTTTTGAATACATTTTGAGGTCAGATGACCAACGTGTCTTGGGCACAAATTTTTATAAAAAACCTATAACTATCTATCTATATGTTTTCAAATTTTTTCCTATGTTTAATGCGCAATCCTATTCAATGATGTGAATGTTTTATTTACCTATGTCGAAAATGTCTGTCTAAAACTTGATTAGCTAATGAATCAGTTAAAGTGTTCAGATTTCTGGAAAAGTGTTGATATTGAATGAAATCAAAATGTCTCTCCAAAATTCGAACTCTAAGAAACAATCTAAGAAGTGTATGATTTCTAACAGTATAAATACTAGTAAGTTTTAGTACCACAAGTTGTGAGTCTAACCTTATGATTATGCGGTTAATACCAAATGAAATGGAATTAGAGAGAAGTTCAATCAACAAACTATACTCAGCGATATTATTCATCGATCTACCAATACAAATCCCTTGAAAACTCACTAACTTGCCGTTCGGAGCAAAAATGGCCCATGCTGCAGAGGATGAATTCAGTGTACTACGACTAGCACCATCAGCATATCCAACAAATGGTTCTGAAGATTTAGACATCTGCCATAAAATGTAAAGCGGATTACTAACCTCAAGAAAACTCTAAAAGAAAAATTAAGATAGTGAATGCAAATCAACATCATATAAACAATATAATACAAAAAATTACCATGCTCATGATTAAGCATAGTAACGTTTCAAATACAACCCATTTCTAGGCCGTGCCAATGGAATCCCATCGTAATCAACTAACTCGTAGGCACCCTTAGCAAGAACTCTTTTGACAATATAGGGGCCATGCCATAATGGCTCGAATTTCCCTGTACCTATTACATCAGCTTCTTGGTCATAAAGAAGGACCAAGTTGCCCTCTGAGTAGATGCGAGGCTGGAATTTTTTGTCGTATTGTGCCTTTATATGTCTCTTATGTGCTTCGTTGGCCAATTGGGCTTCACGACGCATTTCATCTAGATGGATGAGGTTAAGGAGACACACTTCTTCTTCTTCTGAGGTGTCAGGTAACAAATCTATTGGGAGTTTTAACGATGATATTTCACATTAGATTCGTAAGATAGCTTCCAGACCATACACCAATTGAAAAGGAGTAAATTCGGTTGTGTTTCTCACTGAGGTTCGATACACCCACAAGGCAGAGTACATGATCAAGTGCCAGTTCCTTTTACGGACTCCTATCATTCGTTGAAGCATTCGTTTAAGAATTTTTTTAATAGCCTCAACTTGTCCATTTGATTGTGGATAATAAGGAGTAGAATTATCATGCGACAATCCTAACTTGGTTGTCAATTCAGACATCATATGGCTTTAAAAATGCTTCCCATGATTCGTAACTATAGCCTGTGGGACCCCAAACCGTGCAATGCGTGATTGAAGAAAAACAATGCAATTGTTTGTCCTGTGTTATTTAATGTAGGCATTGCTTCGGCCCATTTGGTAAAATAGTCGACTACGACAATAATATAACCGTGCCCCCCCCCGACGAAGGAGGGTTACAGGTCATGAAATCGAGACCTCGTTTTGTAAATGGTCCAGCAGAGACAACAGGATGCATTGGCACTGGCGGTTTGTGGATTTTACGGTCATAAATTTGGCATGCATGACAACTTCTGACTGCGAGGATACAATATTGAAAAATAGTAGGCCAAAAATAACCGGCGCGGAGTATCTTCTGCATGGTAGCATAACCAGATAAATGTCCACCACAAGCTCTAGCATGCCAATCATTTAACACATTTTTGGCCTCCTCATGAGTGAGGCACCTCCTTAAAATGGTATTGACACCATGACGATAAAGTGTATCACCGACGATCAGATAATATTTGGCCTGGTATCGAATACGTCGCTGATCAGAGTGAGAGGTATTAGGTTGAAAAGTTTGGGTTTGGAGATAAATGATGAAATCTCCATACCAGGGATCAGATGATCCGATCAGAAACAAAGACTCGTCTGGAATAGATGGTTCCGATGTAGTTGCAGTACTATCACAGGGAAGGTCACAGAGAAGCTCAGCCAAAACTAAAGACTTCGTTGATTTGGATTTGATGAATTCCAAATCAAATTCCTGCAAAATTATGATCCATTTTGAATATTTTCCCCCCAGCAATTGACGTGATAAGATGTAAGTCATGGGGTTGCAATCCGAAACTATTGTTATTTTTCGGAGCAGGATATAATGGAAAAATCTTTGGACAACTTGAACAGTTGTCCAGGCAATCTTTTCTACGTACGAGTACTTAAATTCCGTATCATTGAGACTACGACTCAAATAATAGATCGGATGTTCAATTCCATCTTCTACTTGGACCAAAATCATAGCGATGGTCATCTCAGCCGCGACGATATATAGGAAATAATCCTTTTGATAATTTGGAGGATACATTAATGACGCTCGGACAAGATGGTCCTTGAAAACATCAAAAGAAGCTTGCGCAACTTGGTCCCAAGGGATGGGAACCCCCTTTTTCAATAATTTAGTAAATCCTTTAGCCATTTCGGTGTAGTTTGGAATGAACCTTCTCAAGAAGTTAGCCTTTCCTTAAATTTTTTGTATCTGAAGTAATTTTGATGGTGCAGGAAAATCAAGAATGGCCTGTACCTTCAGTGGTTCTATTCAAATTCCTTCTTTTGAGACTACCAATCCGATCAATCGACCAAAACCAACAAAAAACACACATTTGTGTGGATTGAGGCGTATCTTGTAGTGTCAGCATTGTAAGAAAATGGCTCTCAAATGCATCGGGTGATCAGTCCATTTTCTTGAATGTGTTGGTAAATCATCTAGATATGGTTGAACAATGTGCTTGATGTCATTGAAAGCATAATCCATTGCTCTCTGAAAAGTTGCCCCAGTGTTCTTTAAACCAAAGGGGAGTTTCCGATATGCGAATATGCCCCAGGGATAGATAAATGTTGTCTTATGTTGGTCATATGGGTGGAAATTGATTTGATTGTAGCCGGAAAATCCATCCATGAAAGAAAATATTTCACATCCAGCAAAATCGTCAATAATCGGGTCGATAAAGGGAATACGATAGTTGTCTTTTGGACAAGCTTGATTAATGTCCCGATAATTGACACACACTCTAATGGTTCCTTGTTTTTTCATAACAGGAATGATATTGGAAACCCACTCAGTTAGCGGAATAGGGTAAATGAAACCAGCACACAAAAGCTTTTCAACTTCTGCTTTGATGGCAGCAGCTTTCTTCGGATGAAAAGGACGAAGCTATTGACGCACCAGTTTGACATTAGGATACATATTAATAGTGTGTTCAACTATACTAGTATCTATGCCTGGCATTTCCTCGTAAGACCAAGCGAATACGTCACGAAATTCATGAAAAAGAGAGTGATATGAATCTAGTTCTGATGGAGAACAAGATCCATCAACATGAATATTTTCTACAATGCTAGGTTTAGTTGAAATATCGATAGAAATCGTTTCTTCAATATTTGATAAATTTTGCTCATATTCAATTGCATTAATCGAAAAAGAATTCGAAAAGAAATTTTGAATGGATGGGTGATATAGTTCACTGAGATTATTTTCTTCATAATCAGGAATATGGGAACGATGGTGATAATCTTCCCATGGTTCTCCTTCTGCCATCATAGCTTCCAAAATATTTTCATCTGTCAAAAATTTTGAGGAAAATGGATCAGATGGAGTACCAAAATCTAATGAACGATCAACCCAAACACTCGGTGACGCTGATTTTGGATTTTCCGCCCAAGCCGAATAGATTGATTGCTATTGTAGCTCAATAGGGCTGAGCGGTAAAACATGATGTAGGAGCATCAAGAATCTAGCCAGCAATGTGACGTCTTGGTCACATGTTGTGGCTAATTGGAATTTAAATAAACTTAGGAATAGTTTAATAAATTAATTATTAAATTTGTTATTTATTTTTAGAGAATTGTTAATTTGTTTTATATTTAATTAAATTTGGCATAATAATAGAAGTTGGTTTCTCTCCCTTTGTGGATGTAGAGCCAACATAGAGATAAGCCTAAAAAATAGGAAGGTAGAAATTTATTGAGAAAGTCTATTCTAAGAGGAAGTAGTTTTATTTCTCAAATATAAATAGTTGAAGGATGGTAAGGGAACTTCAAGTTTTTGTTTTTCCGGTATGTAGATTCCAAAAAGTTTTTATGAAAATCTGATTAGTAGATTGTTCATATCGGATGAAATGTTTATGGATTAGTTCTACAATTTTATTATTCGTATACATGTTCTAGATTGTATGAGTGCAGGAGTTTGAAAACCATTGTGACTATATCTCTGAGAGGAAAGATTGCCAGCATGGACAGCGTACATGGGAAGGCGTTTAGAATGTAAGCAGTCTCCAATCGCTTGCATTGTGAATGAGGGCTAGAGTTATGAGTGTGAAGGATGGACAAAATTGCAGCAAAACCATTAAAAGAGCAGAAAGAAAATACTGTAGTTGAACAACTGAAAGATGTGTTATCGGATATATGGATTGCGGTGTTCAATGGAAACCATGAAGCAAGCAGTCCGTGATGAACTAATTCTCCAGCGCTATAACAAAAGGTTGTGGTTCAAGGCATAAGTCAACGCTACACTCTGATCATGAGCGTTTGGAAGAACGATAACAGTATTGTAAATGTTAATGATTTTCGTGTGGCTGATAACATTGTTTTGAATGTTAAATGGTTTCGTGCTTGGTTTGTTAAGAAGAGCGTAGGCTCAAACATTGTGGTGAAAGGTTCTTTTTATTGGGTCCCAAATGTAGATCGTAGTAATCCATTACAATGGTCTTTGAGAACTCCTAAATTTTCATATACATTGAAGTTTGTTATTCCATATTTTTGTGATTTATTTTGAATTGCATATAAAGTTCAAAAACAAAAATGGATCAAGTCCATTATCAAGTATTAAATCTGGGCCTTAATAGAATTGGAAAATTTTGAGAAGAAATTGTTAGAATAATTTTGTGCATCTTCATCAAAACATCATCCAACGTAGAAATATCAGAATCACCCGTACCCTTCCTTAAGCTAGATAGAGTGGAAGAGATCATGTAGCAGGTCTCTATGCTTGCAATTTCTGTTGAAGTCACGGGCGGTGGTAATGTAAAGGTTCCCATAAGAGTGGAATCCTTTAAGAGTCCTACACCAATGTTCTGGATTTCTAGTTGGGGTAAGTGAATATAAGGAATGCTTCCAGTTACCTGCAAAGCGGAAGAAAAAAAGGATAATTGATTAATGACTGTAATAGTACCTTTATGAAAAAAGGCAACCATTCTAAAATATGTAGACACAATAGCAGTCATTGCATATACCCATGGTATTCCGAGTAAAATATTATAGTCAAGGGGTCCGTCAACAACCTCAACATCAATACTTATTGTTTTTCCCCCTAATTCAACTTGCAAGTTATTGATAATACCACAAATTTTATATGTTATTCCATCAAAAGTTTTCAACGTCGTTGATGATTGTGATAATCGGGGTGAGCCAAGTGACTTCCAATAGTTTAGAGACATAATGCACGTAGATGCTCCCTCATTAATAATAGTGTGGTGAAAAAGGTGATTGAGAACAGTTACTTGGATGGAGAATGCCAATTCTACTGGTAGCTGTGACACATAGCCCATATGATTAAAGATGACAAGATTAGAATCAGTCAGATCAATTCCACCAATGGCCGATAATAAATCCTTCTTCTGGGAGGGACAATTTTGTAATACCTCAAGAGCAGACATAGCTAAAGGGGATTGAGCCAAATCTTCAACTATATTATAATTTTGTGCAGCTCTTGCTCAAGGATTATATGTCGATTTATGAATTACTCCCTTCGGTGGATTAATCGTCAATTCAGGAATAATAGGAGGTGAAACTGATTCATTAGATGGATTTGTTGTTGAGGTAGTAGGTTGCTCAGTGGCTGGACTACCATAGTCTTTATTCCGCGTCGACACCAAAATATCTTGTGAAGGTTTTGTAGTGGATAACATTAACACTTGGGAACTAGGAGCTGGATCCATAGCAACCAAATTGTGTCTGGATTTGGAAATGGGTTTGTCAACACAACTGATGCATTAGAAGTCTTGATGATTTTTGAGACTTCAGTACAGTGAGGAAAATCCCTAACAAAATGTTCCTCATTACAGATTATGCATGGATAATGAGGTTTCCGTGGTCCTGACAGTTGATCAGATGATCATTCCTATGGGTTAGAAGTTTTATTTTTCTTTGATTTCCCCTTTTTCTTACTTCTTGGTTGCTTATCACTTTTGCCTTTGTCAAATGAGACAACATTGATTTTGGAAGTAGGCGCAGGATCAGATGTAGTAGTGTTGTGTGTATTTACAGTGCCTATCAAGACGTCTCTAGCATGAGAGTCCTTTATTTGGGGAGGAACATTAAAATTAGATCGTGGAGCATTTGGGATTTTCTCATAGAGCGTGCCAGACTGAGTATAAATCAAGTCTAAATATTGGGCATGAGCGATAACTTGCTCTTTTTTGATGACCCCACCTTTAGCCACATCCTCTGTTATAGATGGTAACAGGGATTTGATGAACCATTTAGCAAGGAGCTGAATGAGAAAAAATGTCTTAAGCATTCGTCGACGACGACGCCACTCATGAATATGATCTGAAATGTGAGTAGCATTACTCTATTTGAAGTTGGTCAAGAGTTACGTTTCAGTTTTGTATCTGATTGGTAACTGGATAGGGGTCAAAAGACATTAGCTAAGGCAGTGAAATTGTCGAAAGAAGCTCTAGGTAATTCAATGTACCATTTAGCTGTCGGACCTATGAGTGTTCACTGGAAAAGATGTAATCGAACATAATCATCATTTAGGGAGTTTGATGAACACCATAAATGATAAGTCATAACATGAGTTTATGGGTCTTCTCTAGGGTTTCCATTGAATTTAGGAATGTCGGAGGGTAATTTGTGTGGTATCACCGGCCACCAGAGAGCATAATTGATAAGATCATTGGTTAACCGGTTTAAATCTGGTAATTCCAAGGTTGCAAAAAAAGGAAAATTTCTATTAAGGTCAGGTTGAGCATAGCCAGGATAAGATGGAATTGCTTGGACAACAGGTCTTTGAGCACCAACATATGGGATTTTTTGCTAGTAACCTAGATAGGGGTTGTTTTGCATGGCAAATGCTTGAGTGTTCTGTTGACCAAAACCTGGATATGGTACTTGTTGATATGAAGTTTGAGGAATTTGTGCCTGTGGCTCCCAAGGATTCTGTCCACCAATGTTATAACCCAAATTAGTATAAGTTGGATTTGGTTGATATGTATAACCAGATTATGTTTGTGACATCCCATAAAATGGTGGACTAGCTTGTGAATAAATGATCCCTGATACAGGTTGTTGTAGATTAACCAAAGGATTTTTATATTGAGTTAACGCGCCTGATAAGGTTGATGTACAAGATTTTGATTCTGTAACAAGGGTATAGATTTATTAATAAGTGGTATTAAAGTGGGTGTAACAGGTTGAATTGTTTGATACGATTGGACAACCATTTGTGGTTGGATAGGCAGAGTGGGCTGCCATTGACAAACGTTCATGGCAACATTATTTTGACCAAAATGTGACTGAGTAATGTCGTATTGGGTGACCATAGGTTTCCTGTAATGTCCCAAATTTTGCAATAAAGTATTTGGGACATTAATTTTACTTTTATGTTAATAAAGTGAATAAGTGGGTGAGGGAACCCATGTATCAACATAATAAACACTCCTAAGGTGAAAAAAGTCACTTAAGTGGCTGAGATAGTAGCCGAAGTGTGAAAAGGGGCCAAAAGAAAGTGAGTTAAACCATGGTTGACTAAAGTCAACAACGTACCCAAGAGGGGAAGCTTGCACAAGAAGATTGCATAGTTGGAGTGGAGGGAAATTCAAATGAGAGAAACCCTAATGTGAATGGGGTCCATGCACACTTTGCATAAAAGATGAAGGAGAGCATTGTGGAGATCATTTTTTGGAAAATAGAATTCGAAGTTGAAGCTTTCTTCAACTTGTTGCTGATTAGCACAAGAGGGATTCCTGTTTAGGAATGCCCTTCTCTTCCATGGGAGGCCATGGAGAGATTGTTCTTCATCTTCCTCACATCATGGCATGAGCCCAAAGAAGTCATCTACAGCTACTGTGTTATTCTTTTAGCAAGAGAATGCTGGAGTTGCTGGTGTTGCAGTGAGGGACTTCCATCATCACACTTCCGGAGTTGTTCTGTAGAGGAGGAGCCATCTCTTTCTCTAGGAGATCAAAAAAGGAGATCCCAGAGATTTTTATTGCAGATCTTGGCATTGGGCCATTGTTTATTCTCATGCCCAGTGCAGTCCCTTTCTCCTACAACATTATTATCTGAGAGGGTTTGCAGGAGGAGATCATTGTACACTAGAGAGTGCAATCTTCTGTGAGCGGATTAGCCCCTTCATTTTTGAGATCATTGGAGGAGGTTTCATTGTTTATTGCAGCATCTAATTCCTTCTCCATTTTTGTATTGTTATTGAGTGGCAGCAGCTACACTGTAGCTTCGACATTTTCCTGTTTTATGTATTTTAGCCAATCCCTTAGAGGATTGATGTAATAATGTTTTCTGGGGTTGAGATCTTTCTCTCCCATATTTATTTGAGCATACAATGTCATATCCTCTCATGTATATCAGATTGCAGTCATTTTCCCTTAGATACTGTGCAGTGGCAGAGTAGCTAGATTTATGTAGCAGTATGTTTCTTCATTGCATGTACATCTCCCTTTGAGGCTGGTTTGAGCTCACCTTGAGAGGCATTTTCCTCAATGAATTTGTATTACATTTGCTGCTGCATATTATACATCAGATTTGTACTCTTCTCATATTGTGTGAGTCATGATTTCACTGCTGTTACATATTGATGTTTTAATGCTGCTGAAGATTCCCTTATTGAGCATTGTTTCGGTATAAATGTTGGTGGGAGATCTGAATAACCCCCTTAGGGTTATTTCTTTGGGCTTATATTCTGTAGGGAGTTTGTATCAGATGTATCCCAAGGCATCCCAAAATTGGATGGCCTTATTTTCATATGGGATTCCTTATACAACGTCCTCATGGACAGCTGGTGCAGAAATTCCTTGAAGGGAATTATTAGCCTTCGACAAGTTCTGTTGGCAGAGTCTGCTAGTGGGCCAGGTAGCCTATAGATCTCATCCTTCCTTGTGAAGGTGAAATATCTAGTAAATTCCCCTGCAGTCAATCTCTAAAATAGTTCAGTGTTTATTTTTAATACTCCCGGAGGAGGGAAAAAAATAATAGGAACATCTAAGATTTTCCTGATAGAGCTGAAATTTCCCCATTTGGGACATTACATTGCCCCCTAGCATAAGGAGGATAATAAGACAGAAAATATTTTTCTCCAAATGCTGGGAGTCCAATTTATATGGTACTTAAATTTATTGACCCATAAGGATCGACTTGATATTGCCCTGATGATGGATGTAATGATTCAAGTCGTTTAGTACTAACTATAGGAATACTAGTTAAAACACCAGATGATGACATTGGTAACGACCATGGTCTTGAATATTGACTAGAGAAAGTGCCATACAATGATTTGTAGCCTGTTGGGACTGAAGGGCCACCATGCAAATATGACTCTGGTGAGGTTGTGAACATCGACGGAGTAGCGAGGGTAGGAGCTAACGTAATAGGAACATCAGACCCAACTGAAGATGTTGGTTCAGACATAGTTTTATGACCAAATGTATACTCTCCGAAATCAATGGGATATTGAATGGAAATGGGATCAACAAAGGCTGATGGAAATGATTGAGGAAAGGACTGGTACCCCCAAAGTGGGTTTGACTTAAAGGTGTATTAGGTTGTGGGATTTCTTCAATCGCGATTAAACCAGGAGGAAGAACTTCACCGTTAGGCCCAAAATATATTTCAGATGGTTGATTGTATGATATAGGAGTTTCAGTGGATACAGATATTTGTGGAGTTACTAAGGTAGGAACACCTTTCAGTTGTTCAGGATTCATATTTTCTGGCAAAGAAGAGATAGGATCTGGATCGATTTGTGATTGAACAACTTCGGGTCCAGGAGGTATGGTCTCAGCGATTGAATGGATCGTGACCACAAGTATCTATGAAGACTCCATTTCAACAACATTAAATGAACCGGGATGTGTGGAAATAATTTGAGCTAACTCTGGTTTAAATGATGATGTTTCGCCAGAGGTACGAATTGTACTTGATTCAGCAGATCGTGATTGCCTTCGCCTACCAGAATTAACTTCCAGTGGTAAAGGTGGGTTCAAAGCTAATATATACGAACAACGGGGGGTAGGATTGTGTTCTTCCATGATTACTGATTTATTTTATCCAAAAACAAATAAACAAAAAGTGGGTAATGCTACGCAAAAGGGTTTACCAAGAAACTGTGAACTGCAGAATACCTCTCAGCGAACCAAGAAGTACGGGCAGGTAATCTCCCCAAATACTGTGTTTGGTGTATCGCAATTTCAGGGTGGACGACTTGGTTCACTATGCATGGATAGCACCTAAAATTTTTCCTCCCAAATATATCCGAAGTTACTTGGAGGCCCAAGTCCGTATTAGCGTTGTCTGATGTGAAACTGCACAGTGAGAGCACCCCTTTATACTTATCGTACTACAACACCACCTGATATACCCGAAAGTACGTGGATGAGCTACGACATACTTATGTATGTGGAGTAGGGTATCACACTCAAAATGTATCGCAGACAAGTTAACGACAACTGCTATGTTTTACGATGCCGGAACACGTCTCTAGCCTAGACCTTCTAAATGTTATTGTTAATGTTCCAAAGCGTTGTTAAGTAAATTGAGATTTATTTTATGTTGATCTTGATTAACAGTTTTCCTTTCAGGTTCACCACGATGATGTATATAAAATTCCTAAAATGCAGCTAAGAATGATAAAAAAACTTTCACTTTCAGCTTTTTCAATGAAGAACCTAGCTACTAAGGTAAGAGAACGCTATTTTTTTGGAAAGAGAGAAAATAATTTGTGAGCAAAAAAATCAATGAACAAAACAAAATCAATGAATCACAAACTAAATGCATATTTCCTAATGTTCCTTTTGCAAAAAACACACAATCCTACATGCAAATGCAATTTTTTCTTCTCAGTTTCCTTAATGTTATGAATGCAGAAAAGAAACTAGGTGCACTAGATCAATAATTGAAATGCTTTTTACTTTCAAGAAACGAAGAATACAAGCAACAATTTCTCTTTTGAAGGAAAAATGAGGATTTCAAAAACAATTTCTCCTATCAAGGAAATGAATATTTTATGACAATTTCCTATTTCGAAAGCAAATGATTCTTAATGCGACCATAAAAAATACTTTGAAATCAACTTGTCAATGATAATGAAAAACTTTTTTAAAACAACATTGAAATGTTTTTCAATCAAAGGAGAAGAAATATATAGAGTTACTGGTCAATAGAGCATCAAACTTTTTAGAACAAATCAACAAACAGAACTAAAGAAAAATACAAAGTCAGATTCAAGGGGATTTGGTCCTGTTAGCCCCCCTATAAATTTTTGACAAGGAAAAGTAGGGGGCTAAATTGTTTTTTGAGCCTTCAAGGAATGCATCTCCCCTGAAGACACATCATCCTTGAAGTCTCCAGTGCCTTTTCCTTTTAATGAAATCCCCTCTGCTATTCCCATTATAAATCCCCTTTATTGTGAAGAATGGTGCTCCCAAAGGCTTTAATTGCCCTCATATCCCTGCAGAATGTCCCTTCTCATCCCTTCTTCCCTTTGTCAAAATTCCCCTTTTTGTACCCCCAAATCCCTCCCCTCGTCCTCCAAAACCACCCTAAAATCCCCTTTGAACCTTCCAAATACACTTTGTTTGGTTTAACTCCCCTCATTCCCCTATCGTTGCCCTTGGCTGGCCTTTAAATGCTTTAAAAATGAGCCAAAAAATCATATTTTCTACATAGTCTGGGCCTAGCCCCTTTCGGCCTAGCCCCTGCACCTTCCCACCATGTAACCTCGGTTCCAAAACCACACGCTAACCCTAGAGGCGCTAATCTCCAATTTATATCGACCACATTTTTAACCGTCGATCTGTTAGATTGGACGGCAATCGCCGCCCCGGCAACATCTGCTGTTCAACCTTTTCACCACCCGATCGCATCATCCACCGTTCATTTAAACCCCGATCCGAACGTTTGTGTAATCCTCCACCCGGTGGTCCCCGCCCGCGCACTATTCCAAAACCACCCAGTTTTCATCACACCACCTTCCGGGAGTTGGCGGTTTTCTCCAATTCGCAGCGATTCCATACATCATCTGCTGTGTGTCCTTGCGTATGGCTCCAAAACTGCCCTCCATCACGCGTTATTATTCGTCCAAAGACGTGGAGCGATATCGCTGCGCACCGTCTGATCTGTCATCACCCATCCAACAGTTGTTGCTTCGCAAAGTTGCGCGGGGTTTAATCCATGGTCACCGTACTCCTGGCCCACTGTTCGTCGTCCTCCGCTGCAGTTTCTACCGTCGATCTCCTTTGAGATCTGCGGTCCAGATTTGTTTCTCCACTGTTGAATTTTCCTCCATCTCTCGTTCTTGCCACGTCACCCTCTCCAAGTTCGTCCATCGTATATTCGCCCCGCCATATATATTTGTTCCAAGGTTGATTTTTCGTAGGTTTTATTTAGATTCCTGCTGCGCTCCACCCACGTTTTCTCGACTCTATTCCATTGTCATGCTACATTATCCACCACAGTCCCGCGCTACTCTGCCAACTCATCCATTTGCACAATCATTATCATCCCCCTCCATTGCGTCCACCACCTCCATGTTTTTTTTTGCTTAATCAGTTTTATATTTTGCAGGTTTACAAAGAAGCGGGAACCGTCGCGGTTTATATTTACTATCGTGTTGGTGCATTTCCCAGAGGGAGTTAAATTCAGAGCTGGTGTTACTGAAAATGTCCAGAAAGGTGGAAGCCGCATAAAAAATTAGCAAAGGAAATTTCAAACTCAGGAAACCTCTCCAGCGCCATTAAAACGCAGATTTCACAGTCAGGGACATAAATAGAGCAGTAGAGAGCTTAAGGCACGCAAATGAAGATATATAAGCCTTAGGTTCAAATATTTAGAGGCAAAGTACCAGATTGAAGACCCAGGGATCACGCAGAAGGTACACCACGCAGAAATCAATACATATCGGGGTTTCTACAGTAGCGGAGTGTTTTTCCTCCATAAAGGACAAAGTGCCCATGCAGTTTTATTTTACACCGTGCTCCTGAAGAAATTTCCACCCTGACAGCAGTCCGAAGCTACCAAAGCATTTGTTTCATAAATACGGCAGACCGCTCAGTCATTTATTTATCATTTGTTTATTCACAAAAAGTACCACAAAGTCATGCTGATCAAAGTACATCAAAAGACATACCGAAGTAAATAGAGGCCTGAAAAATACCACTCTTCCATCCAAAGAGTGACAGGAATTGAATGCTCAGAATTTAAACAGAATGGGCTTCGGCCCTCCTTCTTTTCAGAAGTTTTAATGCTGCATTTAGTTTTCACCTACCTCCTCCGCCAATCTTTCTGCTATAAAATTTCATGAAGAAACATTGTAAATGTTGTTGATAAGTTATCAGAGAATTGCAAGTAGTTTATTTTGAGACACAGTCTCTGTGTAAATTTGTAAGATAGGCTGAGGACTATGATTTCAGACTGAGTATTCGGCTATTGGCATTGTTGTACTTGACTGGTATTGTTATTCAATATGACAAGCACATTTCTTTGGATCCTGATCTAAAGCAGCGGTGATGTTTTCCTATCTCTGTGTTTAATTCATTTCATTCCATTTCCACTGGCTTGCATCAGAATATTGGCATATGATTTACCCTTGTTAGGTACCCTATGTTTCTTCTCTCCTTTCCATTAATGTTTTTCTTCTGAATGTGTTATCTAAGAATCGATTTCAATTAATTTAACCAGTGTAGTGGATGTTATTACCTGCTCTCTCATGTATGAATTGAGTGTATTTGTTCTTAGATATTTCTTGTTATGGTTTCAGTTGGAAGATTTGGGAACACTGAGGATTAGAGTTAGCCCTGTCCACTAGGATCCTTGTGCGACCAACTGGTCTTTAACTTTGTGCTCTGAATCTGTGTTATCTCCTCCCCTCCTACTTTTCCATATTACACAATCATCTTTAAGATCCTACGTTTTAGATGACTAGCCCAATTGAAAGCCTGCCTATTGAGTAGCAAGCAAATCCTTTCCTGACTCCATTTCATAATGGTTTTGAATATTTTCTGGAATACTTCACCTATGCCTTTTTCCTCTTTGCTCATCCTTGTCTTACATTGAACCCTTCCTCCCTGATAACCAGCAACCAAAGCAAAACAAATCAAACAAAAAAACCCTGTGCCTATAACTAGCCTAACATCTTAAACCTTGAGCTTCAAAGTCATATACTTTGATATATCATAGAGAGATCCCTCTCTGGACCCAGGAGGGCTAGATCCTGAGGTCTGAAAGTGGTTTGATGTTGTCTAATCTTTTAGTCTTGCCAATCTGGCCAAAACATGGGAACCCCAACATAATGGCAACTCCACTGGGGAATTTCTGGAATACTTTCCATCCTACTACATGATAAGAACTTCAGAAACCTACAATATCTGGTTAGGTTGGCAGTTAAACATTCCTATTCACACATCAACCTCTGTACCATTTTTTGTGTTTCCCATACTCTTGGACAGAGTCTGGAAAGGGCCAGGTAGGCTCCAGATCTCACACTCTTTTAGAGGTGACACATCTGGTAAAATCCCTCCCATTCAATCTCTGGTTAGAGTTTTCTGTGTTTTGAAGATATCTTTGAAAAGGGATATTTTACAAGCAATGTGGTGGACAGTGTACCCTCCAAAAACACCCTAAACCTTCCACCTGGCGACTCCATAGCTCCTAAAGATCAAAGATTCCACTGGTGATCAGTAGGCCTGCTGATTATCTTGGTTTCACATAAGACTCCACTGGAAGACCAGCCTCCATAACAACATCGACCACAATAGTAGTAACAAGTAGGGTTAAGCTGCTTGGTTGGAAATAGCGTTCTAGCTTCAAGAACCATTTACACGAGAGCTTATCCCGACCCAAACCCACCTGAAATAGTTGATAACCCTGAGAGCATCCTCAAGAGATCACCTGCACCTAGAAGATCAGCTATTTCCACTCATATCCATAGAGCTAACTCTACACCAGAAGATCTTACAGCTCTATCACATTACCACCTTGACCTAGACCCACGTAACAAATTACCAAGAACTAGGTCATTCAGTGATCTAGATCAGCTAGGCCTTGAGCTTCCCGGTTCACCATCTTATAGTGGTCAACACATTAAGGACAGAGGAACCCCTCCATCTACCCCTCCTGATATTCACTTCATCCAAAACTTGGGGCTCTCCCACCCTAAATCTGCTAAAAAAACCTCTGATGGTCCTAGTGTCCTTGTCATCAATATACCAGCCGCCCAAGTCAATCCTTTACCTCATCAAAACATCATCATGGCAGCCCGGTATGCACCCCTGGTTTTACCTCAGCCTCTAGTACCCTTAACCAATGATTATCAATAAAAAATCCCACACTTCACTGCGAAAGAGTCCACCACAGCACAATATCATGTAGATAGGATGGAAGATTCCTTTGACTACATGGAAATAGATGATGATATAGTCAAAATGAGAATCTTTGCTCAGAGCTTAGGAGGTGATGTGAAGAAATGGTTTAAAAGCTTGCCTCCTGGTAGCATAAATGACCTCCCAGCTCTATATCAGACCTTCATAAACAAATGTGAGGTTAAGGCCAATCCTTTCCAACTCCTAGCAGAGTATATGAGCCTTAAAAGAAACGTAGGAGAGAGTGTCCATGATTACACAACAATATTTAACATCATTTACAATGCCCTCCCTCCACATATGAGACCTCCCCAAGGTATGGCTCTAGCGAAATACCCCGAAGGCTTTGATGCTGACATGGCCTACCAGCTTATGGATAAAGAATTCAACACATTGGAGGACATGTAGAAAGGAGCAGTGAACATAGAAGCAAATATGATCGAGAAAAGAGCGAGATTAAGAGCTGAGAAAAGGGTAACATATAGAGATGACAATGTAGCTTCCTCATCTGACCCAAATTATGACATATTATCCAAGAATGTGGAAAGGTTACAACAAATGATGGAAAATATGGTTGTCATAATCGGTAACCAAAATAGAAACCAAAACCAGAACCAGAACTTTAAAAGAAACAATGCCACTCCCAACAGACAAAGAGAATCAGATCAGCGAGTTATTCCCCCATTCCAAGAGAATTTTCTGGATGAAGATGAGGGAATCAAAGAAGAGTCTGAGGGAAACAAAATTAATATGTTTGAAACAGAGGATTCAATCCATAACTGTTACTCAGAAGAAGATCATCCCTCACCCTCTGGTTGGGATGAGGAATGGGTAGAAAATGAGGATTACATATTAGGATTTGAAAATTCCATGATGCAGGTCAGAGAAAAATATGAACTTAGAAGCAAAAAGAGCCAAGAAACTGCTAAACCAAAAGCTTCTGAGGTCACCATCAAGAAAATACCTGAGAAAACTTCTAAAGAAACTGCTGAAAGTAACAAATCAGCAGCTGAGAGTTCTGGGAAGAGCAAAGAAAGAGACAACCAAAACACTGATACACAAGACAAACCAACTAGCAGCACTAGCACTACAGTTAGTGCTCCTGATAAAACTGTCCCAAACACTGTACATAACTAGAATCAGCACACTGATTCAGCCACTAAGGCGGTGGCTAACAAAACAGAGTTGAACATTCCAAAGAGTCAGTCCACTTTCAATTTGGAGAGTGAGATTGCAAGAATCAAAATCTCTGTCCCACTCTCTGAGCTAGCCACTCAGGATGTATATAAAGGCCAAATTTTGAAAGCATTAAATTTAGGAGAGAACAGTGACACTGTAAATCTGAGTGATGATTAACCTGCCCTTCTGTTTGGTCCAAAGATAGAAGGAAAGTTTCAGGAAGGGGTAGTGCCCCCTTTTTATATCAGTCTTAATGTCCATGATAAGATTCTCCACAATTCAATGCATGATTCTGGGGCATCACACAACCTGATGCCTAAAGTAGTGATGGAAAGATTAGGCCTAGAGATAACCCATCCCTATAAAGACCTATATTCATTTGACTCTAGTAGAGTAAAGTGTCTTGGCCTGATCAAAGATTTGTGTGTGAGCCTTACTCAGATTCCTGCCAAGTGTATGGTCATGGATGTTGTTGTGGCAGATGTGCCACCCAAGTATGGCATGTTATTATCAATATCATGGGGAGCCAAGCTGTAAGGAACAATGCATATGGATGGGGCTTATGCCACAATCCCAATCTTTGGCCAACTTAGAATACTGTACAGGGAAGCACAAATGAAACTCCTGGTTAGTAGCCCTGAAAAGCCTGAAAATTCTCCTCTATACTCTGTACATACAGACCTGGATTCTTTTATCTTCTGCAATGATGAATCTTTGGGGGGACCAAAATCTGAAAACGTAGATACAAGAAAAGTTACACATGATGAAACAAAGCCAATGGACTTTAACATAATGGCTACCCTAGACTTAGAGGAGGAAGACGTAGAAAACTTTGAACAATGCACTGAAACAACAACGCAAAGTGAACCAGAAACAGAATGCAATTAGCCAACTAGTCACCTCTCTGACTTCCACATCCATAATGAAAAACTAAACAACCCACAGCCTAGTGCAGACCCTATAACACAACATAATGGTGAACCCAGCTGTAGGGAAAGGAATGATAACAAAAACGAGAGTGAACCTCTGTGGGAAATGAGTTTCGATGGGTCCTGCACAAGAAGAACTACTGGGGCAGGAGTGTGGATACATAACACAGAGAGTGATTACACAGAGAGCCATGCCTGCAACCTGCACTTCAAATGTACAAACAATGTTGCAGAATACGAGGCCCTTATCCTAGGCTTGAACCTGTTGAGAAAATTAGGAGCCCGTATGATAACTGTGCCTGGGGACTCTGAGCTAATTATTAAACAGGTGAATGGTGAATACACAGTGAAACATCGTAGATTTAGAGCTTACAGGAATGACACTATGGATTTATTGAAAACATTTTTTGAATACGAATTAGTGTTCGTTCCTAGGAGTCAAAATGTCATTGCAAACAGATTAGCTTACCTAGCTAGTGCATACCCTAAAACTCCAATCGACCAACGAATTATCATACAGACCAAATTCAGACCTACAGTGTCGGATAATGAAAAATATTTGCAGGTCTTTGAGGGCGATAAACAGATTGAAGATTTCCTAATAGGCAGAAACGAGTTTGAATTTTCTGATTCAAACTCTGTGTCTAGTGACAGCTGCCTAAGTGAGGAACCCTCAAACGAGGAAGAAACACCTCGTAACATAGAAATAAACGCTTTGAAGAAAGAAACTGGAAATTCAGACGGAAATTGTGAAAACGCAGAAAATGAGGAGATGAAGGTGTTGCAGGCCAAAGATAAGAATATACCCAGAGGCCTGGCACCCTTAGAGGAACTCTTTGACTTTGATGATGTAGCAAAAAGGCCCACTATAGAACATGCAGACTCTGACGTGGAAGAATGCAACATAGGCACTGAATATAAGCCCAAAATGATTAAACTAGCTAAGTCTTTACCTGTGGACATGAAGAAAACATACATTGACCTTTTCAAGGAATTCATTGATGTGTTTTCCTGGAGTTATGAAGACTTAAACGCCTATGACACAAACATCATTCAGCACAAAATACCCTTGAAAGAAAATCAGAAGCCCTTCAGACAAAAAATTCGCAGAATCAATCCAAAACAATTGCCTGCAGTTGAAAAAGAGATTAAGAAGATTTATGATGCAGGCATAATAGTTCCTGTGAGGTTCTCTGATTGGGTATCAAACTTAGTGGCTATGAGAAAGAAAATAGGTGAGATCAGATTATGCATCGATTTTAGGAATCTTAATAGAGCCTCGCTCAAAGACAATTACCCTTTGCCAAAAATGGAACACATTCTTCAGAAAGTAGTAGGCTCCAAGAGAATCTCCCCGTTAGATGGTTTCTCAGGTTACAACAAAATCCTAGTCCTCCTAGAAGATCAACTAAAAATAGCTTTTACCACTCCATGGGGCACCTTTATGTATGTAAAAATTCCCTTTGGACTGATGAACACTGGGGCAACCTTCCAAAGAGGAATGGATATAGCTTTTTCAGATGAAATAGGACACTTCATTGTTATTTACTTGGATGACATAACAGTCTATTCTAAGATTGAAGAAGAACACCTGAAACATCTGAGAAAAGTGTTTGAAAAATGTAGAAGGTTTGGTCTATCATTGAATCCTAAAAAGACTTTATTTGGGCTGCAAGAAGGAAAGATTCTTGGCCACATTATATCTAAAAAGGGAATCAGGATGGACCCATAGAGAGTTGAGGGAATACTACAAATCACACACCTGAGAAAAATCAAAGAATTACAGTCCTTCATTGGGAAAATCAACTTCCTTAGGATATTTATCCCCAACCTAGCTGAACACCTTAGGAATATGACTAACATGCTAAAGAAAGGTGAAGGGGTTAAATGGACTATTGGAGCTAAGCAATCTTTTGAATCAGTAAAACTTGCACTCACCCAAGCTCCTGTTCTGATCAGCCCAGACTTCTCTAAAGATTTCCTGATCTTTTCATTTTCCTCTGAGCATACAGTGGCTGTAGTCTTACTTCAGAAAAATCTAGAGGGTATGGAACAGCCAATAGCCTTTTTCAGCAAAGCACTGAGGGATGCACCCTTGAAATACAACATAATGGAAAAACATGCCTATGCCTTAATCAAGGCCTTAAAGGATTTTAGGGTGTACATATTGCATTATCACACCATAGCTTATGTGCCTAACATAGTTGTCAAAGATATATTGTCCCAAGATCCTGATGGAAAGAGGGGCAAATGGATTGATGTGATTTTAGAATATGACCTTGAGATAAAACCCACCAAACTAATTAAAGGTCAGGGCTTAGCACAACTGATGGCTGAATCAAACTTACAAGCCCTAGACATTAACATGGTAAATACCTTGGATGAGCAACAAGAATTTCCTAATCCCACTGTTGAGGAAAATTTTCAGAGCTCTCCTTGGTATTCTGACATTCTGTATGTGCTTACACACCTCAATGCCCCCCCCGAACTATCAAAGACTAAGGCCAAATTATTAAAGCTAAAAGCCAGGAGCTATTGCACATTGAATAACTACTTATACTGGAAGAATCCAAATGGCCTATTGCTTAAATGTTTGCCTAAAAACAAGGCAGAGAGGATTAAACAAGAATTCCATGCTGGAGAATGTGGAGGCCACCTAAGTTGGAAAGCCACTGCAAAAAAAATACTCAGAGCTGGCTAATATTGGCCCACACTCTTCAATGATATCCATAAAATGATAATCTCCTACCACAAATGCCAGATCTTTGAAGGCAAAAGAAAACTCCTCCCTTTACCCCTACAACCCATCACTGTTGAAGGTCCCTTTCTACAATGGGGCCTAGATTTCATAGGGGAGATTCACCTTGCTTCTTCTGCACAACAAAAATGGATCCTAACAGCCACAGACTACTTCACTTAGTGGATAGAGGCCAGACCCACTAGGAATGCCACAGATTCAGTCATCATTAGTTTCCTAGAAGGTCACATCCTCTCTCGGTTTGGCTACCCAAGGAAAATAATCACTGATAATGCTACTTTTTTTGGATCCAAGAAAATGGTTGATTTTTGTCACAGGTATCAAATAGCACTCGGTCATTCAACTGCCTATTACCCTCAAGGTAATGTATTAGCTGAATCATCAAACAAGAGCCTGGTGATCATCATCAAGAAGCTATTTGAAGAGAACAAAAAATCATGGCATAACAAGCTAGTACATGCTTTGTGGGCTGACAGGCTTACAACAAATAAATCTATTGGCATGTCACCTTATCAGCTTGTCTATGTAACAGAAGCAGTGTTTCCTACCAGCCTTGGGTTACCAGTGATTAAGTTGGTCCAAGAGATCCAGAAAGAAGAAGACAGTATGGTGAGAAGGATAAACCAGATAATTCATCTCCAGCAAACGAGGGAAGAGGTCTACAACAGAACAGTGAAGGTTCAGGAAAATATAAAGAAATTGTTTGAAAAAAGAGCCAAAGCCGCTGATTTCAAAATTGGGGATAAAGTTTTGAAGTGGGACTCAAGAAGAGAGGATAAAGGAAAGCACAAAAAGTTTGACAACTTGTGTCAAGGTCCATATATCATCCAGGCCACTGTGGGTCCAAATGCCTTTTTCCTACAAGAATTAGATGGTATAGAGCTGTTTGGGGGTCCTGTCAATGGCAGGATGCTCAAACACTACTTCTGCTGATTTAAAATTTCCAGTTTCCATTACCATTGTACATACCATTGCAGTTTTTTATTTTCAAGAAAAAAGAGAAAATGTTTCAAAAAACAGAGAGGAAAGAGAGGTTCAGACATACTCAAAACATGAACCTCTGAGGTGCAAAATATTGGCTCTAATAAGCTCAAAACCTGAGCCAAAGAAAGTAAAACAACTGGTCCTAACATGCCCAAAATCTGGACCAGCGAAGAAGAAAGAAGAATCAGCTCTAACATGCCCAAAACCAGAGCTGAAGTGAAGAAAAGAGTGACTCTAACAAGCTCAAAACTTGAGTCACAAAAAATAAAGAAGATGCTTCAAGTTTCAGATTTCAAGCCTTCACAGTTTTGTTTCAGTTTTCTTCAATTTTCTATCCATGTGCAACTGTCTTTATGCCTTGGACCCACACCAAGTCAGACAGTCTAATCCTGGCTTGACTGTTTTTCAATTTCTGTCGTAGAATATAGAGAAGAAATCTGCTGGATAGTTTAATCCCAACAGATATTAGAATAGGTAGAAAAACATGTGAGACCAACAGTCTAATCTGGTCTCATGGAGCAATAAGGGTAGATTTATAATAGTTTTATTTTCTGTTTGTAAAAATAAAATGATGCGAAGGGTCTGCTAGTTCAAATGCACCCTAGAAGAAAAAAAATGCTATGATTGTAGTAAGGGTAGGTAGTTTGTTGGGAAAGTGTTTCTGCTGACGTGATGTCTTCATACTGTGGCAGTTGATCTAAAGAAAGAAAGGGATGTGTAAAGCAGCAGGCATCTGGCCTACACCAAAGATTCATCCTCTGAATTCTTGACTCCTTCAAGAAGAAGCCATCCCCATGTGGAGCCATTGTTAGTCCCCCTGTAAATTTTAGACAAGGCAAAGTAGGGGGCTAAATTGTTTTTTGAGCCTTCAAGGAATGCATCTCCCCTGAAGACACATTATCCTTGAAGTCTCATGTGCCTTTGCCTTTTAATGAAATCCCCTCTATTGTTCCCATTATAAAGCCCCTTTATTGTGAAGAATGGTGTTCCCAAAGGCTTTAATTGCCCTCATATCCCTGCAGAATGTCCCTTCTCATCCCTTCTTCCCTTTGTCAAAATTACCCTTTTTGTACCCCCAAATCCCTCCCCTCGTCCTCCAAAACCACCCTAAAATCCCCTTTGAACCTTCCAAATACACTTTGTTTGGTTTAATTCCCCTCATTCCCCTATCATTGCCCTTGGCTGGCCTTTAAATGCTTTAAAAACGAGCCAAAAAACCATATTTTCTGCATAGTCTGGGCCTAGCCCCCGCACCTTCCCACCATGTAACCTCGGCTCCGGAACCACGTGATAAACCTAGAGGCGCTAATCTCCAATGTATATAAACCGCATTTTTAACCGTCGATCTGTTAGATTGGATGGCGATCGCCACCCCCGCAACATCCATCGTTCAACCTTTTCACCGCCCGATCGCATCATCCACCGTTCATTTAAACCTCAATCCGATGGTCCGTGTCGTCCTCCGCCCGGTGGTCCCCGCCCGCTCACTATTCCAAAACCACACGATTTTCATCGCACCACCTTCTGGGAGCTGGCGGTTATCTCCAATTCGCAGCGATTCCATACATCGTCTGCCGCGTGTCCCTGCGTACGGCTCCAAAACCGCCCTCCATCACGCGTTATTGTTCGTCCAAAGACGTGGAGTGATATCGCTGTGCACCGTCCGATCTGTCATCGCCCATCCAACGGTTCTCGCTTCGCGAAGTTGCGCGGGGTTTAATCCATGGTCACCGTACTCCTGGCCCACCGTTCGTCGTCCTCCACTACAGTTTCTACTGTCGATCTCCTTTGAAATTTGATGGTCCAGATTTGTTTCTCCACTATTAACTTTTCCTCCATCTCCCGGTCTCGCCACATCACACTCTCCACATGTGTCCATAGTATATTCGCCCTGCCATATATATTTGTTCCAAGGTCGATTTTTCGTAGGTTTTATTTAGATTCCTGCTGCGCTCCACCCACGTCCGCTCGACTCTGTTCCAATGTCATGCTACATTATCCACCACAGTCCCGCACTACTCTGCCATCTCATCCGTTTGCACAGTCATTATCATCCCCCTCCATTGCGTCCACCACCTCCATGCTTTGTTTTTCTTAATCAGTTTTATATTTTGCAGGTTTACAAAGAAGTGGGAACCGCCGCAGTTTATATGTACTATCGTGTTGGCGCGTTGCCCAGAGGGAGTTAAATTCAGAGTTGGTGTTACAGAAAATGTCCGGAAAGGTGGAAGCTGCATAAAAAATTAGCAACGGAAATTTCAAACTCAGGAAACCTCTCCAGTGCCATTAAAACACAGATTTTGCAATCAGAGACATAAATAGAGCAGTAGAGAGCTTAAGGCACGCAAATGAAGATATATAAGCCTTAGGTTCAAAGATTTAGAGGAAAAGTACCAGATTAAAGACTCAGGGATCACGCAGAAGGTAAAACATGCAGAAATCAATGCATATCGGGGTTTCTACAACAGCGGAGTGTTTTTCCTCCATAAAGGACAAAGTGCCCATGCAGTTTTATTCTACACCATGCTCCTGAAGAAATTTCCACCCTAACAGCAGTCCGAAGCTACCAGAGCATTTGTTTCATAAATACGGCAAACCGCTCAGTCTTTTATTTATCATTTGTTTATTCACCAAAAGTACCACAGAGTCATGCAGATCAAAGTACATCAAAAGACACACCGAAGTAAATAGAGGCTTGAAAAAGACCACTCTTCCATCCAAAGAGTGACAGGAATTGAATGCTCATAATTTAAACAGAATGGGCTTCGGCCCTCCTTCTTTTCAGAAGTTTTAATGCTGCATTTATTTTTCACCTACTTCCTCCGCCAATCTTTCTTCTATAAAATTTCATGAAGAAACATTGTAAAGGTTGTTGATCAGTTATCAGAGAATTGCAAGTAGTTTATTTTGAGACACAGTCTCTGTGTAAAGTTGTAAGATAGGCTGAGGACTATGATTTCAGACTGAGTATTTGGCTATTAGCATTGTTGTACTTGACTGGTATTGTTATTCAATATGACAAGCACATTTTTTTGGATCCTGATCTAAAGCAGCGGTGATGTTTTCCTATCTCTGTGTTTAATTCATTTCATTCCATTTCCACTAGCTTGCATCAGAATATTGGCATAGGATTTACCCTTGTTAGGTACCTTATGTTTCTTCTCTCCTTGCCATTAATGTTTTTCTTCTAAATGTGTTATCTAAGAATCGATTTCAGTTAATTTAACCAGTGTAGTGGATGTTATTTCCTGCTCTCTGATGTATGAATTGAGTGTATTTGTTCTTAGATATTTCTTGTTATGGTTTCAGTTGGAAGATTTGGGAACACTGGGGATTAGAGTTAGCCCTGTCCACTAGGATCCTTGTGCAACCAGCTGGTCTTTAACATTGTGCTCTGAATCTGTGTTATATCCTCCCCTCCTACTTTTCCATATCACACAATCATCTTTAAGATCCTATGTTTTAGATGACTAGCCCAATTGAAACCCTGCCTATTGAGTAGCAAGAAAATCCTTTCCTGACTCCATTGCCCAATCGTTTTGAATATTTCCTGGAATACTTCACCTCTGCCTTTTTCCTCTTTGCTCATCCTTGTCTTACATTGAACCCTTCCTCCCTGATAACCAACAACCAAAGAAAAACAAATCAAACAAACAAACCCTATGCATATAACTAGCCTAACATCTTAAACCTTGAGCTTCAAAGTCATATACTTTGATATATCATAGAGAGATCCCTCTCTGGACCCAGGAGGGCTAGATCCTGAGGTCCGAAAGTGGTTTGATGTTGTCTCATCTTTTGGTCTTGCCAATCTGGCCAAAACATGGGAACCCCAACAGGTCCCTTTCAGGAGCTAACGCAGTCTCCAAGGGGATATAGTGCTCTGCAATGCAGGCTAAGAAGGGAGACAATGCTCTGCAAAGCATTATGCCCTGACCAAGGGTGCATTGGGTGCAGTAAACAAATCAAAAGCTACTATTTGGCTCACAAAATTTGCAAATTAAGTTCTGAAAAAGTCTAATCTTTATGTGAAACAACTACTGGGTGGATTTATAAAGTAGATCAGAGACTAAAACACCTAGAAAAAAGAGAAGTAGTCCCCATTGGATGCGCCAGTTTGTTGGGCCATAATTGTAATCTACGGATAAATTACACTTCCCTAGGTAGGTGTTAGTCTAGAACAACAGGTGAAAGACTATACTATCGTTTCTCCTAACTTAGAACAGATACACAAATAGGATTGGATGCTTACTTGTTTCAGTCGCTTCCAAATGACTCCTTTATGTCGCTTCCACTACAACTTCAAATTCAAGCGGTTTTAAATGGTTGAATGCTTCTTGCAAGAAAGAACACTGAAGTCTAGAAGGAATATGTACCATTCACAGAACTAATAATATCATTTAGTATAGAATTGGGATTAATCTATTATTCGATGCCATTTTACGTGGTATTCGTTGTTTGTTTGTTAGGATTTATTCTCAACTCGTGGTACTGCATTTGAATAATGTTTATTTAGTTATAAGCGTTGGAAATACTAAGAGGGGTGGGTGAATTAGTATTCCTTTCAATTAGAGCACTAGTTAATCTTCAATTATTATCAGTTTTTGTACAATGATAGCAGCAAACAAGAGGAACACAAATGCACACAGTTTTTAAGGTGGAAACCCACTCCGAGACAAAAACCACCTAATGCTTTTCTAATAATTCTTTAATATTCAACTCCAATTGAAAATAAAGCTCTGACTTCCTAGAATCTAGAAAAGCATTCTTCTATAGCTCCCACTGGATGGACGCTCCAATGCCCGAGATTCTTCAGTAGTCAACTAAATGGATGCCCCAACATCCAATGAGCTACAACTCACCCTAGCACCACCCTAGCACCCTATAGAAGAATAAAAGAAGAATAGACTTCCGTACCAGGGAAAATGGTCCACTTTACAATGATATAGAATGATGTAGAAGAATAATATATACTAGACCATAACCCCAACTTTGACACAACCACCTAATAATGATCCTAGACCTCCCAACATTGCCTCTTCAACCCTTGGCAGATAGACACTAGTACAATTTTTACAATAATGTATTTACAATGACTTAGTACAATGATACCTTTACAATGATTGTATGCAGTGTTGCCCACTTGAAGACTTCATATGATGAACTTCTTGCTGTTGTTATGCACCCTAGTTTCTACTCTTGTCATGCTACCTTCTGCTGCACCTTTCTTTCCTTTGCTGCCATAGAAATTCTGGTCCTTTGCAACCCTTGACAACACATGATCTAGCTTTTCCTTGCCTTCTAGGAGCTCGATATTGAATGTGGTGTATCTCTGTTATTTCAGATCCTCAATATTTAATTTTCGGTCCTATATTATTCCTCTGAGTCATCTTTATAATGCCATAGGTCTGACCCAATTTGGATTCTTCAAGAGAGAGTTATACCCAATCTCTCACAATGCCCTAATTATGGACTGTTTCAACAGAGCAAACTTCTACGACATGAAACCTGTCACTGTTTCTTCATTCAAATCTAAAATTGATAGAGAAAAAACTACAGTCTATGAAATATCTGTCACTTTTTACATAATTTCAATCCGATACTCAGAGAGAGAGTTATGAAGATTTTACCAAAGTCACTTATTTGATATTAATTTCAGGAGCCTGCAACAAGCCTGACTTCCACAGATCATATCTCCAAAAATGTTGTGCACCTTGATCTGAAATTTTTACAGAATATTCCTCAGGATTTCATCTTCGCCTCATAAAAATTTCAGCTTCTTAACCTTCGTATAAAAAAAGTTAAAGAGAAAATTCCACGATGACCTGTTTCAGATGGCGAAATCCCTTGCATAAGGAGGAAATGAGGATCATAATTTACATAAATGCTTAGGTTGAGAGGGGCTTCAACAAGTGAACGTGGGAGGGATTTTAGGAGCTTAAAAAATATTAATTATGAATTTTCAATGACCCATGCCCCAACCCCATGGGGTTTTAGCCCACTAACTGGGGGTACAAACTTCAAACATGAATATGTCTCAAACCGTAAAGAAATACTTGGCATGCCATATATCAATGGAAACATATCGACAAGTAGAAACCATCAAAAGAATTATTGACCCAGAATATATTAATTTGGTAGGTAAAAATTCCCATGCAATATTGGGTTAGCCCCTGATGCTGCTTGGGTTGACATCAATGACAACCGTTGATCAACAATATCCCCCTTTGGCATTGATGGCAACACAAGTACTCCCCCTACGATCATGACAGCTCTTCCTACAACATTCTCTCCCCCTTTGACATCAATGGCAAAGGGTAACTCCCCCTAAAACACAACCATCCTGCGAACCTGTACACACTTCCACTCCCACTGACACATAACCGCCCTGTAGACCTGTAATCTAATGAGAACTTGGGAGAATCCCAAGCTTTTGATGAAGATATTCAAATGCTTCACGAGGTAAAGGTTTAGTGAAGATATCAGGAATTTGTTCTTTTATACAAACATACTCAAATTTGATATTCTTTTCAGTGACTTGTTCTCTAACAAAATGATATTTGATCAGAATGTGTTTTGTTTTTGAATGCATGACAGGATTCTTGGAGATGTTGATGGCACTAGTGTTGCCACAGAATATGGGAATAGGCTCACTGAATTGTACTTGAATATCTTGCAAAGTTTGTTTCATCCAAAGGATTTGAGTACAACATGATTCTGCTACAATGTATTCTGCTTCCACTGTAGATAACAATATTGAAGTTTGTTTTTTGCTCAACCATGATACGAGACAACCACCTAGATAGAATGTTGCTCCAATAGTACTCTTACGATCATCAACGATTCCTGCCCAATCTACATCTGTAAAGGCTTGAATAATGATATTGTTACCCTTGGGATACCACAAGCCATATTCTTCTGTGCCCTTTAGATATCGAAGAATTCTTCTGACGGCAATAATATGTTATTCTTTTGGTGCTTCTTGGAATCTTTCTACTTATCCAAATACACGCATAACATCTGGCCGAGAGGCTGTTACATATAGAAGACTACCAATCATAGATCTGTACAACCTCTGATCCACATCCTTAGATGAGTCGTCTATGCTCAATTTGCAACCTGTTACCATTGGAGTAAGGACGAGTTTGCAATCTTCCATTTTGAATTTCTTGAGCATTTCCTTGATGTACTTGGCTTGACATATAAATATTCCTTTCTCTTGCTGAGATATTTGAAGCCCTAAGAAGTATGTCAGCTCACCAAGTAAAGACATCTCAAACTCACTTTACATCTTTGTAGAAAAGTTCTTACTTAGTCGATCATCATTGCTACCAAATATTATATCATCCACATATACCTCAACAATTGTTAAATTATCTTTATCTATTTGTACATAAAGATTGCTATCAACAGTACCTTTCTTGAACCCTTGTTGATGTAGATATCCATCAAGACAAGCATACCATGCTCTGGGAGCCTACTTGAGACCATATAGAGCCTTCTTTAACCTGCAGACATAGTCTTCTTTTTGTGATAGTAGAAAACCTTCAGGTTGTTCGATGTAAACTTCTTCTTCTAATTCTCCATTCAGAAATGTTGACTTAACATCCATTTTGTAGACTTTGATTTTTCTTGAACATGCATAGGTGAGAAACATTTAGATGGCCTCCATTCTGGCAACTAGTGCAATTGTTTCGTCGAAATCAATTCCTTCCACTTGTGCATAGCCTTTGCAAACCAATCTTGCTTTGTTTCTGGTAACCTGCCCATCTTCATTCAATTTGTTCTTGAACACCCATTTAGTCCCAATTACATTTTTATCTTTTGGTCGTGGAACTAATTCCCAGGTGTTATTCTTCTCAATTTGATCCAATTCTTCATTCATAGCTGCTACCCAATGTTCATTTGGCTGGCTTCCTCAAAACTACTAGGCTCAAAGGTTGCTAGAAAAGCAACGTGAGCTTGTTGTGATGAACGAAGTTGTCGACCTTCATTTATGTCACCAATGATTTGATTTTATGGATGGTTCTTTTGAATCCACTCTTTTTTTCTCCTTGGAGGAGCTTCTTGTTGTTGTTCTGGTATATCTTGATGATCATTGTTTACTTCTTCCTCGTTGATAGTTACTTCTTGTTCTACAATTTTATCTGTGTCTTTTTCAGCCTCTGTCTCAAGTTTCAAAGATTCTAGATCCTCATCATTACTCGCTAGAACACCATCTTCGTCAAATGTAACATTTATGCTCTCCACTATCTGTTTTCATCTTAGATTATAGCATTTATAGGCCTTTCTTTTGCGTGAGTAACCAACAAATATACCTTCATCAACACGTGATTCAAACTTACCCAAATTTTGATCTTCTCTTTTGATATAACATTTGCTTCCGAAGATTCTAAAATATTTTACATTAGCTGGTTTTCCTTTCCATAATTCATATGGAGTCTTGTTGCAATTATTTCTGAGAAGACTTCGGTTGATAATGAAGACTGTCGTATCAATTGCTTGAACCTAGAATTTTTCATCCAATTTTGAGTCCTTCAACATTGTTCTACCCATTTCCTGTACATTTCTATTCTTTCTTTCAGCAACTCCATTTTGCTGAGGTGTTCATGCTGTTGAAAATTTCCTTTTTATTCCATTTTCGTCACAGTATTGCTGAAATAATTTGGAAGTGAATTCTCCACCATTATCTGATCTTAAACACTTTATTTTCAAATCAGTTTCATTTTCAACCAACTCCTTGTAGATCTTAAAGCACTCAAATGCTTCATATTTTTTCTTTAGGAAACTGATGGATGTCATCCTGGTATAGTCATCTATCATTAACATGAAATATAATTCTCTGTCTAAGCCTTTTGTTCTCACAGGACCACATAGATCAGTATGTATCAATTCCAATGGATGTGATGCAAAGTGTTATTTTGTTTTAAATTGGACTTTTGTCTGCTTGCCATGCTGACATGCCTCACATAGTGTGTTGGAAGGTTTTGAGATTTTCGGCATTTCTCGTACTGCTTCCTTTTTGCTTATCCTGACAAGATTGTCAAATTTTATGTGACCCATTCGTTTGTGCCATAACCAACTTTCATCTTCTTTAGCTAGTAGACATACTTTAGTTGCTTCATCCAAAACATATATGTCATTTGGAGCTCGACTTGCTGTAGCCACAATTTTACCATACCTGCCTTTCCTGATTTCACATTTTGTGGAGTTGAATAGCATTGTGTGTCCTTGATCACACATTTGTCCAACACTGAGCAGATTGTGATTCATGTTTTTGACCAATAGAACATTCTTGACTATAACATCTTTGCTTCCAAGAGTGATGGTACCTGATCCTATAACATTTGAAGATCCATCATTTCCAAAGGATATGGTTCCATCCTTCTTCTCTTTCAGAGATACAAATTTCCTTCTATCTCCAGTCATATGCGTTGAGCAACCGCTATCAACATACCATACATCTTTAGTTTTTTGAGCCTTGAGAGCAAGAGCACAATTATTAGTCTTCTTCTTATTCCATGTTCGTTCATTCTGTGGCTTTGAAGATTCTTCTAGTCGATTTTCAAGTCTGTAGTTTCTGGCAATGTGTCCAAATTTCTGACATTTGTAACATTTCATATTATTTCTTAAATGTTCAAATCTATTGATGTTTTGTTGAGCTCTGGGAGGTTCATATTTGAAGAATCTCTTGGAATTGTATTGGTTCCTAGGGTACGTGTGACATTCTACAGCTTTATGGCCAAATTTTCCACATGAATAACAATAGCCATGAAAAATATGTTGGTACCTAGATGGAAATCTTTGTCAAGGAATCGTCTTCCAAGGATGTGCTTGCAAATCTTGTCCAATGAAGTCTAAATGTATGTTAGATCTCATAGGTTCATTGTATTTTGTTGTAGAAGGTCCTGCTTCTTCTTCTTTATAACTGAGGCCAGTTCTGTCGTTGTAAGATCGTTGATTGTTGATGAATTCTTCCAATGCCCTTGAGCTGTTGGCATAGTTTTGGACAGTTTTTCCCTTCTTCACTTCCTTACGCAGCAAGACTACTTCAGCTTCTAATGCTTCCTTTTCTTGGTTGCTTTCTTCCAACTTCTTTTGAAGTGACTCTTCAATACATTTGTGTTCTTCAACCTCAATTTTGAGACCTTGAACTTGTTCTTCAAGAGTGTTGGAACGGATCTTCTCAGCATTGAGCTCTTTTATAAGCTTGATTGCCTCTTCATAAAATTCTTCTATGGTCAACCCTTCTTCTTCATTGTTTGATACTTCTTGTTTATTGTGCTTGGCCATAAACAATACTTTCTCATTGGCTTCTTCTTTGTTGTCACTTTCTTCATCGGATGATGAGCTATCTTCTTTAGAGAGAAAGTTCCTTTTGGATCCTTTCTTTTTGCCTTGCTTGTTGAATTTCTTAAAGCCTTTCTTTCCTTTTGAGTTTCCATCACTTTTGTTCGGACATTTTGCTATGAAATGCCCAACCTCACCACAACCAAAACATATCAATGGAAGTTTACCTTTGAATTTTCCCTTACCAGGTTTTAGTTTTATCGTAAAGTAAGCATATTCTTCATCTGAAAGACCTTCTCCATCATCTCCCTTTTCTTCACACTTGCAGGTGCATGTCATTTCAATTGAAGGTTGTTTGTCCTTATTGGTTTGCTTAGATGCAATGAATGCAGTTTCTAGATTTGAAGTACCCTTTTCTTCATCAAGTCTCATTTCATATGCTATGAGAACTCCATGTAATTCTTCCTTGCTGAGTTTTTCCAGATTTTCACTGTATTCTAAGACCGATACCTTTGGGTTGAATCTCCCTGGTAACGTTCTAAGAATCTTTTGTATAATATTCTTCTCGTCAACTAGATCTCCCAATCCTTCCAGAGTATTGGTTATTTCATCAACGTATTGGAAGTATGCAACAATGTTGCAATCTTCTTTCATTCAAAATTGCTCAAATTTTTCTCTATATATTTGAAGCTTTGCTTCTTTGACATTTGAGTCACCTGCATATATATTCTCAAGCTTGTCCCATACATTTTTGGCGGTTTTACAACCCAAAACCTTATGATAAGTAGATTAAATAAGTCCACTGATAATAATATTCTTTGCTTTTGCATCATTTACCAAATTCTTCTTACCTTGTTCATCCGCGGTTGATGTAAATCCATTTTGAACAGTGTCCCATACTTAGTCAGCCATGCTGCCCGAAGATAAGCCTCCATTCTTCCTTTCAAAGTGCATAATTATTTTCATTGAATAGGTACACCATTCTTTATGCTCACGGCCTCCTTCCGGTTATTAAGCCATTATTTGAAGGAACAGCTCTAATACCAATTGTTGGGAAATGCGGGGGGTAAGATCGGTGGCCTTTCAATTAGAGCATTGAATTAATCTTCAATTATTATCGGTGTTTCATGACGGTAGCAAATAAAACAAGAGGAACACAAATGCACACAGTTTTTAAGGTGGAAACCCACTCCGAGACAAAAACCACCTAATTCTTTTCTAATAATTCTTTAATATTCAACTCCAATTGAAAATAAAGCTCCAAATTCATAGAATCTAGAAAAGCATTCTTCTCCAGCTCCCACTGGGTGGATGCTCCAATGCCCGAGATTCTTCAGTAGTGAACTGAATGGATGACCCAACACCCAATGAGCTACAACTCACCCTAGCACCACCCTACCAACCTATAGAAGAATAAAATAAGAATGGACTCTCGTACCATGGAAAATGGTCCACTTTACAATGATATAGAATGATGTAGAAGAAGAAGATATACTAGACCATAACCCCAACTTTGACACAACCACCTAATGATGATCCTAGACCTCTCAACATTGCCTCTTCAAACCTTGGCAGATAGACACTAGTACAATTGTTACAATAATGTATTTACAATTACTTAGTACAATGATTGTATGCAGTGTTGCCCACTTGAAGACTTCATATGATGAACTTCTTGCTACTATTATTCACCTTGGTTGCTGCTCTTGTCATGCTACCTTCTGCTGCACCTTGCTTTTCTTTGCTGCCATAGAAATTCTGGTCCTTTGCAACCCTTGACAACACATGATCTAGATTTTTCTTGCCTTCTAGGAGCTCGATATTGAATCTGGTGTATCTATGTTATTTCAAATCCTCAATATCTGATTTTCAGTCCTATAGTATTCCTCTAAGTCATCTTTACAATGCCACATGTCTGACCTAATTTGGATTCTTCAAGAGAGAGTTATACCCAATCTCTCACAATGCCCTAATTATGGACTGTTTCAACAGAGCGAACTTGTATGGCGTGCCACATGTCAATGTTTCTTCATTCGGCTTTCAAATTGATAGAGAAAAAACTGGATTTTGTGCACTATCTGTCACTTTTTATGGAATTTCAATCCGATACTCAGAGAGAGAGTTATGACGATTTTACCAAGGTCACTTATTTGATATTAATTTCAGAAGCCTGCAAAAACCCTAACTTCCACAGATCATATCTACAAAAATATTGCGCACCTTGATCTGAAATTTTTACAGAATATTCCTCAGGATTTATGCTTCGCCTCATAAAAATTTCAGCTTCTTAACCTTCGTAGAAAAAACGTTAGAGCGAAAATTTCATGATGACCTATTTTAGATGGCGAAATCCCTTGCATAAGGAGGAAATGAGGATCACAATTTATATAAATGCTTAAGTTGAGAGGGGCTTCAACAAGTGAATGTGGGAAGAATTTTAGGAGCTTAAAAAAGATTAATTATTACTTTTCAATGACCCATGCCCCAACCCCATGTGGTTTTATCCCACTAACTAGGGGTACAAACTTCAAACATGAATATCTCTCAAACCGTGAAGAATTACATGGTGTGCCATATATCAATGGAAACATCTCGACAAGTAGAAACCATCAAAAGCATTATTGACCCAAAATATATTAATTTGGTAGGTCAAAATTCCCATGCAATATTGGGTTAGCCCCTGGTGCTTCTTGGGTTGACATCAATGACAATCGTTGATCAACAAGAAGTCAAACAATGTTATGCATGTTTTTGAGAGTTCACCTCTTGGAAAGATATTTTTATTACATTGAATATCAACATGTTTCAATATGTCTAAATAAATTGACATAAAAATTAGCTAATTGTGTTTTAGATAGATATTTGTAGCATTTGTAAAAATATAACAATCATCATACATTGTACAAGAAAGAAAAATAAATAGAAAATTTCCATAGATAGATATTGTAAATAGTGTTTTTACAAAAATTTTGTCTTAGACACATATGGCTCACAGCCTATAAAATCCCAATACATGCAAAAAACCAAGTGTCACTCTAAAATCCCTAGATGACTAATCATGATGTTCATTTTAAAAAACAACAACACGGTAAATCCATCACAGCAGTCGGCCAATCTGAGTTGGCACTCATATGGTATATCTTTGTAGGCGGATCAAGATATCATCAACACCTACATTCAGATTTTATGGTTCAAACCCTCCACATGAGCCTCAAACTCAGCAAATGTCTCTATTAAATATAGATCTTCCATTTCTACTCCACATGTCTGAGCTATGGTTGTGCATGTCTTTGGAGTGGTGACATACCCACTAGTCATAATGGTCCAATGTCTGCATGAAAAAACCAATGGTTAGTCTCTAACACATAAATTTTTTATAAAAATGTAAAACCTAAAAATCCAAAATGATAATTCCTTTTACCTGCATCGTCCCACTTTTCACCCTCAGGTAATACAAGCTCTATATCACCCCCAAAATTTGATCCAGCATATGAATAATCCTCAATCATGATTAATTTCTCTCACAACCATCTGAAAAAAGTAGGATTAAACCTTAGCATAGGTCCTCCTCCATGGAGAGCTATCATATCCAAAAATTTCCTCATGCGAGGCTCTCTAGGTCTAGGAAACTCCCATGATATCCTCTGAGATTTCAATAATGGAATTCTCTCAAGAGAGAATGAAACAATGATGGAACCATACCCAAAGATTTTCAAGTGCCTAGTTGTTTCCCTGTTCAACTGTTCTTTCAAGTTGGCCCATGCTCCTTCACACCAATTGAAAATTGTAGGTTCCAACACTCCAATGCATATTGTATTTGGGTTTTGGTGGTTAGATGAAGAATAACGCTACTAGGAAATCGTGTGATAGTGAAAAAATGGTCTTGAGATGAAAGTCATGTATGTCTTTTATCTCAATTTTTCCATCGCTGCTAGGTTGGGAATTGTCACAGTGAGTAGTCACTTAATACTTCACGGATTCTCCGCCTCTTCGATACCCAGAAAATCAAACATGAGCACCCCTATGTGAGAGTCTTGTAAGGAACTAGACATATATGTTCACCAATTCTAAAATTTTGTACCTGAACATCCTAATATTTCACTATATATTGCAACAAATCCATCTAGCCTCTCATGCTCGAGATCCAGAAATATTACAAAAAGATGTAGTTTCTTAATGCTTTAGTTGTCCTTAGGTCATTTTTTTCAATTACATATTGAATATCACGCTCTACTTCTCTCCATGATAGCACCATTTTTGTTTCACTAAACACTGGAAAATATCAACAGAGAAATGCATTAGATCACAAGCATGAAAATTTTGGAGGAAAGATAGCTAAAACTTTAATATTTTCAAATCCCTTTGCACTCATCGCACTTCTTTTTTAAGTATAGTGCATCCCATAGCAGTTACCCTTATTGGAAGGTACGATGAGGCACACTTTGTAGTACTAAAAGTGTCCCAACACACCTCCCAATACAAGGATCCTGCGATGGGCCGAGGGAGAAATCTCCTCCTTAAATTTTCTTTAAACTCCATAACAATTCATGAAATGAAAAATGGAAACCGTGAAAATACAGAGGAAAGAAAGAACTCTTACGTGGAACAAGAAATGCTGAAAATTTTCCATGACAATGGCCACAATCAACTTCTAAATAATCAAGGAAAAAACCCTCTCAAAGCTAGCAAAATGGTAAAAATTAAAAATGGTAAAAAAGAAATCACTTTTACCCTTTTTATGCCTAAATAGGTCATTTTTTAATATTTTTTACCTATTTAATGTCATATATCATGTAATTTTTTATCATTTTACTGTCTTTTCAGCAGGTTTAATGATATTTGAAGTACGTGGAGTAGGTTTTGAATTAAATTTATACCACAGGTCATTTTGGAAAATGAGTGTACTGTTGTCACTTTTTTGGGCTCATTAAAACTTACGAAAAATGAACCTCCCAGAATCCTCTTTAAGCTATTTTCAGACTTCCAAAATATGAAAATGTTGTCGACCGCTTGTCTCTTTAACACTCGTTCAAGTAAATGAAAGGACATTTTCCTAGTATATGTTTACCCCTTTTATGGATTGGGTTAACTCTTTATGAAAAAGGAATACTTTAGCCAAACATGACTAAAAGGTTCTCCTGGGTATTGTTTTACACCTTTTCGGGCCCAAGGGACTAAATTCATGAAAAGGAACCTCTCCGAGTTTTTTTTACTTCTTTTTAAAACTCTAAACATGAAAAATAAGTCAAGTTACCCCTTTTCTAGACTCATAAAAACATAAACAGTGTAGGATTCGTTAAACATGACAAGACAGAACCACTCCTTCTCAGGGTTAGTTAAAAATACTCGGAAGGGAAAATTGGGGAAACCGAGAAAATAACCTAATATTTGGTAGTAAGTCGCTCTTAAACATGACACTTGTTCACCTCCATCAATGTTTTGGATTGGGAAATCTACTTTCCTCCTTGTTTATTACAAATTATCGAAAGTATTCATAATGAGTATTTGAGTCAATGATGCCAACTCCATATAAGTAACGTCGATATGTTCAAGAGAATTTTTCCCTTAAATTGACACTTGTCGCAATACCTATAGCCTTCTATCTCAAATATTGGTATTTGTTTCATGTCGTTGACAAGGAATACATCAAGGCCCTCCTGTGACGGATCGCTTCCTATCGACTTCAACACATTATCTAGGAAGTTGATCTAGAAACTCCCCTTAGTGCCTTGAAATTTTCATACCTCAATGACAAAATTCCTTTATTTTGGAACCAGATTCTCGTCATTGGCCTTCAAACAGAATATTCCATGTGGTGTTCAACTTCAACTCATTTATTCACGCCTCATAGATTATGCTTTAGTACCTTAAGAGCCATTATCATTATCAATGGTTCCTCTTGCATTTGTTAATAGCTTTAATCATTGGATGGTAATAAGATGGTGTCTACCATGTTTAACTTAAACACAGTATTCACATGGTTAGATTTGTATTTTCGAGTGATGAGATGGAAGACCCTGGATCTAGTTTCATCCATCTGGGATGCGACTTCAGGATTCATATACATATCTCTGAAGTATAATGATATGGTCATACAAAATTTCATCCAAGCATGGGTCCATAAGGCATAATCAGTGGAAGTGAATTTGATCATTGTAAATGTAAAATGGCTTGTATCTTGAGTGTGGATATTCCTACCTAAGTGATAATATCATGATTATAATGTATTGTAATAGTTAAATGATTATTGGTAGAGCTCAATCAATTGAATCTCAATCCATACATTTCACATGGTAAGGTACTTCAGTCCTCATCCATAGCTTTTGAATTTTTACTTTAGGGGGGAATATGTTACAGGCCATTTTGTCACACTTAGTCAAAATGCCCCAAACCCAGATCTCTCGTCATGTTTTACACTTTACATCAATATCGTGCAAGGCCAAAAGAGAAAATATTTCCAAAAGTTATAAGAATCTCGAATTACATTGACTCAAAACCCTAATTTAAGACTCCATCGTGTTATGGTCTCTGTAATTAGCAAGGTTGGCAAAATTCCAACTACAGGGGTAATATCAAACTGCTTTGGGATTCAAGGATCTAGCCCTCCTGAATCCAGAGAGGGATCTCTCTGTAAATGAGTTTAAAGATGTGATATTTAAAGCTTGAAATGTGATATTAGGCTAGTTATGAAGAGCATGGTTTTTGTTTTGTTTGTTTTGGTTGGGAAAAGACATGATGAAGGTGAAGGTAGTTCAAAATGAAGGGTGAAGATGTCTGCAAGTGAAGGAATGATTTGGCTGATAGAAAAGGAAAAGATAGTTTTAACCCATTGGGCTATGGAGTCATGCGATGATTTTAATAGGATAGCAAGGTTCAAGAAGGATCCATGGGGCAAGTCACTTATGTCAAAGGATCTATTAAGGTGATTTATGGAGTGAAACAGATAGGAAGTGGAGAACAAAACAAAATGAAGAACAGTGCACAGTCTAAGATCAAGTAAGTGCTTTTAAACTATCTTGCTTTCAACATGTGCTTAGAGAGACAAAACATAAAATAATTTTGTGATCAGGTAAGTGCTTTTAAACTGGCCTGCATTGAAATACTTTGAGTTTAGAGAAAAAAAATATAAAATAATTCTGAGGTCAGGTAAGTGCTTTTAAACTAACCTTCTTTGAAGTACTTTCAGTCAAAAAACACTCAAAAACAGTTAGAACAGCTTAAGATCAGGTGAGTACTTTGAAACCAACCTGATTTCAGCATATTCTAAAGGAAAAGGCTGATGATCATCATAATGAGCAATCTAGATCAGGCAAGTGCTTTGAAACCAACCTGCTTTAATATACTCAATATTAACAAGAGAAAAACATAGAAAATAAAGCTTTCAGTAAGAGTAGGGTACTATTGAGAGTAATTCCTAGATCTATGTTTGTTGTTCCTTATTAGAGAAAATGAACAGAGTGAAAACTTAAAGAAAATAAAAATTGACAGTGAGGAACACATCATCATTGACACAAATCAGGATCCCATAAATCAGCAGCTTGTATTTGATGTTCAAACCAATTACAATCAGCAAGCCCGGTGGGTCTCTACAACTTCATACTTCTCATATCAGATAATTTATCTTCAAATTGCACACAGTGCATCAGTAGCTTCAGAAAACCATTACATGCATTCAGATGTCCAGAGACCAACATTTGCTTATGTTCTACAGAGGTATTTATAGAGAAATGTGGAAGTGGGAGGATTTCCCAAGGATCAAGTATCATTAATTATGTAATCATTTCTAACTCTGCTCCATAACATTTGTTCCTGCATTTTGAGGCATAATGATCGAAATATGTGCTTCTGAACTATTCTTAATCTTCTAAAATGGTTTTGCCGACAATTAGAGATAAGATTCTTTGATTTGTATTAATTGTTCAGCTGTCTTCAGGTAAACACCTATTGTTCTGGTAATGACTGAACCTTCATTGATTTCTGTGAGGCTGCAGGTGTCTTTAGGAGCTGGAGAGGGTTCAACTGGCCCCTGCTTATGGCGGTGGAGGGTTTCTCAGCTCGACAGATGTCTTTGTCTTTCCTAAAACACCTTTAATTTACTTGAGAACTATGTTTTAGGTCTTCAATCTCCTGTTTCTGGTGTGTTCTGTCTTCGACACTGATACTCTTTGATCGGTGTTCGATTAACTGTGTTTTCTGGTGTGCAGGGCTACACAAGGGTCAAATGGCATTAATGCCTCATGAATTCATTGATAAAATGTGAATTTAAAACCCTGCAAGTGATTTTGTGGTGAATTGCAGGCGGGAGGATCGTCACCCTCGACCTGTGAATTTTTCTTCAGCATGGCGAAAAAAACCATTTAAACCCTACAAAAATACGAATAACTATTAAAAAATCCTGCATATATAAGCTGACTCCTTTAGAAGGCACATGGAGAGGGCATGGCCATTGGATGGCATCATCCAACGGTCGAGATTGATCGGGAAAATTCAAAGAGATGGCGGAAGAAAAGTTTAAATCAGAACCGTCGATCGTGCAGAGATCGACGGTGGGAAGCGGAGGCGAAAAATAACGTGGGGGAGTCAGTTTTTGGAGAAAATCGGTTAAAAAAACCTTTGTTTTGGCGAAAAATAGTGTGTGGGGTTCGAGATGATCGTGGGACGTCGGATGAGATCGGCCCACACGATCAACAGTGGAGATCGGGCGCCAATAAACTTTAGAAAATACACTCGGACATCAAAAATCCAATTAAATCATGTTAAGTAAAGTTCCCGGGTCTGGAAATGATGACTGGACAAAGAAAACACGGAGACCCGCCCAATAGAAATCTGCCACGTGGATGTTGATGTGGTGTTGGGACTGGGCAATGGCGGGGCATGCAATCAAATATGGACCGTCGATCTCAGGAGGAGATTGACGGTTGAGGACGCGTCGGAGGGTGATGGACAGTGGGCCAGGGACACTGTTTGCCTAGGTTAACTCCCGTGCATCTTCGGGGAGCGACTACCATCGGATGGCCCGCCCTAGATCAGACGGTGCACAACAATATCGCACCGGATATGTGGATGAGCGTTAACGTGCGATGGGGGGGGGCGGTTTTCAAATAGTGTTGGTGCCACGCGTCAACTGTTGTATGGAATCGCTCCGAAATGAAAAATACCGCCAACCCTCAGAAGGCGGTGCGATGGATACCGCCGGTTTCTACACAGTGTTTGGTGCAGCAGGGACCACCGACCACGATAGGTTCCACACCGTCGATCAGCGGATCAGATCGACTGCGGAGATTAATTTGGAATTTTGCACCGGTAGAAAATTGTTTTCATAGTAAATCCGACAAATTTAGTATATAACCAAAGGTTTTAAACTTTGGGTGGAAATATTTATTCAAAATGGCTTGGTGCCTGATTGCGGGGCCTGTGGGCGCATGGAGAAGCATATGACCAGGGGTTATAGAGTTAGGGACTTAGCCCAAGGGGGCTTAAACCCTTAATATGAAAATTTGATTTTTTTCATCGATCTTCAATGGTTTTCAAAGGGTTTTGGGGGTTTCGATAAGGCCAAATATGATCTTAAAAACTTATGAAAGGGATTTTGACGAAGGGGAGATGGAAAATTATGAGAATGAGGGATCTTGATGGGGAACAAAAGAGAAAAAATGAAGGTTAGTTTCTGAGTGCAGGAAGGGGAAAAAAGGGGATTTTGCAGCAGTCTTTCTCATGGAATTCAGCAGAATTTTCTGAGCTTGAAATGGGAACAACAATGAAGATTGAAACAAGGATATGATGTCTTCCAGAGGCTTCAAGAGATACAATTTATGCAATGAAATTGTTCCTTGAAGGCTAAACAATGTTTTGGCCACCTTTTGATAGAACAAATTTTATAGGTGGCCAAAAGTGGCTCCACCTGGGGATGGTGCCTTCCTGAAGGCATCAGGAACTTTAGACTTGCATTCTCTGCGGGGCTGATCAGTGCCTTATCCATTGGGCTGCCTTCTTTGCTTGGATGCTCTTCTTTTTCCTGAAAAACATATTAGCAACCATGGAAAAAAATGGATCTTCATCAACAAGCTTTCTACCTACCCAATCCTACTGATCTAACATTTTTTCTTCATTTAGAGTGCACTTGGATTGGCAAACTCTTTACAACATTTTATTTCTTTTGTAAATAGGAAATATAATCTATTTCTACTCCTTATTTCTCCATGGACTCAGATTAAACAATTGAGTCCATATGATTCTCTACCTAATCTACTATCTGTTGGGATTAAACTATCCAACAGATTTTATTCTCTAAATTCTACAACAGAAATTAAAAAACAGTCAAGTCAAGATTAAGCAGTTTGACTTGCTGTGATCTATGGCATAAAAAACAAACTGCACATAGACATTATTTTTTACACAATTTAAAACAAAAAATGGAAGGTTGGAGATCGGGAATTTGAAAGCACTTCCTTCATCTTTTTAACAGCTCTGTTTTGACTTTGTTTGAGCTGTTCCTCCTTTGTTTTCTGGTTCATATTTTGAGCTGATTAGAACCAAATTTACATCTTTTTTGACTCAGGATAAAACATAGTTTGGAGTCAATTCTTGCTTGGAAACTTAGGTTCAGGTTTTGAGCAGATTTGAACCTTTAATTTCTAACCTAATCTATCTACTGATAAGCCAATTTTAAATAGTTTGGCAAATTAAATTCACTATCCTATCAGCAGTAAATTTAAAACTAATTAGTCAAGATTAGGCTGTTTGACTAACTAGGAGTATGTTTTTCAGGAGTGGCATTTGAGCTTGCACACTTTCAGATTTGTTTATCTTTTTGGTATGGGGCTATACCTTTTTTTTTCTTTTTCTTTTTTTCAATCTACCCTCTTTTCTTTTATTTTTTATTGTTTTTGTATTTTTTCCTTTTGTGATACTGAACAAAGCAATGGTATTTACAATGGAAATGAAAGCTTCAAAATTGAACTCAGTAGTAGTAATGCTTAAGAACCCTGCCATTGACAGGACCCCCAAACAGATCTGTGCCATCTAACTCTTGCAGAAAAAAGGCATTTGGACCAATGGTGGACTGAATAATGTAAGGACCTTGCCACAAATAGTCAAATTTGCCATGTTTACCCTTATCCTCTCTTTTGGAGTCCCACTTGAGTACCTTATCTCCAATGTTGAAATCACAAGCCTGTGTTCTCTTGTCAAACAATTTCTTTATGTTATCTTGCACCTTCTGAGCTCTATTGTAAACCTCTTCCCTTATCTGCTAGAGATGTATTTTTTGATTAATCCTCCTTATTATGTTGTCCTCTTCTGACTGTATTTCTTGGACTAATTTTATCACTGGTACACCTAGGATGGTAGGAAACACTGCATCTGCTCCATAAACAAGCTGGTAAGGGGACATCCCAATGGACTTCTTTGTGGTCAACCTGTCTGCCCACAAAGCATGCACCAACTTGTTACGCCATGATTTTTTATTTTCCTCAAGCATCTTCTTGATGATGGTCACCAAACTTTTATTTGATGATTCAGCTAACCCATTACCTTGAGGGTAGTAAGCATTAGAATGACCAAGTGTAATCTGATACCTGTGACAAAAATCAATCATATTTTTGGAACCAAAAGTAGCAGCATTATCAGTAATAATCTTTCTAGGACAGCCAAATCTAGACAGGATATGATCTTCAAGAAATTTTATAATGACAGAATCTGTGGCATTCCTAGAAGGTATGGCCTCTATCCATTTAGTGAAGTAGTCAGTGGCTGTGAGAATCCATTTGTGTTGGGAAGATGAAGCAGGATGGATTTATCCTATGAAATCTAGGCCCCACTATTGAAAAGGAGCTTCAATAGTGATAGGTTGTAATGGTAAAGGGAGGAGTTTTCTTTTGCGTTCAAAAATTTGGCATTTGTGACAGGCAACTATCATTTTATGGACATATTGAAAAAGGGTGGGCCAGTAATAGCCAGCTCTAAGGATTTTATTGGCTGTGGTTTTCCAGTAGAGATGACCTCCACATTCTCCTTCATGGAATTCATGCTTGATCCTCTCTGCATCAACTTCAGGCAAACATTTAAGCAATGAACCATTAGTATTTTTCCAATATAAACATTCATTCAAAATGCAATAATTCCTAGCTTTCAACTTTAAAAACCTTGCCTTTGTTTTTGATAAATCAGGAGGAGCATTAAGATTTGTAAGTACATACAAGATATCAGTGTACCAAGGTGAGCTTTGAAACTGCTCTTCCATAGTGGGAGCAGGTAATTCTTCCTGTTCATCCAAGGCATCTACCATGTTGATGTTAAGGGCTTGTAGATTAGATTCAGCCATTAATTGAGCTAAGCCCTGACCTTTAATGAGTTTGGTGGGTTTGATTTCCAAATCATACTCTAGTATTGTTGCAATCCATTTTCCCCTCTTTCCATCTGGGTCTTGTGACAAGATGTCTTTTACCACTATGTTAGGCACATAGGAAATGATGTGAGAATGTAGAATATACACCCTGAAGTCTTTTAAGGCCTTTACCAAAGCATAGGCCTATTTTTCCATTATGTTATATTTCAAGGGTGCATCCCTTAAAGCCTTACTGAAAAAAGCAATAGGTTATTCCTGTCCCTCTAGGTTTTTCTACAATAGGACAACAGCTACAGTATGCTCTGAGGCAAAGGAAAAAATAAGAAAATCCTTTGAAAAGTCAGGGTTGATCAGGACAGGTGCCTGGGTGAGTGCATGTTTTACCAATTCAAAGGATCTTTTGGCTTCTACAGTCCATTTCACTCCTACTTCTTTCTTAAGCATATTAGTCATGTTTCTAAGGAGCTCTGCTAAGTTGGGAATAAACCTCCTCAAGAAGTTAATTTTTCCAATAAAGGACTGTAATTCTTTTATGTTCCCTGGTTGGCTAATCTTTAGTATTCCATCAACCCTCTTTGGATCTATTTTAATCCCTTCTTCTAATATGATATCGCCAAGGATTTTACCTTCTTTTAGGCCAAACACTGTCTTTTTGGGATTTAAAGATACTCCAAACCTTCTACACTTTTCAAGGACCTTTCTTAGATGTTTCAGGTGCTCTTCCTCAGATTTGGAATAGACTGTTATGTCATCAAGGTAAATTACAATGAAGTGCCCTATCTCCTCTGAAAATGCAATGTCCATGGCCCTTTGGAAAGTGGCCCCAGCATTCATTAATCCAAAAGGCATTTTCACATACATGAAAGTGCCCCAGGGAGTGGTGAAAGCTGTCTTGAGTTGGTCTTCTGGGAGTACTAAAACTTGGTTATACCCTGAAAAACCATCTAACAAAGAAACCCTCTCTGAACCAACTACCCTTTGTAGAATGTGTTCCATTTTGGGTAAAGGGTAATTTTCCTTTAGGGAGGCTCTGTTAAGGTTTCTGAAATCAATGCACAATCTGATTTCTCCTGTCCTTTTCCTCACAGCTACAAGGTTAGAAACCCAATCTGAAAACCTCACAGGCACTATGATTCCTGCCTCATACATTTTCTTGATTTCCTTTTCTACCAGAGGCAGTTGTATTGGATTGATCCGACACATTTTTTGCCTAAAGGGTTTTTGGTTCTCTTTCAACGGGATCTTGTGCTGCATGATTTGTGTATCATAGGCTTTTAAGTCTTCATAGCTCCAGACAAACACATCAAAAAACTCTTTAAATAAGTCAATGTATTTCTTTTTCATGTCAGCTGGCAAGGAGCCAGCTAATTTAATCATTTTAGGCTGATCTTTGGTGCCTATGTTTCATTCCTCGACATTAGACTCGGTGTATTCTACAATGGGTTTCTTTGCTATGTCGTTAAAATCAAACATGTCTTCTAATGGTGCTAGCCCCAAAGGTATGTTCTTGTCCTTGACGAAAATACCTCAATGTCTTTGTCTTCTGTGTCCTTGTATTCTTAAGTGTGAGCTTCAAGTTTTTTAGTTAACATGTTGATTTTTACGGGACCAGATAGTTTATCTCCTTCAAGGGAATCTTTATTGAGGCAATTTTCGTCAGATTTAGAAAGTGAATCAGATAACTCAAAATCATTCCTGCCAAGCAGGAAATCCTCTATCTGCTTGTCGCCCTCGAAGACCTGCCAATAATTTTCATTATCTGGCACCGCAGGTCTATATTTTGTTTGAATGATGATATGTTTATCAGCAGGGGATTTTTGACATGAACTAGCAGCACAGGCCAGCCCGTTTGCAATTATTTTTTGAATTCTTGGGACAAACACGAGCTCATATCTTGTAAACATGTTTAGGAAATCTATGGCATTATTTTGGTATACCCTTAGTCTAGGATGCTTAACGACATACTCTCCGTTTAGTTTTTTTATGACTAATTCTGAGTCTCTCTGAATAATTATCTTCTTGGCTCCTAGTTCTTTCAATAGACGCAATCCTAGGATGAGAGCCTCATACTCTGCGATGTTATTGGTGCATTTGAAATCTAGCTTGAAAGCATGGCATTCAGAGTAATTTTTCTCAGTGTCGACCAACCATACCCTAGCTCCTGCACTCTTTTTAGTGCAAGACCCGTCAAAGTTCATGACCCATAAGGGATTGTTTGTAGGATTAACATCGTTTTCATCCCTATTGCATCGTTCTTCATTATGTTCTATTCTAGGATCTGCAACATGTTGTGTTGGGTCTTGTTCTTCATGATTTTCATGGAGTTGAGTGGAAGGGGTAGTCTGTTGTTTGCGATCTTGGCTTTTTTCACTTTGGTTCGTTGTTTCTACACACTGTTCAAAAGTTTCTCTCTCGTTTTCTTCCATATCTAGAACTGCCATCATTTCTAGATTAGGGGCCTCTGACTGGTCATCTGAGTCACTGTGTTCTGGCTCTTCCTGCTTTGTGGATTCATTATTTTAAAATATAAACGAATCTAGGTTAGTATGGACAGAGTAAATGGGAGAATTTTCAGGCTTTTCTAAGCTACTGACCATGAATTTCATATGTGACTCTCTGTATAGTATTCTAAGCTGGCTAAAGACAGGAATGGTGGCATATGTTCCATCCATCTGTATGGTACCTTGCAGCTTGGCACCCCATGATCTTGACATCAAAATGCCATACTTAGGAGGCACATCAGCCACCACAACATCCATCACCATGCACTTGCCTTGGATTTGGGTCAAACTCACACAAATTTCTTTGATTAGACCCTGACACTTCACTCTGTTGGAATCAAAAGAATATAGATCATTGTAAGGTCTGGTTATTTCTAGTCCTAACCTTTCCATTATCACCTTTGGCATAAGGTTGTGAGAGGCTCCAGAGTCATGCATAGCATTATGCAGGATCTTGTCATGAACATTTAAACTCACATAAAAGGGGGGAACAGGTCCCTCTTGATATATACCTTCAATATTAGGACCAAAAATGAGCTCTGGCTGGTCATCATCAAGCTTGACTGTATCATTATTGTCCTAAATATTTAAAGCCTTCAAAATTTGGGTCCTATATACACTCTGGGCGGCTAACTCAGTTAGGGGAACAGAGATTCTGATCTTTGAAATTTCCTGCTCAAGGCTGAAAGGAATTTGGCTCTTCGAAGGACTTGTCTCAGCCTTACTAGCTACCAGTCTATCACCAACATCAGCTTGCTGAATTGTTCTATTAGTATTTGAAAAAATGGTCTTAATAGGAGTACTAACTGAAGTGGTAGTACTACTAATTTCTGCACTCTTTTTTTCATTGTTTTGAGTGCCCTTCTCTCTACTTTTATCAGAATTTATAGTCACTGTTTTATACTTTTGTTTGACAATTTTAGGCTTGGTTGTAGTACTGTTTTGTGAAGATTTGTCAGAGGTTTTGGTGTTGAGAGTTTGTTGACTGGTTTTGCTTCTAAGGTCATATTATTTTTGGGACTCTATGATGACATTTTCCATGTCTCTAAAATAACTTTCATCATCATCTCTGTTGTCATCATAAGGGGTATAAAGACTTGTTTTCTATCATAATGAATCTCAAAGTCATCATTATCTACTCCCAACATGTTGATATCATCTTCCTTTGTTATCTCATCTGTTTCCTCAACCTCACTTATATAGTTTTGATGAAAAGGAGGAGTGATCAGTTGATCATCTTCCCTAGGTCTGTTTGGAGGTTGGTTCCTTCTAAAATTCTGATTTTGGTTCTGGTTTTTGTTTTGAGCAGTTTGGTTTTGACTTGCTTGTGCTCTCTCAAGGATGCTCATTTTCTTCATCATATCCTCCATCATTTTTTCCATCTTTGAGTTGGAAGTAGAAGATACATTTTCCTCTCTAAAGGACACTCTCTTTTCAATTTTCATTCTTGCTCTCTTCTCCATCAAGTTGACTTCCACAAAAATAGCACCCTTTTGCATATCTTCAAGAGTTGCAAAATCTCTCTCTCTCAGCTGATAGGCCATCTCAGGGTCAAACCCTTCAGGAAACTTGTTTAAATATGAGCCCTGTGGAGGTTTTAGTTCTGGGGAAAGTGCATTATACACACCATTGAATCTAGTTCAATAAGCTTGCACACTTTCCCTAGCGTCTCTATGGAGGTTCTTCTAGTCAGAAAGGACTTACAGAGGGTTTTTATTTACTTCCCATTTGTTTAAGAATGTTTGATGGAAGGCTTGGAGATCATTAATACTATGTGGGGTTAAACCTTTAAACCATTTTCTTGCTTCTCCCCCTAAGCTCTGAGAAAATAATCTAAAATTGACAAAATCATTATCAATTTCATTTCTGTCAAAGTAGTCATTCATCTTATCCACATGTTTTGATGCAGTTGTAGCATTGCTAGCATCATACAATGGAATTTTAGACTAATAGTCCTGTGGAAGATTGACTAATGGTACAAGAAGAACTAAGGGAGCATACCATGCTGCCATGATATGTGGTGGGGGTGGATTCACAGGAAGGAAAGTGGGCTGAAGTGGGGTGGTTTGAACAGTGGATGTAGGATGAACAGAAATGGATGGACCAGGAATATATTGCTGAGCTGATCTTGGATGAGAGACACCTGAGTTGTGAAGAAAATGTGAATCAGGAGGTGTTGTTTCTCTGCTACCAGGATGCTCACTTGTTTCAGGAGATGAAAGTGAAAAATCAAAATCTGACTGACCTAAGTCACTAAGAGAACTAGCTCTAAATGGATTTACTAAGTCAGCTTGTGATTATGGTAGAGCTGAAAGATTTTCAGGGACTGAATTAGCTCTCAAGGGTGATCTGAAAATAGTTGAGAGTTTAATCCTAGGAGACCTCCTAAGGATACTTTCTGGGTTATCAATTATCTCAGGTGGACCAGGGTCAGGATAGGCTCTAGTGTGAATCTTTCTAGGAGGTAGTATGATGTGTTTTTCAGACCCACCTTAAACAAAAATAGTTTAACCAGATATGACAATCTTTAAAAGGTCAACTAATCTGTTTACACAAATTTTAATCCTACCATCCTCCAACTGAGTTTGAATGATATTACAATGATAGGGTTCTTCCCAGTGGAGTCTTAAGGTCTGTTAAGGATTGTGGAGTCTCCAAGTGGAATTTTTTAGCTCTTTTGGAGGTAAAAGGTTTAATGGTCCACTACCATGTTTATTGAATACCAACCTAAAATATTTTTAGGTTATTTTATGAGTTTCTGTGGTTGTATGGAAAACTAAAGAGTCCATAAAAGCTGGCCAAGCAACTATGAACTCAAAAATTCCCCAGTGGAGTCGCCATTATGTTATGGTCTCTGTAATTAGCAAGGTTGGCAAAATTCCAACTATAGGGGTAACATCAAACCACTTTGGGATTCAAGGATCTATCCCTCCTTAATCCAGAGAGGGATCTCTCTGTAAATGAGTTTAAAGATGTGATCTTTAAAGCCTAAAATGTGATATTAGGCTAGTTATGAAGAGCATGGGTTTTGTTTTGTTTGTTTTGGTTGGGAAAAGACATGATGAAGGTGAAGGTGTTGGGGTTCCCATGTTTTGGCCAAGTTGACAAGACCAAAATATGAGACAACATAGAACCACTTTCAGACCTTAGGATCTAGCCCTCCTAGGTCCAGAGAGGGATCTCTCTATATGCGTCAAAATGTATGTCTTTGAGGCTCTAAGTTGTGATTTTAGGCTAGTTATATTCTCAGGGTTATTCGTTTGGTTGTTTGTGTTTGGTTGTTGGGAATCAGGAAAGGAAGGTCCAATATAAGGCAAGGATGAGTATAGAGTGAATTTAGGTTGAAACAGATAACTCAGGGAACATCAAGGCCATTGGGCTATGGAGTCAAGAAAGGATTTGTTTGTAATCAATGTGCAAGCTTTCAGTTGGGCTAGCCATCTAGAGCATTTGGATCTTAAAGGAGATATTTGGAATGGGACATTAAGGACAGAAAATGAAAGGAGGAGAACCAACCAACTCTGTCTATAGATCAGGTTAGAGGTCATTTAACTCCAGACCTGCTTGGACAAAGTTGAAGGCAATACAAGGGATCTTGGAAAGGCCTAATTAAGGTGGAAAGGTCCTATTGAGGCAGATACGGGATTCTAGACCTCACAGTGTTCTCAACACACCTAACTAAATCTTAACAAGAACATCTGAACATAGATTTCATTAATTCATACATAAGAGAGCAGGAAATAACATCCACTACACTGGTTAAACTAATTGAAATCGACATTCAAATACACATATGAGCAGAAAACATTAAGGGCTGGGAGAGCAGCAACATAAGGCACCTATCAAGGGTAAATCTTATGCCAAACTTCTCATGCGAGCCTGAAGAAACATAATGAAATGAAAGCAAGTCAATCACAAATACAGAGAAAGAAAAACATCACCAGCTGCTTTAGATCAGGATCCAAAGAAACATGCTTGTCATATTAAAAACAACACCAATCAGGTACATCATAGCCCACAGCTTGAACATTCAGTCTGAATACATCTAATCTCAGCCTATCTAACAATATTACACAAAGAACTTGTCTCAAGAGGAAAATAATTGCGTTTCACTGATATCTCATCAACAACCACAACAATGTTTCCTTCTGTGTTTTATAGCAGAGGATGAACTGAAGATAGACTGAGGGGGTAGGTGAGCACTAAATGTAACATTAAACATAAAAATGAATGCAGGGCCAAAGCCCATTCTGTTTGAAGGCTGAGTATTTAATTTTTTTCATCTCTTTCATGAAAGAATGATCTTCCCTGGATATGACTTTGACATATTTCGGCTGTGGTGATCTGTTGTACCTTTGTGGTGCATAAACAAAAAGCAAATGAACTACTAAGAATTCTGCTATATAAATGTTCTGCTGGCCTCGAACTGCCGTTAGGGTGGAAATTCCTTCAGGGGCGTTGTGCATAATAAAGGTTGTACGGGTGCCCTGTACTTTGATGAAGAAACATTCTGTTGATTAATAAACCCTGATGTTACCCTTTGCTCACGTTCAATACCTTTGATCGGTCCTCGGGGTCTTCAACTGGTGCTCTGCTTCCTAAAATCCTTGAGGAGGCGCGAAAGTCTTCTATTTACTGCCTCGAGCCCTATGATGTTCCAGTACTGTATTTTTTCATGCATTCTGAGCCTTAATGGTGCCGGAGATTTCAGATTTTAAATCTGTCCTTTGATGGAGGAAACCGCTCTGCTGATGTATAACACCTGCCATTCATTAACTCCTTTACCCCTGTCAGTGGGAAACCTGCTATTGCCTCCATACTGTGCAATTATGGTGGCGTTTCAACCTTTGTACTCTGCGGAGAGCTCACAACTGTGTGAGGAAAATCGATGCAACTGAAGACTGTTGGAGCGGAGGGTGGAACATATGGTGGTGCGGCAGCGGCGGAAATAATGATATTATGTGAAATAACGGTGAAAATGCATTGAAGTGGCGAAATGTGCGAACAATAGGGTTCGATGGCGATATGCAGAACAGACCATTAGATCCTGGCCTGGAGACGAAGATCAACGGCGAAGATTGAGCGGCGGAATAATTTATGAAAGTGGGCGGAGCAACTATGGAATATAAGACTTAAGTCTAAAGTCTTAAACTTTGGACCTTGGACAAATACAAAGAAATGTGATGGAAATTCCATGAACGCGATTAGGTGGGACCCAGTGGAGGCGGAGAGTGACTACTTTTGAACTGTTAGATCTTAGATCCAATGAACGGCTGTGATTTTCTCGGAGCATCGGAATCGGAAGGGAACAGGGGTGACACATATTGAAAGTTCTGATTGTGATTAGGCGGGGAGTGCGATTGAGTGCTGATCGTTGGATGCAGTGGGGAACCAGATGACAGAGATTTAATCGGGGGAAGACAGAAGGACTTGCGATCGGAGGAAATGGGAAGTGCGATGGCCGTTGGATCAGCAGGGGAATGGACGGCCAAGTTTTAATCGTTGGGTCGCAATCGGAGTTTGGACGGGAAGGCTTGCAATCGCAATCGGAAGGGGGTTAGATCAATGGCCCATGGCTAATCGCAGGGAGAAGTGCAATCGGGGGTCAAGAGTTAGGACTTGCGATTAGTGATCGGGCGGAGGATGCGATTGGCGCTGGACCGTCCAATCTGGCGGGGGGATCGACGGTGGAGAAGTAGATCAGAGGATTGCAATCGGGGCGGCACCACCGGGACTTGCGATTGTGATCAAACGGGGGTTGCGATTAGCGCTCCACCGTTGGATCTGTACAGTGGATCAACGGATGTAAAACATGCCGTGGGACTTAACGTCATAACTCAATCGCATCGTAACTTTTGAAGTTTACAAAGGAAATTGGACCTCCGCCGATGTCCGATTGCGATTAGCGCTTGGGACTTAAACGCTTGGTCCCAGCGCACGGGCATGTGTGGGGGAAGTGGTTGGGGTTAGCGGAAAAGGGGCTAGGCCTTATAATAAGGTCAGAAGTGGGTTTTTCAGCCCATTTTAATGGATTTTGAAGGTTGGGAGGGGAACAATATAGGAATAAAGGGGAATTTGGCTAAGCAAAGGGTGGAGGAAGGATATAACAAATATTTGGGAGGGTTGAGAGGGTACGAAAGGGAAGTAGAAGGGGGAACAAAGAGGAATGGAATAAGAAGGAAAGGAGGCCCTTCGGGCATTTCTCCACGAACGGAGAGGCTTGCAATGGGAACCAGTAGAGGGAAATTTATCAAAGGACACCAGGCACAAAGAGGCTTCAAGGAGGATGGGTTTCTAGGGGAAAGGCATTCCTTGAAGGCTCCAAAACAATCCAGCCCCCAGCTTTCTTGTCAAGAATTTCATAGGGGGGCTAACAGAAGGAAGTTCAAAATGAAGGGTGAAGATGTCTGCAAGTGAAGGAATGATTTGGCTGATAGAAAAGGCAAAGATAGTTTTAACTCATTGGGCTATGGAGTCATGGGAGGATTTAAATAGGACAGCAAGGTTCAAGAAGGATCCATGGGGCAAGTCACTTATGTAAAAGGATCTCTTAAGGTGATTTATGGAGTGAAATAGATAGGAAGTGGAGAACAAAACAAAATGAAGAACAGTGCACAGTCTAAGATCAAGTAAGTGCTTTTAAACTATCTTTCTTTCAACATGTGCTTAGAGAGACAAAACATAAAAGAATTATGTGATCAGGTAAGTACTTTTAAACTAGCCTGCATTGAAATACTTTGAGTTTAGAGAAACAAAATATAAAAGCATTACGAGATCAGGTAATTGCTTTTAAACTAGCCTGCTTTGAAGTACTTTCAGTCAAAAAACACTAAAAAACAGTTAGAACAGCTTAAGATCAGGTGAGTACTTTGAAACCAACCTACTTTCAGCATATTCTAAAGGAAAACACTCATGATCATCATAATGAGAAATCTAGATTAGGCAAGTGTTTTGAAACGAACCTGCTTTAATATACTTAGTATTAACAAGAGAAAAACATAGAAAATAAAGCTTTCAGTAAGAATAGGGTATTATTGAGAGTAAGTCCTAGCTCTATGTTTGTTGTTCCTTATCAGAGAAAATGAACAGAGTGAAAACTTAAAGAAAATAACAATTGACAGTGAGGAACACATCACCATTGACACAAATCAGGATCCCATAAATCAGCAGCTTAGGCTTCTGATTCAAAATCCGCCTACAATCATTCAACACTTGAGGGTTCCCACAACTTCCCACTTTCTCATCGCCTAATTTATCTTCAAAATTTCCACACAATACGTAGCTTCATAAAACTATTACATGCATTCAGATGTCCAGAGACCAACATTTTCTTATGTTCTATAGAGGTATTTATAGAGAAATGAGGAAGTGGGAGGATTTCCCAAGGATCAAATATCATTAATTATGTAATCATTTCTAACCTTTTCTCCATAACATCTGCTCTAACCTTTCTAGGCATGCTACTTGATCAACAGGTTTAATTGTTTCATCTTAAAATGGTTCTCACAGACAACTAGAGAGCAAGATTCTTTGATTTGTGATAATTGTTCAAATGCCTGTAAACACTCATTGTTCCTCGTAATAATCGAACCTTCGCTTGATTTCCTGTGAGGTCACAGCCCTAGGGACGAGAGGATTCAACTGGCCTCTGCTTATGGCGGTGGAGGGTTTCTTAGCTCAACAGATGTCGTTATCTTTCCTAAAACACCTTTAATTTACTTGATAACTGTGTTTTAGGTCTTCAATCTCCTGTTTCTGGTGTGTTCTGTCTTCGACACTGATAATCTTTGATCGGTGCTCAATTAACTATGTTTTCTGGTGTGCAGGGATGTACAGGGGTCGAATGGCATCAATGCCTCATGAATTCATTGATAAAATGTCAATTTAAAACCCTGCAAGTGATTTTGTGGTGAATTGCAGGTGGGAGGATCGTCACCCTCGACCTGTGAATTTTTCTTCAGCATGGCGAAAAAAACCATTTAAACCCTACAAAAATAAGAAAAAATATTAAAAAATCCTGCATATATAGGCTGACTGCTTCAGAAGGCACATGGAGAGGGCGTGGCCATTGGATGGCATCATCCAATGGTCGAGATTGATCAGGAAAAGTCAAAGAGACGGTGGAAGAAAGTTTAAATCAAAACTGTCGATCGTGCAGAGATCGACGGTGGGAAGCGGAGGCGAAAAATAACGTGGGGGAGTCGGTTTTTGTAGAAAATCGGTTAAAAAAACCTTTGTTTTGGCGAAAAATAGTGTGTGGGGTTCGGGATGATCATGGGCCGTCAAATAAGATCGGCCCACACGATCAACGGTGGAGATCGGGCACCAATAAACTTTAAAAAATACACCCGGACATCAAAAATCCAATTAAATCATGTTAAGTAAAGTTCCCGGGTCCGGAAATGCTGACTGGACGAAGAAAACACAGAGACCCACCCAATAGAAATATGCCGCGTGGATGTTGATGTGGCACTGGGACCGGGCAATGGCGGGGCATGCAATCAAGTCTAGACCGTCGATCTCAGGAGGAGATCGACGGTTGAGGACGCGTCGGAGGGCGACAGACGATGGGCCAGGGGCACTGTTTGCCTAGGTTAACTCCCGCGCATCTTCAAGGAGTGACTACCGTCGGATGGCCCGCCCCAGATTGGACGGTGCACAACAATATCATGCCGGATCTGTGGACGAACGTTAACGCACGATGGGGGGGGCAGTTTTCAAATAGTGCTGGTGCCACGCGTCAACCGTTGTATGGAATCGCTCCGAAATGAAAAATACCGCCAGCCCTCAGAAGGCGGTGTGATGGATACCGCCGATTGATGCACAATGTTTGGTGTGGCGGGGGACCACCGACCACGATAGGTTCCGCACTGTCGATCAATGGATTAGATTGACGGCGGAGATTAATTTTGAATTTTGCACCGACGGAAAATCTTTTTCATAGTAAATCCGACAAATTTAGTATATCACCAAAGGTTTTAAACTTTGGGTGTAAATATTTATTCAAAATGGCTTGGCGCCCGATTGCGGGGTCTGTGGGCACATGGAGAAGCATATGACTAGGGGTTATAGAGTTAGGGACTTAGCCTAAGGGGGCTTAAACCCTTAATATGAAAATGTGATTTTTTTCATGGATCTTCAATGGTTTTCAAAGGGTTTTGGGGGTTTCAATAAGGCTAAAGATGATCTTAAAACCTTATGAAAGGGATTTTGACGAAGGGGAGATGGAAAATTATGAGAATGAGGGATATTGATGGGGAACAAGAGAGTAAAAATGAAGGTTAGTTTCTGAGTGCAGGAAGGGGAAAAAAGGGGATTTTGCAGCAATCTTTCTCATGGAATTCAACAAAATTTTCTGAGCTTGAAATGGGAACAGTAATGAAGATTGAAACAAGCATATGATGTCTTCCAGAGGCTTCAAGAGATACACTTTCTGCAATGAAACTGTTCCTTGAAGGCTAAACAATGTTTTGGCCACCTTTTGATAGAACAAATTTTATAGGTGGCCAACACATCGCACTTATATTCAAGACAATATGTGATGGAGCATGTTGCATACAGAAAACTTGTGTTGGTAAGAAAAGGCTTCCTTTACTAAAAGTGTGATGGCAGTTGGAAATGAGGAAAAATAAAATAGAATTTTAAAGCTTCCCTCTCTAGAAGATTTGGGAGTTGATTCTCCATTTTCTGTTGAATATGATCTTGAATTCTTGCTAGCGAGGATTTATCCCTTATCGCATAGAACTTACCTCCTTTCAAAGTGGATCTAACCTTAGTATGGTGGATCTAAAACTTCCTCATTTAACTTGTAAAAGCAGTACCTACTATAGAGTCCGCAATGGATTTTGGAGACTTTGAATTCTGCCCTTATGCTTTCAGCTTGAGTTTGGATGTCCATAATTCATCCTTATGCATTGTTGATATTGAATGGTTTCTCATTGTGGCAAAGAAAAGACGAGAAGGTTGGGAGAGATTTGCAACATCAAGGCCTTAACAAGGGTTGTAATATTTCTTTGTTAACATTAATACAAATTGCATTGTTTTTCCTATACATCGTGTCTTTGATCATACATGTGTAGAATAAGGTTCCTTGATATCTTATTTAGAGTTATTTGAATATATTTTGTTGTATATATCGATCTCTTTGCTTGTCTTGGATAATTTGTAGGTTTTTCTTACGAGAGTTAAAGCTGGAGCTGAAGTGAGTGGGTGAAAGAAGAAGGAAACTTGCATTGGACACCAGGTAGGTATTATTATTATATTTCAAATATATCTAGGGAAATATAGTGTTTTTTTTTTTTTTTTTCTAGAATAATCCATTGAACCTAGGGAGATCGCTTATGTCTGCAGAATGGATTTATCCGGAAAACAAGGTATAAAAAGGCAACAACAATGCAATATTTGTTACAAGTATTGAAGACATAGTGCCAGTTTCATAACTTCTCAAATAACTTCATGTTACAAGTCATTGGGTTCCAATTAATCAATGTCAATGACTTGTCTTGGTTTCGTCACATGATGATGTAATTTTTGGAAAATATTGTAAATGTAAATATGTGGAATTCTAAGAGTCACATATGGACAAAAGAGTTATTACGAAAATTCCAAATGTTTTGTGAAAGTCCAAAGGTCATATTATAAGTCCAAGAGTCGTGAGGGTAATTTAGGAGTCAGGGGGATATGGCAGGTCATCCCTCTTATTATAAAAGAGACCTTATTACTCAAGAAAAGGACTCTTCACCTTTGCTTCTCCAACTAGGCATTAAAGAGAAATAGTGTTCGTTTGGGGAGAAAGTAGTGGCTTAATGCTCCACTATTGGACCTAGTGTGTCTCAGTTGTAACCATGTATCTTGGAACGTACGATTAATAATTCAAAGCTCACTGAGCCAACACACTTTCACACATGTATTGTGAATATTGTAAGATTATTCTTTGTATGTTTGTGGTATGTGTTTATGATTTAATTGTACGAAACAAATTGAACTATTTCAGTCACTTTAGTGCTCATCTTATTGAATGTGTGTTGTAATTTCTTTAATGATCATTATTTATATATGAAATATTTCACTAGATGGTTAATGAATCTTTCATAGGTATGTGTGTGTATTTATTAGAATAGTACTACTACTTTTATTCTAAAGACTCACTTTCTCTTCCTTTTCAATCAAAGAACCTTGATACATATTGGAATTCAACATTTCACAAGGCTTACTTACTTTCTCATTCGAAAGTACATGTGTGTTGCTCTCTCATGTTAACTATTGCAGCCAAGGAAAATATTTAATATAATTTTAGTTGGGCTATATTTTGGATGGGGCTCCTATACCAAATAGTGTGAGGTCTAATTAGGACTTCATATTAGGGAGACCCCTTGTGTATTGGAAGTTTCCAGCACCGTCAACATTTTCGCACTAGAAGGAGGGAAACCCTTTTATGTTTGAAAACTCAGCATATTCTAACAAATAACCTTTTATGCGAGGTAGTAACAGTATGAGTGAAACTCCAACTCACATTCATGAGATAGGAGAGTTCTCTCACCTAAGTCTAGATCATGCTTTTGAAGTCACTTATGATAAATTCCAGAAAATCTAACCTTTTACTTGTTAGTTTGCAAGAGCTCTTGGATTACTTCCTATCGCTATTATTCTTCCTCATAATCCAATAAAGAAAGATACAACACATCGTGGTGTGTTGGTTTATTTAGTGGAAGATTTGTCTATTGCAACCCTTGAAGACTTAGTTGATTTGACTCAAAGAATACATCAACAAGGGGATATTCCACCTATTTGTAGGTTTTAACCCTATACAGAGATTATCTACAAATGAATCTTTAAAATAGAAAATAAATAATAGCGAGAGCATAAAACATAAAACAGATAAACACAGAGATTTTCCCTGGATCCCAAATCGAGACGACCAGCTTGATTTTTCATTATATTCCTTTTACTGTTACAACACATATATATACATGTCGAAGCATACATAAACCCCAATCCATTAACCCTGGATTAGAACATAACCGTAGTTCCCTTGACCGTATCTACAAAATACCAGGGGCCAAAAACCATCAAGCCCCAAAACCATGTGCAAACCCATGCACAAAACCATGGGCGGGTCCGCCCACCGGAAAATAAGGTCCAGAAAATTTTTCCCGGGGCACTGCCCCAGTTACCCCCCCGCGTGTGACTAGTAGTGGAAATAATATAACACAAACCCGACACTATTGAGGAAAATCTAGATGTTAACAGGGAATATTTCACATTCTCCGATGAAGAACATCCAAGAGAAGAATAACATCCTGATAATATCAAATATATAAATGGTGAAGGAGAAGACTCTTCGAAATTAGATGGTGAAGAGTAGGAAAAAAAACATGGTTGATGATTATTTATAATAGATGGTCCAAGAGCCTCTTTCTCTTTCATTAATTCTTCATTGTATGCCTAAGCACCTAGAAAATATATTGTCAAAGTTTGATCCTAATAAGAAGACGAAAGCTACTAAAGAACACATCAATGACTTCTACATGCATTTGTGAATGCTAGAGGTATATTTTGATGATGTTTCTTGTAAAAAAATTCTGCGCACTCTAGAAGGCAGAGCATCAAATTTTATCACAATCTTCCACCTATTTCAGTCCATAATTAGAGGGAGTTCAAAAAGTTGTTCTTAGAAAAAATGGTTGATGATAAAACTCCCACCATGTTGTTGAAAGAACTTGGAAATATTAAGATGGGGGAAAAGGAAAAAGTAAAGGATTTTAATCATAGATGTACACGTTTATTGAATAATTTTCTCACTGATGTTCAACTGCATGATTCCATTACCAAATATTATTACATTGTTTCCTTTCCTACTAATATTTTTGTGTTTGTTAAGATAGATAAAAAGGACACATTAGCCATGAACTTTGCAGAAGAAATTTTTTTTTAGAAGGAATTGTGTTATATTGTGGCTATTGAGGATCATGAATATTTCAAGGGCTCCAAAGATAGTGGTAGGAAATCTCAAGACTTTTCCACTAAAACCAAAGAGAAATATTATTTTGATATGAAAAGCATGGCTAAGTCTTTGAATTTTCTCACTAATGAAGTATCTGAACAAAAGAGAAATTCAAGTGAGGCATCTACCAGTAGTAAGTCTTTCAAGTCACCTTTCTTTAAGAAGAATAATAAGCAACCAACCAAATATACACAAAGCTCCAATGTTTTCTTTAATGTTGAAAGCTTAGGCATGGACAAATTTTTCACTTTCCATTGGGAGAAGATTTCAGAGAAAAAATATCCACAATGGAATCACAACATGAATGTTGTTATCACTCAAGAAAAGTGAAACATCATTTGACATAGTCTTAGAGGTTCATGTGTCAAAGGTATGGTCATAGATTTTATTTGTCATTAGTTGGTAAAGGAAAATTTTTACTTTTTTCTTATTAACCTATCCTAAGGTCCAAACCCACCCCCATTCAAGTCTTTTCATGTCACATCAGTCATTATTTCCTGACATATTCCATTTCCCAAGCTTATAAATCTGAAAATTTCATTTTAGCCAAGTTTTCCTACTTTCGTAGTGAATTGCACAGTAAAAACACAGTTTTCTCTACGAAACTGCTGATAATTTCATAGCAAAACTGCCAAGAAATACACTAAGTACACTACAAAAATAGGTATTCCTGTCTGTCTTTTCAAAACAGGTGCTAGGTTTCAGTCAATGGTTGAAAGGGTTAGGGTAGATGCCATTCGAGTCAGTTAGGGTTAAATAAAGGTACAGTAGTCATGGCTGAAGTCGTTATTACTATTTTAAGCATGTATGAGTCATGATTATGCCATGAGTTGTCATCGAAACTTTAAAATCTTTCCCAATTGAGTCATTTTTCATTCTCTACTCCCTCTTTGTATGTTACTAAGCTCTACAGAGCTATTTCACTAAGCCCAAGTTGTGGTTGGAATTTTGAAAAGTTTGCAGGTATCACTGATCAAACGAGGCAAAGAAGACATAAAATTACCATGGCTACAAAGAGGAAGACTAACAAAGGTGGCCAATGTCTCAAATATAAACCATCAGACATGAACTTGATAAATGATGACCCAACAACTTCAGAAGTTTTCAGAAGAACAAGGTGTTTGCAGTTTTTCCAAAGACTGCAAGGATGTCATGTATAGATTTCTAAAGAGTTTTCCATCAATTTAAATGGGACAAATTCAAAGGTGGGGATGTTGAACCTCACTATAACTCCAGAGACCGTTGCAGCAGCAACAGGAATTCCAAGAGGAGGAGAACAATTGTTCAAAAATTTAAAATTCAACTGCAGGACTGTAAGTAATTTATCAAGCTAGAACATAGTGAGATTGACCTTACAAAAGCCATTCCAAGGAGCTACATGAAAGAAATTTTCTCAAAGCTGCTTCTTATCATTCAGAAGTACTTCACCTGTCAAGGGAGGTATCATATGGTTTATTCATACCACTTCAGGCTTCTGCTACTTTTTTGGTAAGAAATCTCTTGATATACCTTTTTACTTATATAGAAGCTTAGAAAAAATGGCAGAGAAAGTTCAATATAAATCTGAAGGAAATGAAACCTCACTCTTTCATCATGGTTTAATCAAGTTTCTAGTTTTAAAGGAGTTAAAAAAATTAGGCGAAGACTGGTCATCTTTTCTATTTGTCAGTGGTTTTGAAATAGATGCCATCACTCCTAAAAGAACTCCTAAACCTAGAGGTATACCATAACCTTCAGTGGCAGAGAAAAGTGAGCCTATAGGGGAAGAGCAAAGTGAACCAGTAATCATGGAAACAAAGCAATTGCAGAAACTTGATACACCTATTGTTTCACCTGCAAAACAAAAGACAATTGTGAGAAAACCTACAAAGCAAGAGCCAACTGTGAGTAAACGTGGCAGCAAAAGGGTTACAAGAAGCCAAAAAATGGCTAAGGGAAATTTAGAAAACATTCTACATGCTATTGATATTGAAGAAACTCCCATAGTCCAAGCTGAGGATATAGATGAGGGAGGAAAGAAGCGCAAGAAAGCTAAATCAGCAAAGAAGTTAGAGTTTGAAGGTGAGGATGCAGGTTTCATGTTTCAGGCTAGGAAACCAATGAAAAGGCACGCCAGAAAGGTCTTGGAAATAATTAAAGAAGCTCAGAAGGTCATTGAAACTGTCCAGCCACCACCAAGCATCATTAACCTCTCATCACTTGCAAAATAAGATCCAGTCATCAAGCAAAAGAAAGGAAAGGAGAAAATCATTGAAAAATAGAGATTGAGGTCCTTGAGGAGCAGTTGAAGTTAGAAAATCATGAAATAGTTGTCTTGAAGAAAGAGGCAAGGAAACATAATGTTCAGAAGGTGCAGTTTGAGAAAATGAAAGAAGTTTGGGAAGAGCAGGTTAATAGTGTGTCAAAGACCTTAGATAACACACAGCAATTAATCAAATGGACTCATCCATTGAGAGGAGAGGTGAATCATATCGAAATAATGAACCTACACTTTAAATATAGGAATATAAAACTAAAGGACCAAGTCAAAGACCTCCAAGAGCAGTTAGAATTGATCTATGAGGAGCTGGAGAAGAAGGGCTTAAAGATGCCTGTAGTTGAGGAGCCCATAGCTCAACTTATCATTAATGAAGAGGAAACACCTCAAGGATCTTAATTTGAGTTTGATTATGTTTTAAGAGGTTAAATTCATGTTGAAGACCAATTTTCTACAGCTGGAGGTTAATTTTTTGAGACAGGGTCAAAATCTGGAAATTTCACAGTTTTTCACAGTTTCGTAGCGTTTCCTAGCCTTGAAGCCAGGAAAACGCTATGAAAAATTATGTAGCTGTCCTTTTGCTTCTAAAACCACTTTTTTCAGCTTTCAAGGAGGGAAAATGGTAGTGATGATGTTTCAGGTCATGATGGACACTATGGAATAGCAAAGAAGTAGAAATTTTGAGTGAAAAAACCATTTTTTGGATGCTATGAAAGCACGCTACGAAACTACCCTATTTTCGTAGTGAGTTGTTTTTGAAGGTTTCTGAGTAGTTTAAAAGTAGTTTTGGATAGGTGGAAAAATCCAACAAATCAAGGGACCTTGCCACCAAACATCTATGACTTGAAGACCATGCAATGGAGACATCTCATCAGCTGAAGCTTTTGTTGAAGATAGGGTCGTGTTTTCCTAAAAAATAGGGTTTGGTTCCATATGTTTAGGAGGATATTTAATATGTCAAGTAGTGATGAGCTATTTCATAGCCTATTCGAACATGTGAGGCATAGTTGTCACTGATATGTAACTATTTTAAAGATAAGGTAGACTGATGTAATAAATAGGAGTTTGAGTCCTATTAGGAAAAGGTCTTCTTTAGAGTATAGATGTCATTTTCTAATTAAAAGACATGTTTTTCTGTTATGTAAGGTGTCATAGGAAGAGTTCGATGAATCTAGCCAAGAAGCAGATCAGCCCTATTATAAGAAGGTCTATTTAAAGCCAAATTATCGAAGTTGTAAAGGGTTGGAGATTTTTTGCACCATATTGTTGCTTTATGTAATTTGACTGATATCAGTAATACAGAGGAATTCTTCTTGACAAACCTAAGATTCTCATGAATTTTTTAATGTCTTTCTGATCTATATATTTATATGTACTACTTGCAGTATATTTCATCTCTATTACTCAGAATTCATATGTGTATGCTCTGACTTCCTTTATTGATGAAATTATTGTGTTGCCCTATGTTTTATGTGTAATTTGCCTTCATTAAAGACTCTTATCTTCCTCAGCTTCCATGTCCAGAAACCTTGCCACTGAATGTACTAATTTGTTGACTCCATAAGCCCAATGGTTGCAAGCCTACATTCTTTTCAACCTACATACATAAAAATCAAGTTAATTTTCAAATAGAGTTAGCCATCTAATCTTATCATTATCTAATATCATAAACCCCTTTGAGAGAGCCCTCTCAGACTGAAGAGGCTAAGCTTCAGTCAAAAGCTAGTTTGAAACAGTTACATAGAGTTGTCTGATTAATAGCCAATCAAGTGCAATTTTGTGATAACAAATGCTATGATGAAAAATTATGTAGGCACTCTATTAGCAGAAAAATAATATGAGTAGACTAAAGAAGCAAGTGAACCAACCGTGGAAGAGGAAAATTCAGGTGTTGGTCACTCAGTTAATGCATTTGATGTTATATATAATGTTTATAAACAAAGTGTTGATGAACCACCAGTGAATGAAGCTCCTCCACAACAACCAACTGAACGATACAATTTGAGGATAAAATGGCTGATTTCTGGGAAACATATTAGGAAGTAGTTGTTGAGAAAGATGTTACCACCTTCTAATACTTCTCAAAATTCATGGACTAAGTTAGGAATTTCTCTACTTCCTAAGAACACTTACGCCAACATTAAAAATAAGTCCATTACTCTTTGGGCTTCAAATGAAGTTACACCACCTGACACTTCAACACATCTAGTTAAAGATGAAAGTATTGATTATAACATCATTGAGGATATGAAAAGGGTTTCCGCTAATATTTCAGTCTATGAGCTCATAAAAATAACAGGACAACACGAAATAAACATCCAATAATTTTCATCACAACCTTCGTTAGGTAATGAATTTTTTGCTTCTCAGGACTTATCTAATAAGTCTCGAGACATTCTCGAGTATGTAGTTAATGTTGCTAATTTAGATACTCATACTCTCTTCCTTTCTTTTATTTTAAAATTTGAAATCTTTAAATTTAATGTCCATAATTGTCTCGTTGATACTAGGGCATATGCAAATGTCATGCCTTTATCTGTCACCAAGAATATTAATGCCAAATGGGAAAATACTTATGCTAAAAAGCTTCAGATGGTGATACAAGGTATGTTGAAGGGCCAATTTGATTAAGGTAAAATGGATCTTTGGGTAAAATGAAGTGGGATGGACATTAAGTTTGTGAAGAACAAAGGCTTTCAAACATAATTAGTAAAATAGCAAACATTTATATGGTAGGGCTAACCATTAATCATGATAAATGTAACTACAAACTGATAAATGCATAGAAATAAACATTCAAGCAATACATAGAGATATATGACTCTCTAACTTTAGGAAATTTCTATTAGACTTTGGGGAAAGACAATTAATACAAACAAATAACTCAAGCTACTAAGAGGAAACTCCTAGACATAGTATTTCGAGCTATCGGGCACTTTGAACTAAGATTGCAGAGTATTAGGCAAAGGGCAAGATCGATACAAGACCTCCTTGGTTCAACTAGGACAATCAAACATTCAAAGAAAGGTTTCAGAGGTGGAAGTTTTGACTAGCCATGAGTAAGTAGGGCATACCGTGAATCATACTTAACATGCATAACAACCATAAATGAAACAAGAAAACAATTTCTTCAATGATCAAAGAGAAACTAAGAATTCTTTGATATGACTAAGATGGAATAAAACATAGAAGCTATAATGAAACAGGAAATCTGAGGTGCCTCCAAGGGCATGTCTCAGATCTATTCTCTACTATCTTATAGCAAGAAAAGAGCATGAAATGTATATGAAAACTAAGGAAACATAACAGAGAGGGACACTATACCATTTTACCAAGTCAAGGAATCCAACAACAATCCTTTTTCGTCATCCAAAACATTCAAGAAACTATCTAATGCATGAGACAAGTGTTTCTTCCAAGCTTGTATAACCATATATTTCTCTATATCATCAATTTCAGCCTTGTTTACAATGAAGTCTCTTGGAATATATAGGCCAAGATGAGGGAAAACCTCCTAGTGCAACTAGCAAGCTCATTGGCTCATCAAAAATATATGATTTTGTCCATGAGGCTTTGCAAAGCCCAAGGAAAAAAATATCTATAAAAATATCCTAAAAATGCTAAAAAAGGAAATTATACTAACTTTTCCCAACTAACAATGGCCAAAAAAGGCTAAACGCACATTAGGAAAAGCTACTTCAGAAAACTACATTTTTTACAAAAATACTTCAGAAATGTATCAGCAGAAAATCCCCTGTCTTGTGGGAAACTTTTTGAGGCCTTCCCGATGTCAAAACAAGGCCTGTGATAGCTTTTTGGAAAGCTCTAGATGTCTAGTTTCTTAAAATGCTTTTTTTCTCCAAATGGATAACTAAAAGCCTATGAAAAACTAACCTCTGTGGAAAAACCTAGAAAATAGCCTTTGCTGATATGCGGGGCAGAGTGTTGAAAAAGTGACTATTTTTCACCACTTTGGGGGACCAAATCATATTCAATTGATATAAAATTCACTGACTAGATGCCCCTGAAATTATGGCATCCAATGATACCATTTTAATCCTTTTAGGATGCTTCAAACAAAAATGGCGATGCCCATGATTTTTAGCAAAAAGCCCAAAAATGTCAAAAAACCAAAACTTGTTGAATTTTGCCCAATTTCGGCAAGCATGACCCTCATGGGTTTTCAGAAGCATGCTGAGAATCAGAGGCCAAAATTTGAAGCCTTGATATTTCTTTCTTCATTTTTTGTGCCGGGCGCCTCTTTTGAGCCTCCTTGAGCTTTTCTTGTGTAGCCTTCAATTTCCTTCGGGCGAATTGGTTAAGCTTCTTATAGTACCCGGTCATTTTTCTTTGAAGGTCCAAATCTCTATTGGCCTTTTCCAATTTCTTCTCCAAGTGTTTATTCACCCTTTCAAGCCATGCTTCTCTATTGTTTTCTATCTCTTGAGTGAATAAAGTAGTAAGAGGAAAAGATTGGAAAATGGCAGCCTCTTCCTCTTTTTGTTTCTCCAAAGCTCTTCTGAGTCCCATGGTCCTTGGCCTCTTTCTCCTTGGCCGATCTTCTTCTTCACTATCATTGTATTCGCCCATGAGTTCTTCCAACTTAATTTTCGCTTTCAAGGCCTCTTTTTTATACTTGATAGCCCGTGTCTCATACATCGCCATGTGGAAACTCATTTTCTTGTTTTGTGTTTGCAGAAAATGAATGAGGTTTTTAGACCTCTCTAGATCCGCTCTTAGATCATGAATTTGTTCTTCTTTATTCATCAAGAGAGATTCTAGGATTCCGGCCTCATTGTCCCTGTCATCACTGTTTATTTGAATTATGTCAAAATCCCTCTCTTTCTCATGGCTTCTTTCTTCCTTCTCTTTTCCCTTGCTTTGGGTGGCCTTCTTGGTCCTCCTCCTCTTTGGTAATTCAACAATGGATTTCTTGGGCAACTTCCCTTTGCTTCGGAGTGCTCTAGTAACGTTTAGAGTTACAGTTTGAGCCACTTTCTTTCTTGATGTTCGAGGCTTTGTTACCTTTGGAGAAGAAAGCATGGCCCCTTGCCTAGGAGAGGCAGCTAGCACATCCTCTATTTGGTCTTTGCCCTTGCTACTCTCCTCATCATCCTTGCCACTGTTTTGACCCTCTTCATGAATGCCTTGACTCTCACCTTGCATATCTCCTTGAGGGCTGCCTTGTTCACTTTTGTCCCTGCTTTCTTCAGGAATTTTAGGCTCTGTATCCTCAATGTTTTGTGCTTCATCCTCATCATGTTTTCTGCTGTGAGGGCTACCAATATCTTCCTCTTGGTGACTATTTTGTTCCTCATCAAACTGTTTCATTTCTTCAACATTTCCCTCTTCACTGTTTTTCTCTTCTTCATCGTGCTCTTCTTCATCATTGTGTTGCTTTTCATCACTATTCTTTTCTTCACTTTTCTTCCTTTGACTTTGATCCTCTTCACTTTTTTTCTCTTTATCACTATGCTGCTTTTCCTCACTGTGCTACTCTTCATCACTGTGCTTTTCTTCCTCACTGTATTTTTCTTCTTCACTATGCTCTTCTTCTTGATCAATCATAGAAGATTTTTGTTTCTTGGGAGTGGGTTTACTAGAAGAAGGAGAAAGATGATGAGTGGAAGGTGAAGGAGATGCATGGGATGAAGAAGCAGTGGCGAAATCAGGATGTGAAATAAAAGTGTCCCAAGAAATTCCCTTCTTCTCAAGTTGATGGAGAATGACAATATTGATAAGGGAATGATGGAAAAGACAAGCTAGCTACTAAGAAGAAGGTCTCTTTTGAACAGTGGAAGCCATATTTTCAATACTTCTATGGAGGAAAAAGAGGAGGTTTAGCAATTGGGTTCTTGTGAAGTGCATGAGTAGCCGGACATGGTAAGCATAAACCCGGGAAAACCTTCCCTCACATGTGAAATATTTCATGATTATCTTCATGAGGGGAGCATAGCTGGTCAACAAATATGAAAAAGGAAAGATGGATGGGCATGCATCCCGATGCTCTAGTTTCAAAAAGGGTTTGTATTGATCTGAGTCTAAGTAACTCTTCTTAAACCATTTTTCTCCGACATATGGAATTTTGGTAGCTTTGGAAATGGATCTAGGATAAAGCTTGAAGTCTACGCCTACTAGATGAACATGTTTCCCTTGCATTCTTAAAGAAAATAGATGTGTCAAGGGAAGACAATTTTTCACCTCCTGAACCCTTTGAAAAAAATCTAAACATCCTACTTCATGAAAGTTAAAAAGCACTGAAGGAAGGGCATTTACTTCCTCAGTTGAAAAAGGTTCATACTTTTTGTGAGGGCCACTTCTTCTATCTTGCCTGGGAGGAATTTTTCTTTGGATACTCTTTGCTAGCTGACCAAGACAAGTTGATTCAAATGGTCTTTAAAATAGTTTCCCAACACCACACCTTTTCCTCCTTGTAAGTCACTGTGTTTCTTTGATGCTAACAAAACCAATATTTGTTAAATGAGAACAAAATCACTTTTATCACTGTGTTTGAGAAAAAGGTTTGAACAAGATATGTTTGTGGTTTTTTGTTTGGAGAGGAATCTCCCTTTGTTTTGGCACAAACACCCTTCCCTTCAAACACTTCTCCTTTGCTATCACTGTTTTTTGAAAGGTAATTAGGGCTCTTTCAAAATTGATAAAACACCTTCTCCTATCACTATGTTAATCCTTGATACCCACAGCAACAAAACTTTTTTGATTTTGACCAAAGGCCCAATCTCCTAATCATTGTTTCTCTATGTGCTTTTAGATGATAAAATGCCCTTAAAACCACTGTTAAGACACTTCCCAAACTGATTTTAAGACCCCCAAACACACTCTATTTTTCTTCTAGCAACTGTGGGTGTTTTTAGTTATTTCATAGCACAAAGAGCACTTCGAACAATGGCACATTAGTCTTCTCTTTTTTCACTGTTTCTATACCTTTGAAAACCACAGCAGGAAACCCTTTAAATTCAAAATTTTACAAGAAGTATGGAAAATACCTTGTAAATAATTTTATGGTCTTTGTCGATCATTAATTCAGTGTTCAAGGGCATTTTCTGAGGTCTGGTGGATGAGCAGGCCATTTGCAGTGGAAGGTGCCGCGCAGAGGAGGTTGTCGGGTCAGTTTCAGGCGCCCGATGACTGCAGACACAGACACGCAGTGCACATCTACAGGCGTGCCACGCCTTAATATAAACCCCTTTTTCAGGCGCTCACAGGCGTGCCGTGCACACCTACAGGCATGCCGCGTAGAGTTTGAGCACCGAAAACCTTCATATTTTCCCAAAAGTGCTTCCTTTCTTCAGTGAGCAGCCAAGGGATGCTCATTTTGGGTTTGAAAGTCGCTAATGGGCCCTTTTAAATGGCTTTTTCTCCTTTTAATTTTGAAAAATCTCTAATCAATACTTGACCTACATCTGTTCATCAAGGAGATGGCCTTAAAAAACCCTTAATGCAATCATATACAAATAACAGAGTTTGTTCTTATGTATATTAAAAGGTCTTGTCTATGACTGTGGTATGTTTTATTTCTTTGAATGTTGTCTTCAATCATTTGTGTGATAGCCTTCCTTATCCATACTGTCTCTGTGTATTCATTTGCAAAGGTCTTTTAAGAAACAAGGCTATTCTACCTTCTTGTCATTTCGATGAGATTGTTCCAAGTTTTGGACATTCTAGCCTCAGATCACCCTTTGAAGAAGACCTTTATGGACAGAAGAAAAACAAAGCTTTTTTAACCCCATAATATCACTGCTTGGCCTATGTTTAACACCAAATTTCAACTCATAAGCCTTCAATTTCTTCCTACTGATTTTCAACTTTGTCTTTTAAATAGTGAACTTATTTAAACACTATTTGAAACACTACTGATATATCAGTTGTTTCATCCTTTTGGAGGAAGTGGTGTAAACAAGTTTTTAAGTCATTAAAAACACTGTTAGTCTTGTGCTCTTTGAATGAGGTTATACCTCTGTTCCTGACCCTCTACTTTTAAATGAAGGAGGCCTTTATCATGTTCATGACCCTCTGCTTTTAAAATGAAGGAGGTCAACATAATATTTCCAAACCATCTGCTCTTTATACTGGAGGAGGTTTTCAACATGTGACCCAACCATCTGCTCCTGCTTGGAGGAGGTTTTCAACATGTCACCCAACCATCTGTTCCTGCTTGGAGGAGGTTAACACAGTCATGAAATTTCATCCATTTCTCAAACTGTGTCATCTTTCTTTGTAATACATATCTCTGCTTGGTATATCACAATAAGTAATAAAGTGAAAATTTGACAATATGCTATAAGGGGCATGTTCTGAGATATGTATCCTATTGTCAAAATATCCTTGTGAATCCTTTAAACCAGGAGCCACATGAATTTTATTTGTAGAGTATTTTCTTGCTAGTCATTACTTACTAACCTTTCTTGACTGTGTTTACAGAGGTTTATTGAATTTTCTCTCTGACTAGTATTCTTATCCCAGGCTCAAGACAACATGAAAATCAGTTATCTTCGTATGTTCAGTTTGATAATGTCTTCTGGAATACTTGTACATCTCTGCTTCTGAAAGAGACACTGAAACATTGTAGATTAACATTGTATTAGTTTGGATTTTGAAACATGTACTACTGAGACATCAAGACCTCTTAGTGGCGCGACCTATGGGTGTATCAAGATTTTTTTTTTGCAGATTAAGCGCTAATTTAGGGCTGGCTGGTATTGAACAAAAGATTTTGGCTCAGGATGTTTTTACCAAGGAAGGGATTCCCTAAAGTGCCACTACCTAACTTAGGGGAGATCTTGACAGATTTTGAGTATTCTCTTTGGTATGATTAGATCTCAAAATGACATATGACCAGAGGTAGGGTGGCTGAAATTTTATCAAGACTTGGATAATGAATGACTTGGGAATGAGGGTAAATGATAGTAGATAACCTTTAGCTATGACAGCTCATGGACAGGATTATATGACTGCAACTAGATAGGACTTAACAACTATGGTTTTTTCTCATCATAGGCTGAATGGAAAAGGTAGGAGGACAAAAATTGTTTAGGAGTGTTTTCTAGATGACAGATTTGAAAAATTGGAGATCAGGTTCTAGAAAAATTGGCTTAAAAAAATAGTCATCATCAACAGGTGAAAAATACTGATGACTAACATTGTCTACATTTGGGGAGGGCAGCTCCTTCTCAGGAGGTGTCCAGAATTTCAAATCTCTGACCTTTGAAGACCAGTGCCTTTATCCATTGGCACAAATTTCTTTATTCCTTGATGCTATTTCTGAAAATTGACAGCATGATTAACATCAAAATCATTTCTACCTACCCATCTATATTTCCTAACATTTTTTCTTTCTTCTTTCTAGACTTATATCTTTCGGGTGTTCAGATTAAACTGATGAACTCCTTTAATTCTCTACCTAAGCTAGATCGATTGTCAAAATTAAGCTGTTTGACAGGATGTTATTCTCTAATCTAAAACATGAAATTGAAAAATGACCAAATTAGGATTGGACAGTTTGATTTGTCATGTACTTGTGGCATGAAAGACAAGCTGCACACAAATATTATTTTGCATGTGTTAGATGATCCAAATATTATCATAGGATATAAGTTTGAATAAAATAATTAGTAATTTAAGATATTAAATTAATAATTATTTTAGAATATTTAATAAATATTTTAGATATTTAGAATTAGAAATTTGTTATTAAAAATTAGGACTCTAGAAAAGAGTCGTTTCCTAGGCTCTAAGTTAGGAGAGAAGTTAGTAGTTTGGTTAGAAGCTCATTTATTGTAAATAGACACTTGTTTATTTTCCAAGTGATCCATAACTAGATTAAGTTAGAGCATAGAGCTTATAAATAGTTTAGTTTCCTATTTTCATTGTAATGTGTAATGAGAGAATGTGAGAGTGAGTTTACGTGTGTAAACTCCTGCAATTTGCCCTGTAATCTTTTTGCTTGATCAATAAAGTTGTGTGTTTGAGGACACTTCTGCACTTTCATGTGGTGATATTGACAAGTATAAAGCATGCCTTGTTGCTAAAGGATTTTTCCAGCAGGAAGGGATCGATTATGAGGAGACCTTTTCTCCCACAGCCAAATGGAACACCATCCGCCTTACACTTGCCTTAGCAGCTCAGAAAGGGTGGAAAGTTCATCAAATGGATGTCAAAAGTGCTTTTCTCAACGGGGACTTACAGGAAGATGTATACATGACACAACCACTAGGGTTTGAAGTTAAAGGGCAAGAACATAAATTCTGCAAACTAATCAAGGCTTTATATGGATTAAAACAAGCTCCCTGCGCCTGGTATGCCAAAATGGATGAATACCTTCGCAAAGTTGGTTTTCATTGCAGTGAATCTGATGATACTTTGTATGTGCGCCAACAGGGAAAATATCTGGTCATTCTTATTATGTATGTTGATGATTTGATCATTACAGGCAAGAATGATGATCACATTGAACAGGTGAAAAAGGAGTTGCATGCAGGTTTTAAGATGACAGATTTGGGACTATTTCACTACTATCTTGGGGTTGAAGTATTCCAACGTCCACATCAGATCTTCATTTCCCAGAGTAAATATGCAGCAGAAATTCTTCAGCGATTTGGAATGCAGGATTGTAAGCCTGTCCTTACCCCTATGGAACAAAACTTAAAACTTTCAAAATTTGAAGGGGGGGAAAAAGTGGACAGCACGACTTACAGACAGTTGATTGGCAGCTTGATTTATTTGACAACCACTCGTCCTGATCTATCTTATGCAGTCAGTATTCTTTCACGTTTTATGCAGGAACCACTAGACAGCCATTGGAATGCAGCCAAAAGAGTTCTTCGATATATCCAAGGAACAAAAGATTTTGGTCTTCTTTACAAAAAGACTAAAAATTTTGTACTTGGTGGATTTTCAGATGCCGACTTTGCAGGCAGTATTGATGACAGGGCATCCACCTCAGGTTACTTAATGAACATGGGGTTAGCTGTAGTTTCCTGGAGTTGCAAGAAGTAAAGTACAGTGGCCACTTCTTCAGCAGAAGCAGAGTACATTTCATCATGGGAAGCAGCATGTGAGATTGTTTGGTTACGTCGAGTTTTACAGGACTTGGGGATTCCTCCAGCAGAAGCTACTTCATTATTCATCGACAATCAATCAGCAATAAAGCTTGCCAAGAATCTAGTTTTTAATTCAAAGACAAAGCATGTGGACACCAAGTATCATCATATCAGATCTCTCATTGCAAAGGACGTCATCAAGCCAGTGTTTTTCCCTTCAGAAGATCAGACCTCCGACATTTTCACAAAACCTCTTGGCAGAATAAAGTTTACTAAGTTCAGGGATGAACTTGGTATCTGTTGTAATGTATATTTGGATCATAGGGGGGAATGTTAGATGATCCAAAAATAAATATTATCATAGGATATAAAGTTTGAATAAAATAATTATTAATTTAAGATATTAAATTAATAATTATTCTAGAATATTTAATAAATCTTTGAGATATTTAGAATTAGAAATTTGTTATTAAAGATTAGGACTCTAGAAAAGAGTCGTTTCCTAGGCTCTAAGTTAGGAGTAAAGTTAGTAGTTTGGTTAGAAGCTCATTTATTGTAAATGGACACTTGTTTATTTTCCAAGTGATCCATAACTAGATTAAGTTAGAGCATAGAGCTTATAAATAGGTTAGTTTCCTATTTTCATTGTAATGTGTAATGAGAGAATGTGAGAGTGAGTTTACGTGTGTAAACTCCTGCAATTTGCCCTGTAATATTTTTGCTTGATCAATAAAGTTGTGTGTCTGAGGACACTTCTGCACTTTCAGCATGAACATGAAATTTAGAAAAATCAGGGCTAGGATACACAATTTGTTGTTCATCCCTGTTTTCCTCTTTGGTTTTGTTTTGATCATGTGGAACCAGTATCTTTTCCTAATCTATTTTCTTTGACAAGTCAAGCTTACACAATTTGACTATCTCTTCTCTCACTAACTTATCAGCAAATAAATTTAAAACATGTTCAATTATGATTAGGCTAAATAACTGAACAAGACATTTTTTAGCGCTAGTAGCGGCATTTAGACTTGCGCGCTTTCTGAATGACTGCTTTCTTTTTTTTTTGAACATGGGGCTTTCTTGTTATTTTCCAAACTGCCCTCTTTTTCTACTTTTCTATTTTTTTTGAATTTTCTGTTTTTTGATTTATTTCTTCAAAAAATGATATATACAATGATTGAAAGTGTTTTAAAACTGGATCTCTTGACAAAAATAATTTTTTAGTGTCCTGCCATTCACAGGACCTCCAAAGGTTTCATTCCCATCAAGTTCTTGCAGGAAGAAAGCATTGTTTCCGCTAACTGAACTGATGATGAAAGGCCCCTTCCATAAGTTATCAAACTTGCCATGTTTACCTTTTTCTTCTCTTCTGGAATCCCATTTTAACACTTTATCCCCAATCTGAAAATCATTTTCATTGGTCCTTCTGTCAAAAATATGTTTTATCTTGTCTTGCGCTAACTGAGCCCTTTGGTAAACTTCTTCTCTAATTTTCTGTAAATGGATAGTCTGATTTACCCTGCTTTGCATGTCATTTTATTCTATTTGAACTTCTTGCAATAGCTTCATTACTGGAACCCCTAAAGATGTTGGGAAAATGGCATCTATGCCATACACTAGTTGGTAGGGAGACATACCGATTGATTTTTTGGTGGTTAGTCTATCAACCCATAGTGCATGTACTAGTTTTCCATGCCATGCCTTTTGATTTTGTTCCAGAAGTTTCTTAATGATGTTGAATAGGCTTTTGTTAGAGGGCTCGGCTAAACCATTACCTTGAGGGTAATAAGCTGTGGAATGTACCAATGAAATGTGATATTTGTAACAGAAGTCAACCATCCTTTTGGAGGAAAAGACAGTAGCGTTATCTATGATAATCTTCCTAGGACAGCCGAATCTAGACAGAATGTTGGTTTCTAGGAACATAATGATGACTAAATTGGTGGCATTCCTGGAGGGTATGGATTCTATCCACTTGGTAAAGTATTCAATGGATGTAAGGATCCATTTTTGTTGAGCGGATGAAGAAGGGTGAATCTCCCCAATAAAATCTAAACCCCATTGCTGGAAAGGTCCTTCAACTATGCTGGGATGTAAGGGAAAAGGTAAAAGATTTTTCTTTCCATCAAAAATTTGGCACTTATGGCATGTCATGACTAGTTTGTGAGTGTCAGGAAATAAGGTAGGCCAATAATAACTGGCTCTAAGGATTTTTTTGGCTGTGGTTTTCCAGTAGAGATGACCTCCACATTCTCCTTCGTGCATTTCGTGCATAATTTTCTCTACATCATACTCAAGAAAAAATTTAAGCATCATACCAGTGGGATTTTTCCAATACAGAACTCCATCTAAAATGCAAAACTTTAGAGATTTTTTTTTGAGGAACCTTGCTTTTGTTTTTGATAAATTTGGAGGAGCATTTAGATAAAATAATACATATATAATATCTGCATACCAAGGTGAATTCAAAAACACTTCTTCAACATGAGGGGCTGTGCATTCTTCCTGTTCTTCTAAGGCATCAACAAAATTTATATCTAATGCTTGGAGGTTAGTTTCAGCCATTAGTCTCGCGAGTCCTTGTCCTTTAACCAGTTTGGTGGGTCGGATTTCTAAGTCATTTTCTAAAATGATAGCAATCCATTTTCCCCTTTTACCGTCGGGATATTGATTTAATATATCTTTGACGACGGTATTAGGAACGAAAGCAATGATGTGAGAATGAAAGATATAAACTCAGAAATATTTCAATGCTTTTACCAATGTGAATGCCTGTTTTTCCATGATATTTTATTTTAAGGGAGCATCTCTTAGGGATTTGATAAAAAGGGCAATGGGTTGTTCTTGCCCTGCTATGTTCTTTTGTAATAATACTGCAGCTATCATGTGTTGCGATGCAAATGAGAAAATGTAAAAATCTTTGGTGAAATCAGGACTTATCAGTACTAGTGTTTCAGTTAGGGTTTTTTTAACCAATTCAAAATATTTTTTGGCTTCTGTAGTCCACTTAACCCCAACTTCCTTTTTTAACATGTTTGTGATATTTCTCAGAACACAGGGGAAACCACTCAATCAAAGACCCATAATGATGATCAAATGCTAAGCACAAGGTCACCTATCAATGATGGAAATAGGGCCAGGGTGCGGCTCTAGGTTTACTCTTAGAGAAATGTGTCGTAGTCGATGAGAGACAAACCCACCGGAAAGAATTCAATGGGGACCTTCTCAAACCAGCACGAGTAGAAGACCAAAACATCTGATGTGATAGAACAAGATACTGACAAGATCGGGAAGGCTGACTAAATAATGAGACAAGAGACACCGCAGAATGGATGACTCTGGTCAAACTTCCCTTGAAAAAAAGCACGACTCGTGATGACCATGGCAGTAAAAAGTGACACTGTATAAATCTGTTATGCAGGAGGCAAAACAAACTCTCCATATGATTGGAAGAGATAACCAACCGGGGGAGAACTGACCAGTGAAACAAGGCAAAGGCTGAACCTAGGTCAAACCTAAAACCATCCCAAATGAAGGAAATATATAAGTGTATGTGCTTTGTTCAAGGGCGACAAACTGATACTGTACTGCCATCAAATTACGAAGTTACATCCCGTTCCCGCTCTTTTTGTTATATTTGATTTTTTTGTCTTTTTCATATAATAAGCCTGAAAAAGAATAAAAGAATGCTATAGTACAATGGATAGAACGAGTATCAAGAAACAAATGCACTAGTTCCTGGGATAGTAACAATCCTATGCTCAATGCAAGGTGGCGGAAACTGGTAAGCGATACTCAGAGGAATGTTCCATCCATGGGTAAAAGGGTGTCAAGTCGCGATAGCTAAGTGCATGCAAAGGTTAACTTGTATAGACAGTCAAGGTCAAAAGTTGGCTTAAACATAGAGTCCAAAATGAACCCGGCTAAAGGCCAGGATAAACAAGTAGCCAATATGCAATGCAGTAATACAACCCAACAACACCAGGGAGCCTCTAGGGTAATAGCCAGAAAAATAATAGTGGAGAAGAAGAAGAATGAAGCTTCAACACATAAGTCATGGCGGGACTAAAGAGGACTCTCGAGCCTACATAAAACGCAGCATGGGCAACAAGTGATAGTGAGGAACTAACTAGGAAACCCATGTAAAGGAAGGCTCTACCACCAAGTCATGATTAAATAATCGGCGAGTGAAATGGGTGAAATACTCATGACCTGATGGGATCGACCCTATGGCAAGTGATCAGAATGGACGCTAGTATGAAAAATGCAACGGAACGTGGATTCCCTAACCTATATGCCAGTGAAGATCATATACCTGCCATGACGGGTCAGCAGTCATGGATAAAAAACCGGAAAAAATCTCAAGTTCATCAAAATGTACCTGAAAATATACCAATCTAGGCGCTTCCAAGCATCTGGGTTATGCAGCTTAAGATAGATTGAAAAAATAAGCATAACAAATTTTTGCGAAAATTTTCAACTTTTTGGGCATAAATAGACAAGTTACCTCACATTTGGTTCATTGTGACTTGCTGAATTGAGAAAAAGAGCTCTGGAGAAAAAGCCTCTTTCTTCAAAACAGGAGCAATCGACCGTCAAACTTCACCGAATTTGTTAGGTGAGCTCTTAATCCATCCTTGTTATCAATTTTGTCCGTTCAGAAGTTTAGAATTCAGAAATTTCACCGTAGGATTACTTGTTTAAAATTACGGTTCTGCGCATACGCGGGTTTATATTGACCAAGCCACGTATATACGCGACTGTGTACAGAGAAAGTCGCGTATGCGCAACCCGAAATGAAACAACGTGATTCTAACAAATAAATTATTGAATTTTTGCAGGATGACTATATCATGGAGAGAACGTGAGCGCAGTGCCATTGACAATGAAGTAATGCAGGACCAATTATCACTCAATATTCTCCGAAATTGTGGATTGCTCAAGTTTTTCAAAATGCCAAATATGAAGAGTAATGTCCGGTTGCTCGAAATACTTGTGAATTATTGGGAACCCGAAGAAGACTGTTTCATAATAGATCAAATGCCCATACGTATCGAGGTGTAAGATATCTATTTTATTACTGGACTCTCCCGGAGGGGGGAGCCAGTAGACTTACATGGAAAACCCTTGGGAGGGCTCACCGTGGAAGATTACGTCCACGTCTACTGCGTAGAGGGTTCCAAGAAAGTTGGGACTCAAATTGCTATCAAGGATTTAAGATACTTGCACATGAAAATTCTCCTTTTTACCATTGGTAGGGTAGCGGGATTTGCTTCCCTACACCAGGCATCCAGGAGTCAAATGAGTATAGTTGTGGAATGCTTAACTCATTTATATGATTGGTGCACAGCTCTACTAATTAACATGAAGCAACAATTGACTTCCATCCGAAAAGAAAAGACAAAACATTTCGGATATGGTACAATATTGATGACATTCTTCTTTGAGAAGATTCCTAGACTGAGACCCAAAGTGATCTCTTCTATCAGCAGTCCAAGGGACCCAAGAATTTCCCGAAGGGCTGACTTGATGAAGAGACTGGGGGGAAGTGAAGTTCCCCGAACCACCTGGGATGATGTGTTCTTCCAATGGTGGGGAGAACAAATCATCACTGTGGAGGACTATCCCTATGCGGGGATGGATTTCTGTGGTGATGCAGACCTCGTCATTCCACCTGGCACGGCATGGGGTACAGTCGGTAAGTTTGCAATTTTTTTAACTTATATGATTTTTTGGATTTTTTCAATATGTAAAAAAAATGAAACATTTTTTTGTTTGGATTCAAAGTGACTTAAAATATCATAATGATCATGATACAGATATTGGACCAGTCCGTCCTGATGGTTACCCATGACACAAGCGCCGCAGAGGCGAGGTGGATACAGTAAACTCAGATAGAACCCTCCATGCTGTACAGAGGAACTTGGAGGGTTTAACCCGCCAAGTTCCTATGGCTGCAGTGGAAGATCTACCCGAGGCCATCCAGAGACGGGTAGTACGAGTACCTCCTGACTGGGTGCGGTTATTCTGCCGAGTCGCGACTGCGATCGTGTTCTATAGGAACACAACTTCTGGGCAGGGACCACAGGAGTAGATATATATGAATTATCGGATGACTATATATTTTTTGAGATTTGAACATGATCGGGCATAAGCCCAAATTTTGTATGACTTATGGATCCAAATTTTGTATAGTTTTTTAAACACTCTGATATATATACAGCGATTTTTGATGTGATCTGACAAATGTATAAAAATGTATGATGCTTTTGATGATTAAATTGTATTGTATGGAATGATTAATATGCCAATCAATTGCTTGATTAGCTAATGAGTCTGCCATCCAATTGTCAGCTCGAGGAATATGAATGAAAGTTAAAAATTGAAAAGACCTTTGTAACAAACGTACCCTCAAGAAAAACCAGAGTAAAAATGGATCTCAAACCCGATAAGTATTGTTCAACTGCGACACCACCAGCTGGGAGTCCAAGAAAACTACCAACGAATCAACACCCAAATATATTGCCTCCGAGAGTAGATAAATAACTGCAGTGTATTCTGCTATATTATTGGAAGCAGGACCAATACAGAATCCTCTTGATACTAACAGCTAACCGGATGGGTGATGAAGCACCCAAGCCGCGGAAGCCAAGTTCCGGGTGTGTCTATTAGCACCATCGGCGAAACCAAAATGACTCCTGACATCCGACACAACCTACCAAAGTAGATCAAAAACATCACCATCCAATCAAAGATTGAAAAACCAGATATGTATAAAGAAAAACTACTATATACAAAATCAAAATGCCAGGCCGAAGCCTAGGCATAATACTTTTTCAAATAGAGCCCATTTCTAGGCTCCGGCAACTCATTCCCTTCAAAATCAACCAAGTTATATGCTCCTTTCTTAAGGATTTTTTTAACGATAAAGGGGCCATACCACATAGACTTAAACTTTCCTGCCCCCAGGGCATCTTTTTCTTGGGCATAGACCAAAACAAGGTCACCTTCCGAAAAAACCCTAGGCTTGACCGCCTTATCGTAATGAACTTTAACTCGGTTTTTATGTGCTTCATTCATCGTGGCAGCATCTCGACGCTGCTCATCGATATGTTCCAGATGAAGGAGACGTTCTTCAAGACTAGAAGTGTCAGGAAGAAGTTCAACAGCTAACTTAAGAGAAGGAATCTCACATTCAATGGGAAATACGGATTCCAACCCGTAAACTAGCTGAAACTAAGTAAAGCCAGTTGCAGTTTTCACTGACGTCCTGTATGCCCAAAGTGCAGGATATAGCATGATATGCCAGTTGGATCGAGCTTTATCGATTGTCCTTTGAAGAATTTTCTTCAAGTATTTATACACGGCTTCCACTTGCCCATTGGCCTGAGGATAATACGGAGACGAATGCTCCTGCCGGAAACCTAATTTTAGAGCCAACTCGGCCATCATGCTATTCTGAAAATGACTACCATGATCAGTGACAATCTCTCTAGGAATACCAAAATGAGCAATAACCTGGTTGAACAGAAAAAGAGCTTCTGTCTCACCATCATTCCTAAAAGTAGGCATAGCTTCGACCCACTTTGTAAAGTAGTCTACTGCTACAATAATGTACTTGTGACCTTTAGTCGAAGGTAGGTTACAAGTAGTATAATCAATACCCCACTTTGTAAAGGGACCGACAGTAATGACTGGAAAAAGCGGAGCTGGATGAGCGCGCATTTTTCGAGTATAAACTTGACATGGATGACACTTTTTGACCGACTCCACACAATATTTGAAAATCGAAGGCCAAAAGTACCCAGCACGCAAGATCTTTTGGGCTGTAGATGGCCCAGATAAATGACCACCACAAACTCCACTGTGGCAATCATTCAGCAGAGCCTCAGCTTCTTCGAGAGTTAAGCAACGTCTCAGGATTGAATCAACCCCTCGATGGTATAAAGCATCACCAATGATCAAATAATTTTTAGCCAAGTGACGTAACTTACGACGCTCATCTTTCGAAAAAGTAGAGGGAAACTTCGCAGTCTAGAGATACACAATGATATCTCCATACCAATGATCCTATGGAGAGATGAGAAACAAATGTTCATCTGGAAAGGATTCATCATAGACTATCTCTTCTCCACAGGGAAACTCAGAAATCAATTCCGCGAAAACTAATGATTTCTTGGACTTGGAAAACATAAACTCAAGGTAAAATTCCTGCAAAATCACAATCCATCTATTGTATTTTCCCCCAATCACTCACCTACTGAGAACAAATTAAAATGGATTGGCTGCTGCCAAAACATAAGTTTTTCGTGGAAGAATGTAATGTCTGAGTCGCTTCACAGCATGAACAGTTGCTAAAGCCAGTTTTTCTATCGGAGTATACCGGAGTTCAGGTCCTACCAAGCCTCGACTAAGATAGTATATAACATGCTCTACAAGAGCATCATCTTCCTGAACTAGAACCATACCAATGGTAGATTCTACTGCTGCAAGATACAAAAGGAAATCCCTGCTATAATCAGGTGGACTCAATAAAGGAGCAGAGGCCAATGCTTTTTTCAAAGCATCGAATGAGCGTTGAGCGAAGTCATCCCAAAAGAATGGAACTCCCTTCTTCAACAATCTCATAAATCCTTTGGTAACTTCAGCATAATTTACGTGAAGCATAAGAGAAGAATTAGCTTTCATGTATGTTTTAGAGATTGTGAATAGACGACGGGAGAGCAGCGGCTGTGCCTCAGCAACGAAGGATCTACCCTAATCCCTTCCCTAGACACAATGAATCCCAATAACCGACCGGATGTAACCGTGAAAACACACTTGTTCGGATTCAACCTAATCTTGTAGAAATGAAATCGTTCAAATACTTGACGGAGGTGAGCAGGACGATCGATTCTCTTTCGAGAATGAGCAGCTAAATCATCCAAATATGCCTTGATAATCTGTTTGATGTCGTGGAAGGCATATGACATGGCCCGCTGAAAGGTAGCCCCAGCATTTTTAAGACCAAAAGGCATCTTCTTGTAAGCAAAAGTACCCCAGGGACAAATAAAGGCAGTCTTATGTTGATCTTCAGGACAGATAGTAATCTGATTATATCCGAAAAAACCATCCATGAAGGAGAAAATATCATTACCGGCACACTCATTAACGATCTGATCTATAAATGGTGTGGGGTAATTATCTTTCGGACATGCTTTATTAAGGTCTCTGAAATCAATGCAAACTCGAATCGTTCCTTGCTTTTTATCTACGGGAATAGGGTTCGAAACCCATTCAGTCAAAGGAACATGGAAAATGAATCCCGCCTTGAGCAGCTTCTCTACCTCGGCTTTGATAGCTACAGCCTTCCTAGGATTTACTGGACGAATTTTTTGCCTCACAGGCTTAGCATTTTCGTAAGTCTTGATCTCATCTATACCTGGCATTTCCTCATAAGACCAAGCGAACACATCCCTATTCTCTTTAAAGATATCAGTGTAAATCTGAATCTCTTCAGGGGAACATTCAGATTCGATGAAGACATTCTCTATAACATTGGGATCCCTGGAAACGTTCACCAGGATAGTTGGAGAAATCACAGCCATGTTCCCTTCTGCATGTACCTGTGTTGGTGCTAAAGGGTTCAGGACTGGGTGAACAGGACCAGGAGACACAGGGCTTGGAAAAATTGATTCAACTTCGCTCAAATCAAGTAAAAAGTAGGACCGATGATGCAAATCATCCCACAGTCTATCTATACCAGTCATAGCTTCCAGGATGGCCTCTTCAGATGGAAGAGTGGTATCAAGGCAATCCTGGGCAGAAGAATAATTAAGTGTCCAAGCCGGAGCCACATCGCCATCCAATTCCTCCAGAGAAAGAGGAGCTGGAATGGAATCTGCAGAGTCAACAATAGATTGATAAGCAATCTTAGCTGCAGACATCGGAAATGCCATTCCATCCACTTGACCTTCCGCTAATGTGGTTGTAGGGGAAGGTAAGGTCCAAGGGTCCGAAAAATAATGAGTTCTGAAGAACTCTCTTCGAAGGAGAGCCCTGGAGGATGAAATTGCAATTATATGAACAGTCGGAGGTGGAATATCAAAATTACCCATCAAAGAAGAATACGTTCCAACCCCTAAATTCTCAACAGGCGACTTGGCCTTATCCAACTTTGGAATAGTTGAGTCAGTAGATGCATTCGGGTCTATAGGAGGACAGTCCAGTTGATCCACCGTAACAATCCTCCCTTCATGAGGGAAACAAATAATCGAAAATAATGAAGATGCAATGGCATCCATCTCATAAATCCAGTTTCTCCCCGATAGAAGGTTGTAGTCCAAGCTTGCATCAACTATCTCAACCTCTATATTTACAGTTTTGTCCCCAACACAGATGGGCAAAGCTGGTACAATACCATGCGGTCTGTGAGAATGACCATCAAACGCAGTCAAAAGAGTAGCAGATGGAACAGCTGCGGGAGATCCAATTCCCTTCCAACATGTGAGAGACATCACACAAGTGGAAGCACCCTCATCAACGACTGTTCGGAAAATATTGCATTTCCGGTATGATGATTTAATATGAAAATCCATATGATGGGGGAGTCTCTTTTTAAAATTAGTCATATCGAAAGTAATCATAAGAGAGTTCTTTGGATCGACAACCCCAATAGCAGTGAGCAGAGAACTGCGCTGAGCCGGACAAGACTGGAGCACCTCAAGAGTCGACATGGCACAAGGAATCTACGCCAGATCTTCTACAATAGAGTAGTTCTGGGCAGCCTTGGCATTTGCATTAATCGTTGTATGCTTAGTAGATGTTTTGGGCATCTGAGGTATAGGCTCAACAGTAGGCTTCGTAATGTGAAGCGGCTCAGTAGCATCGGGAGCACCCTTGGCTTTCGAAGACTCATCTTCACCATAATCACGGGATCTCATGGCGACATCCACGTGAGCAGTCATCATGTATATGTTTTATGGAATTTCCCCTTCCTGGGTGCCCCTGGAGGAAGCCCCAGTATTTTGATTCGCGCCAACAACTAGTTGTTGCCCTTGGGGAAAAGGGTTTGTCAACACAGCCTGGAAACTGGAAGAACCCTACTGAGCTAACAAGCACTACACATCCTGAATTTTAGGGCAAAGGTGAGTAAGATGGTCTCCAGCACATAAATTGCATGGAAAATTCACTTTCTTTTATCCTTTGGACCCTCACCAACATGCTCGTTGGTTTTATTTGCATTACTCTTCCCATTCTTGCCCTTTTTCTTATTACGTCCCTTCTTCTTCCCTTCGGATTGTTGATTTTATTTAGGGTTAGAAGTCTGAACGAAATTTACCGACAAATATTGAGAAGGCGATGATTCAGCAGGCACAGCCTGACCAGAAGAAGCAGATTGTATAGACAACTGCTGCAATTGACTAAGCAGGTTTGCTGCACCACTATTGATCGACCCAATAAGTCCATCACCATGAGGACCGGGTTTAGTCTTAGATAAGTCCAATTTGGAGCGAGGAGCATTAGGAAAATATTTATGAAGGATCCCAGACTGAGAATATATCAATTCAAGCTGCTGGGCCCTAAAAATGGCTTGCTCCTTGGAAAATACCCCAGACAGGGATACATCCTTAGAAATATCTGACTGCAGAGATTTCAGAAACCATTCCAAAAGGAGTTCTCCTGGAATATGAGCTTTGATAAGCCTCTTCCTTCTTCGCCATTCCTGAATATGATCAGAAATGTGGGTTGCATCGTCCTGTTTAAAATTAGCTAGGAGTTCAGTCCCGGCATCATAACAGACAGGAAACTAGAAATGATTTAGAAATTTTGTAGCCAGATCTCCAAACGTGGCAAAACTGCCCCCAGTTAACTCAATATACCACTTGGCAGCGTTTCCAGTTAAGGTGCATTGAAACAACCTCAACCTAATCGAGTCGTCGATTAGGGAGTTAGAAGAACACCATAAATGGAAGGTGGTGATATGGTCAGTCGGGTCCTCTCCATTCTTGCCTTCAAACTTTGGAATGTCTGAAGGTAGTTTGGTGGGAACCGGAGGCCACCCCGGACTATATCGGATCGGATCATTCGTCAATTTTGACAGATCTGGCAAGTTTAACGTTGCCAGAAAAGGTAAATGAGGCGGAGCCTGAGGATTCCATCCTTGATGGGATGACTTCCCTACATTCTGAAAAGAATACCCTGGTTATGATGAGGCACCTGGTTTCCAAAAAGAACTCATAGAAAATGTTGGGCCAAATGACCCAACATTTGGAGAAGGACCCCCTCCCAACGTAGAGTTACCAAACACCGGACCAGTCCCCCCCCGAAGTAATGAATGAAGAGGAAAGCCCCTGATATGGGTTCCAAGCATTAGAAAGGGGGGGGGAAGTCTGATAAGCACTCGACGAAGGGAAAGAAACATTCCCTTGGTGACCAGCGTAAAACTGATTCCCTGCCCCCTCTGTTGTGAATACAGGGTTCCAACCTGTAAATGTAGTCGAACTCTGACCTCCAGACCAAGGGTTAAAACTCTGAGTCTGAGAAGTAAAAGGAAAAGACCCTAAAGAAGGATTTGAACTAGTAATATGCCCAGTTTCGAAGGGGAACCCTTGAAAAGAAGCTAACCCACTAGCCATAGAAGACATGGGTGTAGATGCAGCTGTAGCAGCGGAAAAGGAAAAAGGAGGAATCCCACTAGTGGGCATTCCAAAACAGAAGGGACCAGATTGAGAAGCATGTACTTGGGTGAAACCAGATCCAAACACAGCAGTACTAGAAGCAATCATAGATATAGCAATAGTGCCTCCTCCTTCAATTGAAGCAGGAGTCTGAATGCCTGCAGCACTCACAGCAGAAGTTGCGTTCCCATTCATGGCCATCGAAAGGTATGAATAAAATGGAGGATCTTCTGGTCTTGTAGACTCAGGTCCGATTTACTCAACAACAAATGGATAATCAGGAGGAAGAGGAGATGGAAGTGACTGAGGAGACTCAGGTACTTCCTCTACTTCTATTCCTAACTCTCCCAGAAACAAGACTCTCGAGGTGAGCGGAACGCTCCTCTCGGAACCCACACCAGAACCAACTACAGGACCTTCAAGCCCTTGTGGAGGATCACTCTCCACTGCGTCTGATACCACAGGGTGATATTCACCTACTATGTTACTCCTATGCCTTCTTGAAGAAGGCTCTGCATTCTCGGGAGATAACCCCCGGATTCTCCTCGATCGACGAGGTGCTTGATCAGCCACCTTAACGAATTTTAATTAGACTCAAAAAAGTATAAAGCTAAGCAAGCTAGGAGCAAAGAGCACTCACTACAAAAAATCCCTAAGATACAACCAAGCAAGCAGCCTTCAGGTATTTCCGCTCCGGGTGATTAGGACCGGACACCAAAATACGAGAAAGAGAAAAATAGGACCTCTCGAAAGTAGTCTGGGATAATTACGGCCCAGGCCTACTAGCGAAGGTAACATAAACAGTTACGCTGACCTCCTAACAACAGCCTTTGCCGGCACAAGTACCCAAGCTTTGCAAGGGCACCCCCCAGAAGTACTGCTGGAAGTGATACGACGTCTGCCTCAAGTACCACAGGTATTCCCCCCTGCAGTCACCTGTGTGGAACCTAGGAATGGAAACTATGGGCACAAATCCGTGTCAGAAGCCGAGCGGAACGGTCTTGAGGCAAGATCCAGCAAATTAGAGAGGGGGTATCTCTCTTCTCAGCCTTCACTTCCCCTCGCGCTTGACTCTCTGGAGGAGAGCTTTCCCGGTCCACCTAACGGAGTTGGATTTCGCTCAATTAATAAACTTCTATGTTTTAGTTTGAGCAGCCTTGGAGAGTTAACTCTTCACTCACCTAATCCAAGGCCCTACAACCTAGCTAGTTGGTGTATGACACTGAATAAAAAACTTGGTAGTTGTTTTTTAAATTATAGCGCTTATTTTAATTGGCTGTTATATTATGTCAATAGGATATGGAAATGAAACTTGTGGTGTTTTACGACGCAGAAAAGAAATTAATGAAAACCAAACTACATGCAAATGCAGTAATTTCCTTTCGAAGAAAAGAAATTTCTACACAGGTTCTATGAGACTATATTTTTCTCTTTTCAGATAACAAACTCACACTCACAAAATCTATGAAAAGACTACCAATGCTTAAGTGCACCTAATGCAAATAACTAAGAGCATGCAAATTCTAAGATGCAGAGTCTATCAAAGCAAAGAGAAATTTCCCAAGAATCCTTCAGTTTTATAAATTTTCGATTTTCCACAAAACTAGTTCCCAAAATAAAAAACTCTCAGTATCAAGACACCAAAATATGCTTGAAACAAGAGGAAGAAACCAATGACAATTCCATTCCCCAAATAAAGTTAGAAACCAAAGGCAAGAAATCTCAACAAAGCTTCAAAAGATGTAACGAAACGAAAACAAAAATGCAAAACAAAAGCAAATGACAAAACAAAATGTTTTTTGAGATTTTAAATTTTATAAAAAGAAGAGCTCTAAGAGACCAAGAAAACTATCCAATTACCAAGCCAAACAACTCTAAATTTCAAGCAAAACTTCAAAAATGCTCCAAATCTTATAGCGCCACTTAGTAGCAAGATTTAAATGAGCAAAAGAAGACAAGAAACTCAGTAACTCAGCCCAGAAGAATAGTACAACCTTGCAGCAAACAAAAACTTCAAAGAACCAAAAAAGACTCTTCAAAAATTGCAACAAGACCTAGTCAAATGAACTCAATAAAACCAACCAGAAAATGGGAAAAAATCGAAGCGCAAGGCAAAACATAAAATGAGGAAAGAGTATATGAGCAAAAGCTCTCTGTTCTATTTAAGCAGAACAACCAAGAATCCCCAGAAAAAGATCTTGGTACTCGAACCAGAAATGCAAGCGCTAAAAAACAAGATTTGCCTAATAAGCCAGTCTTCAACCAAAAAAGAGAGAAAAAGACCAATAACCACTATCAACACAATCCAGAGACTATAAAGACACTGCAGGAACAGGTCTCCACAGGCAGACAAGACCAAAAAGTCCAGAAATCAAAAATTTCAAAATTTACCCAGGCATACACTACTTGACAGTTTTGAAACAAGCGTGCATACGCGACTGTGTCAAAGGAAACCCGCATATACATGACTTCCTTTGAAGCAAACTGCGTGTATACGCTTCTGTGTTAAGGAAAACTCGCGTATAAAAAAGAAAATAATGAAAAATAAAAAAGATCAAGCCTGGATAAAGAACCAGGTCTTTAGTCTGACTGAGAAAAAGTTAACTGGACTGGAAATAATGGTAAAAACTGTTGGAAACCCTTGAAACAGCTGAAACCACCCAACAGGGGAATCACAAGAATGCAATCCCCAGTGGAGTCGCCAGTTCTGTTTCGGGAAATAACTCTCTAGAGGTTTGTTGGGTCAAAACCTCCACAGATCAGGGCATGCTATTCAAGAAGGACTCACACAACCACACTTGTATGCTAAAACCTAGATAACATCGATAGTAGAACTCACCCATAATCCTACGTTTGATGTAGATCCCGCAGGGTCAAAACCCCCAGCAACCCTTCTTCCTCCTCAACCTGAAAACCAAGGAGAAACGTGCACGGAAATCTAGTTGTATAGCATATATTTATCCTAAATGTCAGTGAAATCCATGTGAAAAATCATATAAACCATAATAAATGCTTAAATAATAATCTTTTCACATATGCAAGCAGATATTAACACGTGAATTCAGGAACAAGATGGTTCTTCCTCATTACGAACAGCATGTACAGTAATAAAAAGTGGAGAGATCACTTGAATCCTTCCATGATCTTCGAACAGACTGTCGTCCGGATCCGTCCCGCCCTTGCCTCGCTAGGATACTTTCAAGACTTGTGCACACGAGATGACATATAAACAGATGAACATCTCCAGGAAACAAGGGTTTCCTGTAAAAATATGGGAAAGTGCAGGAGGCACAGGAAATCAGACTTGAATTGGGATTCCAATGGAGTATAATGTCTATAAATTTCTCTCTCCCTTAGGCCATGCACATGAGGGGCTTTCATACTACCTCAAAGTAGTTTCAATCAGTTGGAAACAGTTGGCCACGTGCTGGGGTGGTTGAACTACTGGAGTAACCATCAACCTAGCCCGAAAATAGGGAATTTTTATATATTTTTAAATGATTTTAATGGCATACGCGGAAAAGTGTGTATGGACTCGCGTATACACGCGGAAAAGTCTGGGCATACCCGCGTATGAGATTTTTAACACTGTTTTTTATGAATTTTGTTCAAGTCCGTGGGAATGGGTGCCCAAGGCCAAAGAGACAATCATGAATCACATAAGGGTGAAAAATGATGCTATAACAATGCGAGAGGTCACTACCTTGTACTTTATCACTATCTACCCCGACAAAAATAGAATTAAGGGAATTTAAAGTTATTGCTTGTGTAGCAGATTGACTGAGTGAATCAAGGTACATGGAGTCACGAAATATGACTAATAGATAATGAAAATAATCCTTTGAAGAAATAATAATTTCAATAATATATGATTCAAGATTTAGATTATTCTCATTGACGTCATCTTGAGGAATCAACAGATCAACCTTCACCTCATGCTCCATGAGATTATTTAGACATTCAATGTCATTCCAGACAAGGTCCTATTCATTTCAAGAAAATAAAGTTTGGATCATACTACGGAGAGATTCATGAGTGGATTTTGAAATATGTTCAACAATATTAATTTAAATGTCATCAATAGGGAGAAGTGGTTCAATGATTTTATTTTCGGATTACCCCAACTTTGAGGGAATTATAACATGTCATGACATAGGGAAAATTTTCTCCTTGTCATCGAAGATCTCTTCATTGCCTAAATTACTAATAATATGAATTTCAATATTGCCACAAGTGACCGATTCATTTGGTAATGAAGCTAGAGGAATATGAGAGATATTAGAGGTAAAAAATTCTCCCTCCGAGGGTTGAGATTCCTCATGAAACAAAAAGGTTGGAAAAAAAAGAAGGAATGAGACTTGGCTGAATTGTCAATTGAATTTTATTAGAATCAATGGAAGGATGATCATTAATATTTACTTCATATTCAAATTATTTTAGAGAGAGGGTAACCAATCATCAAATTTCTTCATCCAAAACATCCCAATCCACATCTCTTTTAGAAAATTCATAACAAATATGAATAAATCCTTTAGCAAAATCTCCCATCGATTCATCTGGTTTCATCCTAAGTTGATTTATCCTTATATACACACTTGGAAAATCATACTTGTCAAAATATTGACGAAGTTTCTAAACGAGCTACTTGAAACAATGGATAGAAGTGGCTAGAAGGGTGTTGCACCATTCCTTGATGTGACCTTCAAGCGTGAGGGTGTAAAACCTACATATGACATATTTACAATATATTTTATTACAAAGACAAAATTGAAGAAATCGAAACATATTTCCTAATACATTTATTTCACCCTCACCATCAAACTATAGGTTTTAGCCTTGTACATAAATTACCTACAAACTAATTCTCAAAACAGAAAATAAACAATGGTGAGAGCATCAAACATAAATAAATATACAAAAATAATTTCCCCTGGATCCAAAAACCGGGACTACCGGATTGATTTTTCATTATATTCCTTTCAATTTTACAATACATATATACATGTCGAAGCATTCATAAACCCAAATCCATTAACCTTGGATTAGAACATAACTGTAGTTCCCTTGACAAGATCTACAAAATACCATGGAAATAAAACCATCATGCCAAAAACCATGTGCAAAACCCATGCAAAAAACCATAGGTAGGTTAGCCCACCTAATATAGGGTC